>OZ026621.1:61579305-61681805 GCA_964020975.1 Hermodice carunculata
TAAATAGCTCATAGTCACGTGACTGGTTGCCATGGCAACCACTTTAAACACTAATAAACGGAAAAAAAACATTTAAAATCTGCTAAATAAGAGAACAAAGTATCTCCTCATTTTATGTGAAGCACCCTTTTCTCAACATATGCATGGTATTTGGATAACCAGAGAAATATACTTTCAGTAAACTTTGAAAATAAAACATGATCACATGACCTGTTTCCATAGCAACTGTTAAAATGTTGCTTGTACTTGGCTAAAAACCGGAAAAAACTGCATTTTTACACAAGTCTGCAGAGCCGGTAGCAGGCAGTTACTTTGCATAACAAAATTAGTCCCAATAACTATTCATAGATTATGTTCCAGGTTAAATATTATGTAAGAAAATGACTGAAATAAAACAACACTGCAGTATTTTTATGGAAAATTGGTGGTTTCCCCCATTTTAATATGTTGCCATGGAAACAAGTTGGATCCACAATCATATGTGCCAGGCCTTAGAATTGATATGTAGTTTGCAAATGTGGATGACACCATGCATGTATACAGTGTACATGCAATAATAGTCATCAATTCCAGTGCAAAAGGCAAAGTAGGCCCTCCCTATTGGCTGCCTGTCACAGTCTTTGAGACTGACAACAATATTTATCATGTATCTGCAACCATGCTCCTCCTCCTCCACAACCCCCCCCCCCCCCCCCCCCCCGTGTAAATAATTGAGTGCATTCAGAGAAACAATTTAGGTTTGAATGCAAGGTTCCATAACTGGGCCAAGGCAAAAGGTCTTATTCATAAAGTTTATTGATAAACACAGGTTTGACAGGGAAACATATTAGGGGATACTTGGAAAGAGCAAGGGCATTGCATGACTCAGTGATTGTGTGAGTGATCGGCTGCAACGAGCCTGAATGACTGGGTATGGGACCCACCGTGGAACCACATGGTCCGTTGATATGCTTGAATTCTGTGGGCTCCAGCCTCATTATAAACAAAATACTTACATCCTCACACCCCACATTGACTTCACTGTCCCCCTCCTTTACATAATCCCTCCCTGCCAACTCCTGATTAAGGTTAATAGCCTCGGCACTTTTACGTAATTGACGGACACCTGCAGCTGAACTGGTGCTGGATGCTGCCCTCTTCGTGACATCACGTACCTCAAGGGAATCACTGGGGAATCCCCTTGACGATAAGCAGGAATGCTAGAGGGAGTGGTATACATAAAGAGATCCATGTGCTTCGTGGGGGAAACACAACAGCTGTCTGTGCACAGTTTGGTGATGATTTATGGGTTGTTTACACAAGTAAGGCTAAGCTAGTGTGAGCCCAGCATAAAATCACGTGATTACCGGCCGTTAACGACCGGTCTGACCGTTTAAGGGTTAAGTTATCAAGTGAACAGTAAATTTCATATCAGTTGTCCAGTGACCTTGGGTCACTCATGTACTGAGTGTGGCCCTCAAAGAGGGTATCCTATGACCCTGTAAAACATGAAAGTAGATAATAACTCTCAAGTTATCATCTGAAGAGTTAAATAAACCTAAGTGACCCTGTGACCTTGACACTGAAGTCAAGGCCACCCATGGACTGTGTAACTCCGGCTGTCATGCCTTCAAGTCTTCCTATACAATTTGGATCAATTGGCCAAGAGGTTTTGGAGAAGATTTTTTTTTAGATTTTTGGCCAACAAAATGAACCAAAAACTCATAACTAGAGGATCAGGACGGATCCTGTGCTCAGGTGAATCATAAGTTGACCGTTTGAACAAACTTGGTGGAAACCCACTAGAGTAAAATTGCCACCAAGTATGAAGTAAATCTTGCTGACGGTTTCGTCGGAGAAGTTGAAAATGTGAATCTGTAGCAGAGGCCAATTGATTTACATAGTAAAGAATCAGAATATATGCATTTACCAACAAGTACCCAAAATGCACCCAAGGTACATTGCAACCAAGTTTGAAGTTAACCTGGATGACAGTTTTGGAGAAGTCGAAAATGTGAATTAGCATTAGAATGCTCATTGACTTCCATAGTAATCAATCGGAAAGCTGCATTGACCGGTAAGTACCCAAATTGAAAAAATCGTTAAAAAATCAGGAATCTGCAGCATTCCCCAAATAGTGTACAACTTTGTTTGACCCTTCTACAAGGAACATATTCATCATGTTTCATCTGAGAGAAGGTTCTGGAGAAGAAGTCGAAAATAGCGATAACACACAAAAATTCATTAAAAATTAGGAAAAAATTGCAGCGCCACCTGGTGAACAAATTAAGAACTAGGAGTCCAAGGGAGTATTCCTGTCTGATATCAAAGCAATTGGGTAAGGGGTTTCAGAGAAGAAGATTTTTAAAGATTTGCCCAAAAAAAGAACAAAAAAATTCATTAAAATTCCAAAAAGCACTGGACCGTGACCATTTGAACAAATTTGGTAGAGACCCACCCAAGGGACATTTCCACTAAGTTTGAAGTAGATATAGCCTGCGGTTATGGAGAAGAAGTCGAAAATGTAAATTGTTTACGACAGACGACGGACGGACGACGGACGGACGACACATTTTGAGACTATGGTATAAGCTCAGGTGATATGATCACCTGAGCTAAAAAATCCAAAAATGACTGGAGCATGACCATTGAACGGACTTAGCAGAGACTCACCCAGGGTACATCCCCACCAAGTTTGAAGTGAATCTGATGAGTGGTTTTGGAGAAAAAGTCAAAAATGTGAATTACCATTGCAATCCCCATTCACTTAAATAGTAATTAATAGCACTGTATGCATTAACCAACAAGTACCCACATTGAAAAATTCATTGAAAATCAAGGATTCATAGTGTGAAGTTCTCACACGAAGATTGTTACTTTGAAAACTTGACAAGTTTATTAATTCCATGGTCCATATATAATGTATCAATTACAATTCCTGTTCATTCCCAAGGCACAATATTGCCTTCGTGACGAAACTCATTGCCAACCTCTTTTGACTATATAATTCCAATATGGCAGATTTTTACTACCACTACTTCATAATCTATATAAATTGTATATAAAATATGCTTTGCATGCTTCACAGGTTTGTTACATGCATGATTTGCATATAATTTGGAAATGTTCATTGGCCAAAAGTTCTGACATGTTAACGCTGACCTTCCCCTTGTACCTTTTGATTGCTGCATCATTTAGGTTGTCCTATTTTCCCTTGAAGATTACTGTGCCAGCCTCTAGGATAGACAACACTATCACTGATCTTTCAAATGATGACACTGTGTTCTTACCCGAGATCACATCTTTATTAAATAACAGCGAACTTGGCCTAATGAAACTCAAGATACACACAGATGGCCCAAGCATAAGCAGTCAGTTCTGAAAGGCACAATGCATAAGATTTTATACTTGTTCTTGGACACCTCAAATCACAGTAACAATTATAAATCACTAGAATATTAAAAAGAATTTTCAAAAAAAAATCTTTACAATCGCATCACCACCTTGTGAACACCTTTGTTTGGCTCTTCTAAAAGGAACATTTCCACCAAGTTCCAGCATAATCTGAGTGACGTTTTGGAGAAGTCGAAAAATAGCAAAAAAATTCACTGCGCCACCTGTTGAACAAATTAAGGTCTTAGGGACCCCAGAAGTCTCCCTAAGCAATTTTGAAGCAATTGGCTGAGCGATTTTGGAGAAGATTTTTCTTAAGGCTTGCCCCCCCCCCCCCCCAAAAAAAAATGAAAAAGCAAAAAAGTCATGAAAAATAAAAAAAATCAAGGGACCGTCACCATTTGTTCAAACTTGGTACAGACCCAGGTACATTCTCACCAAGTTTGAGGTAAATCTGGCCTGTCACTTTGGAGAAGAAGTCGAAAATGTGAATTGTGTACAGTGACAGATAGACGATGGATGCCTAACCACCACATAAGCTCAGCTGACTGACAAGTCAGCTGAGCTACACATCACCCATAGTTGCTTGTAATGAACAAATAATAGACTTCCATGCTGAGTTGTACCACTTAAAGTGCATATTTGGCTGTGTCTGATGGGAACCAGGACCTTGGCTATGCATCAGGTATTTCTGTACCATGGTCCAGATCCACAGGATGACTGACACCAAAACATGCAAGGTTTCCGTTAACCCCAAATGGGAATATATTACCCTTTCATATCATGAAATACCCCCTCAGCAAAATTTAAAGGATCCCAACTTCCTGTATTTTCTTTGTTAACTTTGCAAAGGATAGCGAAAAAATTGACTCTCTTTCAGGTTGGGACCCTTTGAAAAAATTGCTAACAGAAACACTGACATGGACCCATGGTTGTCACTGAGTGGGAAGATGGTTCATCATTCTTGTTAACCAGACACTCCGAAAGGCTGTGTGAATGCTTAACACTACCCTCAATATCTAAGTGGAATTCCAATCAAAAGTTCAAAAATTTGTCAAAAAAAGTATAAATAAAGTGTAAAAAAGTAAAACAGTAAAAGTAAAGCATCATACTTTAAAAAAAGTATAAAGTGGCAGCACTGACTTATCCTTTGTACATGTAGGGAACCATGTTGGAAGGTTCCTTGTGCCCTCCCTGCCTCCTGCATCTTCATTTGCTGAAGATGCAGTTTTCTCATTGTGTACATCCGTCCATGTGTCTGTGCGTGTGTGGTTCTGTATAAATACAATAGTAAAACCAGCCAAGTGGAGGAGACGAGTCAGCAGACTGGCCTGGTTCCCCCGGCGGATCACTCCGAGTGCTTGCACGAGGAGTGATCCGCCGCGGGAACGAGGCCGGTCTGCTGACGAGTCTCCTCCACGCGGCTGGTTTTACTTTTATCCAGTAATTATAGCTGTAATTTTATTTTCCTCGTTAAATACAAAAAAAGACAATTAAAAACTGTTTGAACGTTTATTTCATCAAGTAAGGCTTTGCGTAGCTTTGCGTATGAATAACTGTAACGCAGGATCCAGTAAATTGGGTCATTTGAAAACTACATGCTTGACGTGCGCCAACTACAAGAATTTAGAAGGAAAGTAGTTCTCAGTGACCTTTGCACTGTGGTGATATGGATTGACCTTTGCACTGTGGTGATATGGACAGGGTTATCACCCAGTCTGTATCTTCCACCTTTTCTGGATGATGCAGCTGTAATTACTGGATAAATCTGTGAACGCACTACAAACACAGAGTTTGTAAACAAAAAGGTTTCACCTCATATCAATAGTTAAATGATTTACTTTGCCATCTGCTATACCGTACATGTAAGTGCATATGATATTTGTCGGGGGTCAAGTCCAGGTATGTTCTCACCACATTTGACAAGAATAAAACATGCTGTTTGGAAGAAGCATTTGAAAGAAGTTGAAACACACAAAAATTTATGACAAAAAGAAAAAGATTTGCAGCACCACCTGAAGAACAAATACAGGTAAGCATCTAAAGGTCCCCCGAAGTGTCCCTATGCAAATTCAAAGCAATTGGCCAGTGGTTTTGCAGAGGAAGACTTTCAAATATTTTAGCAACAAATCTATGAAAAGATTGATAAAAACAACTGATGACAAAAAACCAGATGCAGACCCATCTGATTTGTAAGCTCAGCTGACTGACAAGTCAGCTGAGCTATGAGGGCCTTGTTTTAATGACTGTTCCGGTCCACCACAGTATTCATATCTGATAAAAACTTGGTGAAACTACAGTGAATTCTCGACATATTGCAGTAGTTCTGTGTCCTTGGAAGCTATACTAGTGGCTTTCCACTTGAATTTATTTCTAATGAATCACGAAAATAATCAGATGATGTTGGTGTTTAATAGCCCCAGTTCATCTTCAGGTACATCTGTTAGAAAAAAGTTGATTTTTTAAATTTGAAGATCAATATTTTTAACATATCATAGTAGTGACATCAGGGAGGACAAACAGATGGAGAGAACCAATGACAACACAGGGCCTTATCAGGGCTTGACATTAAGGATTTCTTGTGGTTGCCCCCAGGGCTACTGGGCCAGAGAAATTGGTTGCCCCCTTCACAAAATCAGTTGCCCCATTTTCAGCGTTGCGAGCGGCGTTAGCCGCGAAGCCCTGCTAGGGAGGTCTGGGGGCATGCTCCCCCGGAAATTTTTTTTAAAAAGACATTAAAATATGCATTTTCCTGCCATTTGGAGGGGACTTGGGCTTAAAATAAGAGTCCTGTCAAAGCACTAAATATACACTTAAAAAGATGCATAATGATGAAATCTGCTTCTGCATTGATGACGATCAAGCAAAAGAAACTCAACAGTTTGCAAACATCAGGCATGTGAGTGGTCAATTAGAAAAATATCTGAAATTCGCTAAATTGGGTAAGCTTAGAAGTAAATTATCTGATTTAACATAGGATAAAATGGGATATTTTGATCAAAATATCTGAAATCAGTTAAATACCTGAACTCTCACAGCCTGAAGATTAAGAAACACAAAATAGTTGCAAAGGCAATTTTTTTATTTCATGGATACCGAAAGGACAAATTACTGTACGCAACACACACACATACATGTACATTGTAGATTATGCATGATTAAATGTTGGGCACAAAATTACTTTCATATCTAGTACTGAACATCTTGGGTACATGCTTCAATAATTTTGCTTGGATTTTCCTTTTAGCAAAGGTTAATGTCCTTCCAGAATGGTCCCTGAACAAACGGACAAGGAAATACAGTGACAAGTTACCTGTGGAGAGTTAGACATCTTAACTGTAGCTTTTAATAAAGTCAAACATAAATTATGCTCTTAAATAAATTACTGGGCTCTACAAGAAGAATAAATTAACACACTATGTTATGTATCCACACACACACACAAACATTTCCAGTATTAACTGATTCAATCCAATATCTAAACACACTGCCTGTCATGTATCTCAATATACAGCACCCAGCAGAATTAGCTACATAAAAATGATAATCTAGTAAACTTGAAAAATTCCAACCGCTGTTAATGCAGTCAAAAATAAATAATATCCTCTATGATGAGAAGGTAATAAAGTGACTAGGATGTGTATCCCTGAAAAACATTATCAGTATAAAGTATCAAACTGATTCATGAATTCCAAAAATTATCTGATCCAATTTCAAGATTGCCTGCCATGTATCTCAATATACAGTAACAGCACCTAGTTCAAATGAATACATTAAAATCTACTTGTAGTACATACGACAAATAACTCGAAAAAGTTTATCGCCGGGTACGGAGCCTTCGTTTGCGAAGTAACCAGCTTAAACTGTCATAAAATTGCTTTCACGGCATTACTCACTGTCTTCACTTTATTCTACACATTCGTTGGAGCCTAACTCACCGTAATTCATAAGTTATGTATCAAAATAAGACTCGGCATTTTCTCATTGCCACCACGTGTGGTTGTTTGGGCGCCATGTTGACCTCGTTCTGAACCGTGGGAAAAATGGATCTGGCATGCACTTCGTCAGTGTCTGTCGCACGTGCTCCAGCAGGCAAGCACGTGTTTGATTGGGGTTCCAAGTCACTTGGGTCAATGCATCCTTGGAACCACTCGTTATCACGCGAGAGCTTACGGAAGCTAACGAAGGTGCGAGCGCTTACTGAAGCTAACAAACACGCTTTGTCAAGCGGAAGTGGCATGAGAGTTACGGCGATCGATGTAAATAGTGGCAAAATGATTTTTGAGCCGGTAAAAAAAGCAGTAGCCCGACACGGGCGCGTTCATTAAAGGTATTAGTTGCCCGACAATCCAGCTTGGTTGCCCCGGGCTTTCGGGCTTGCCTTAATGTCGAGCCCTGCTTATGTGCCAGGAGTCAGAAGTATAAAGAACATACATGTACACGACACGTTAAACATGATTCTATATTACTTACATGTTTATCAGCTCCACTAAGGATTTCTTTGCACAGGGCACACATTGGGGCCACAAGTTTTAACATTTCCGCATCTTTTTCTTGGGTCCTACAGCAATAGCCAAGCACACAGCTGAATCCCTCCAGAAACACACTTTCAGTAATTCTAGAGTGATGTAGCTGTTTCCTCTTTATGTAGGACTGCAGCACCTTGCAAAAATTGTCCATCATGGTATTCAGAAAGTTTTGACAAGAAGCGCGGATATCTTCATACACCTGGACCCTGGCTAGTACCTGCAGAATAAAACACTGTTGTAAAATATAGCCGCTGGTGCTCATTTTCCTCTAAATTTTTGAAATATTAAAAATAACAAAACAAAGTTTTGTAATTATCATTCTTTGGCTGCCACCATATGAACGCTGAACATAATGTTTACCACTCTTTTATCCTTCATCGTAAATCAGCATTTTTTTTTCACTAAAACCGCGTACTGAGTAGTACCTTTGATGCACATGTAATCAACTCTTTCAGTGCCAATCACATGTAAAGTCAATCTGCTAAAGTGAAACTAGTCTGAATTGTCATTAGGATCTCAGATTGATATTCCTTGTAAAAAGATCTTTCATTCAAGTACCAGCATGCCTCTAGTTCTTGAGATAAGTTGTTGAATCAGTCCAAAATTTGGCACTTAAAGAGTTAAGTAAACCTGGTTCAACAAGTTTTAATTTAAAGACCCGTCTTGTTCTCCCAGAAAATGAGGTTCATTTACTATGTTTTATATACTTGAAGCCTAAACAATATGCCTTCAATATGTACATTTCATATACATGTATACAGACTAACAGAGTGATGACCTGTTTCAAACACCATCTCCGTGATTTCTTCATTCCACTTAGTCTGCTCTTTCACTATTAAAATGATCACTGTTTTATCGCTGAAAACCTGACACAGTGCCTCATTGGTCCACTTTGGTTACTATGGTAACATATGCAGTACTCAGTACAACAGAGAACACATAGCAGTACCAATGGCTACATTTATAAGTATGAAATTCTTGATTGGTTAGTCAGCCCATGGCGGGTAAGCGGCGCACTTGTGTCACCCCGAACATAAATAAAATGTGCTTCTGCAGGAGCAGACCTGATGTAGTGGAGATACATATGTAATGTGCAGTTTGGCCTGCTTTGGAGAAAAACAAAGTGGTTTTGCCAAAAAGAAACCAGTTTGCTGGCACAATAATCTCTTTGTTATTAATATTCATGAATTTCTTACATCTAAGTTGGCTGTCTTTATTAAAAATAAAATTGAGACAAGCAGCCACCATCACAAAAAAAAAAACCATGTCGGGGAATTTATGCCTTACAAACATGCTTGACCGTTCTCTGCTGACGACCCACGTGCACTGACACAACTAGTTAACTGAGTGTATAAAACGTTGATTTTCCAAATTTCTGCATCAAACATGAGAGCAGTGACTACGTATGGTTTTAGTCCAATCCATTCACAGCCCATGCCTATATAAATAGTCATGGACAGTGAATGTATTGGTCTATATGAAGCATTCATTGATTTGATTGCGAGCTTTTTTTTCTCAGAACTACAAGACAGATGTGAAACTGTTATTCCTGTTTGTGTAATTTACGAAGGGTGCCCCAAGACAGCTTTCCTACCTTGGCTAATGCCTTCAGAAGCCACACTGTGCCAGTCAGAACATTTTGGTTCCCTGCGCCTTCCACAGGTTTCTCTTTAGTCTGTAACACAAAAGATTTTCATTCAGTCTTTATCGCACTTGCATGATCATGTACAAACACTGTATATGTTTGTGAATTAAGTTATTGCATAAAACCTTGCCCCATTAAGTATCTGTCAGAATGTATTACACCACAAATCTTCAAACATCTTATGCTGCCTTTCATGGGTTAACATAGTTACAATTACTGACCACCCACCCACCCCCCTCAAAGATATTAAAGATCACTGATTGATGGTGACTAAGAGTTGTATCGTATACACAAGTTGTAAGATATGAATTTTAAAAAAGAAATAGACTTAAAAAAAGAAGATCCAATATCATTTTTGCAAAGGTTACCTTAATCTTGTTAATGATTTCTCTGAGTGATTTGGTGGACCATTCTATTAGGGGATGCAATGACGCTGCCCACTGTGGGGCTCTGCATGCTATCTTCATTAGACCACTGACCACGGTTTCCAGCTGACCCCTAGTGGCCAAAAGCTGTTAAAATAAATGACAATAAAGAACATTAAAATGGGGTAAAATAATTGTAATTCACAGGAAAGAATTTGACAAATCTTTTTTAATCCAGGGATTTTATAACACAATGTAACTACTTTGAACCCCTTCATATTCCTGTTTACAAAAAACTCTGGACAAAAATAAGCTTTTCTTTGGAATAATCTTCACAAATTCTCTTTAAATCAATGCATATTTGCATGTATAAACATGTAAAATAAGTCAACTGTGCAAAACAACTCATTCATGTTTCACACACGCAACAACATCTCTACTTTGCTCACAAGATAAACAATAATGGCCTTCTGACTAGATCTCTTTCTGGATTCATAAAAGGATATATATACATTGTATGCTTGAATATGATCAATCTTACATTTCCATTCTCAATGAGCCACTGCAAAAGCTGGCCACTACCAATGTATGTGAATATGGACTCTGTCCCATGTGACCCATCCAATATGGCTGCCATGATGTCACAGCACTCCTTTCCTATTGGTTGTCTCTTGTCTTCATTTGAATATGATCTGCATGCAACCAGAAGAGATACCAAACCTAGCAAAAGTCTTGCTTGGCTCTCTTGCGATAAGTACTCCAGTGGAAGACTTTTTAATATCTGTGAAACAAATCAGAAAAGTACAATAACAAATATTTAAATGCAGTGGTCACCCTCTCAGAAGGCCATCCCAAATGCACCACAAAATGTGGCTCAATATGAGAGGGGTGGTCTCTGTGGAGAGGGTCCCTTCTTGTCAGGGTGGCCTGATAAGAGAGGGACCATTGTACTTTCATTGCCTTTTTTTTTGTACCAACCAAAGCACAGAGATCACAAAGGAAATGTGCCAGTTCCATGGACTAATGATTTTTTTTTCTTTTCATGCAGTGAAAGATGTACAACATACATTAAGCCATGCGATCACACACTTTATGGTGACACTAGTAGTGTGTGTTTTAGGCAGTGTACTTCACTGCATAAACATATGGCTGAGCAGCTGAGGTCTTTCTTTGCTAAATCCTGTTACACTTGTCAATGTTCTTTGAAAAATTTTAATTTACAAAATATACTTCATAACAGGCTATGCCTGGCTCAGTTCTCATCCAACACGCTGAAAACAGCTACGTTGAAGCACTGTCCAGCTAGCCAAGGTTCCTTTTGTGAACCTGTTATCTCATATTATTAATAATAATAGTAATTGTAAACACTGATAGATTAAAAAAGTCCCTCCCATAGTGACAACAAAGGAAACTACTCTCTCTTCATGATAAAATCAAAGTACCAGCAAGCACACCTGGGGCTAAAAAAACACTTAGGGATACATGTACATCTAAGATTATACCCAACCCTGGATTTTTCCTCAAATCCTGGGTTGAAGCCAAGTCAATGTTTCAAGCATATAAAATTCCTCACTGAGTTTCACAGAGCTGAAATTATCAACATTGAAACAAGAGTAAAATGATTGGTCTTAACAAATTACTTTTTTTGTGGTACTTTCTTCACTGATGACTCAGTTACATGTATAAATTCATTTGGCAATTCAAGTCTTGAATTTTCTAAATATGCAAACTAAGCATGCTATGTTAATAGTGATAAATTACAATATAGGTTTGGACATAGACAATGACTGGATTGAATATGGGCCATCAAGAGATTTGGACTGTGTAATTTTTAAATTTTTAATCTGGTTCAGAAATAAACAAAGGATGTGGGATATGTGTATCTTTACACAATTATAATGTACCTTACTGTACCCAATATCTTGAACACAGATCCTCACAATGTACATGCAAGGTTGAACGAAACAAATCAAGCAAAAAACAAAACAAAAAAGGAACAGCAAATGGATCAATTTAGATACCACTTGAAACCTCCTCACCTTGAATGCTCATAAAACCCACTCACCTGAAAGCAAGCATACATTTTATGCAACTGACCCTGGGCAAGTTCTACTTGATTGGCACTGCCTGGCTCACCCAAGAGCATGCCTAGTTTTTTGCCCTTTTCACGCAGAATCTGATCCCAGTCAGAAGTATCTGTGTTTGACAACTGTCTCAGAATAGCCGTGGCAGTCTGTATACAAGTTGCTTGCACTTTCATCTTTTTGGACCTGCAAAATATAAATGTTGATACATGTCTTTGCAACATGATGGTTTCATATGGTAATTATGTGTCTCAAGACAATAAAAATATGGAAGGTGTTTGGTGTTCCTTTAGAGATACCATTTAATATTTAAGCTCAATACTTCTGATGAAATACATTAATCTTTTACTTTCCATTTGTGTTTTACTCTTACAGGTTTTAAAAATTCAAATATTTTAGGAGAAAAATCAGATTTCCTAAAAAAAAAATACATGAAGCAAGTGAGCAAAATTATAATGAACTGTTAAGACATCTTTGTCAGAAAACTATTCTGGAGAAAAATGTTGGCAAATTTTATTGTGATATAGAAATTAAAATGCAAAATAAGTAACTTTTTTGTCTTACCGTGGTTTTCCACTGAGAGTCTGAGACAGGAACTCAAGTACCGCAGTTATTACAAAAGGCTGAAATGACCTCAACTCAGGAAACACATTGCCAGTAAGGAATTCATTCGAGACACTGTGCAAGCTGCCACAACCAGCATCTTCCTTGTTAGCCTTCACCATAGACATGACCAGATATCTGGCAATGTCCAATAGCTGAACTTGTGAACAGCAGTTCGAGAGAAAGGCCAGGTTTCGCGTCATCAGCTGCCACTGTGCTACTGTGTGGGTCTCCTTGGTCAGGCTGCTAACCTGAAGGAAAACAGGTGACTATCGGTACAAAAAGAGAATCTGGCAAATGCCTGAAATGTTATGTATCACTGCTCACCAATGCCAGATTTTGTTTCTTACATACTTCAACTTGATAGGAATTAATGTTACTTGAATAACTTTCCAAGCTTTGAAATGACCATCTTTGTTTTGATATTTCCGTACATGTGCTCCGCGCCACTTAAGCCACATCTACAAAGGGCTGCAGATTTGTGCATCAACAAAATTTTATTCCCAAATTTTTATAACACATTTGAACCAAAAACTTACAATGACTAACTTCTGAATACATTTATTTTCATCATAAGAAAGTCAGAGAACTTGAGACTTTTGTAGGCAATTGTTGTTTGAAAATTATCAGTCCACTGATTATCAGACTGTGACCATTGTTGGATGGTGAAACTGATTAAATCATAATAATTTATGCTTGCACTTTGCTACCATGTGGATGTTGAAAAAACAATCTTCAAAGATGCAATCTGACGTCTACCATGTCTACATGTAATTGAATATTGGCAAGAAAGTACATTTAGTTCCCATCCCTTTTGTTGAACAAAACCAATAGGAAAAATGATCTAACATCATAATCTTGGGCAAGGTTATCCACCACCAGTGATGTACAGATACAATAATTGCAAAAGAACAACTGTCAGGTACGCGAGAAATTTATATAGAGTGTACATGTATAGAATGAGGCTGTATCCAAAAATTGTAGGCAAAAGATAAAGTCACAAAGCAGCTTATAACAAATATCAAGTGAGCTTCTCATGCGTCTCTGAAATTGTTATAATTGCAGTATTCCTCTATGAAGGCCATCCATAGTACACTTGAATACACTCAAAGATGTTGATTGATATGTTAAAGTTTTTCTCAAACCCTCTCATACAATCAGTCTCACCTGACCATCCCATGAAACAGAGGTGTCCATTGTGGAGACATCAAGGTCATTCACCATGAGAAATGCAACTGTGCTCTGTAAACTTGTCTGCACAGACGACTCATTCTTACCTCCAAACAGCAAAAGAGCTCTAAGTTTTTGCATGCATATCATTTGCTGAAAAAAAAATCAATACACATATATATGTACATTATTGAAATGAGTGACATTTACACATATCCTGTTTAGAAATACACATATCTAGAAAGCTTCATAGATATTATATTTTTACATAATTTACAGGTTAATTGATAGCTAGGTAAAGCAGTTTAACTTTTTTCTCCAGAAATAAATGAATAAATAAAAGACATTTTCAATTTGTTTTTACCTCAATATGGGTCCACTTTCCTTCACAGCTTCACTAACCCTATGCACTTCACATAGATGTACATGTACATGTATGCCTGACGCAAAAGTAAGATAGAAAATTCCAACTGTTTTAGCAACACCTTGACCACAAAAATGATGGAAATTAATTTGTCGATATATATATATATATACTTAATACATACATGTTTATGCATCATTATGCTTACATTGGCTATCTGTCATTAACCATTTGGAGACTGGAGTCAACAGCATTCCTGTGCACAGCAACCGTTGACTGATGGCACTTTATTCTGAACTAGGTCAGTGCTTGGATTTTGAAATTAGTAGCTAAAAATGTCCCTTTTTCCTGGAAAGATCTACACAGACTTAGAACTTGTTAAATTGCTGCATCAAAAACACATTTTGGGGAAAGTTAAGTAGCCATTTACCACTTTTAGTAGCCATTTTGAGGTTTTAGTGGCATTGGCTATTTTGGTTAGTGCCAGCACTAACCTATATGTAGCTGAATGACATAAAAGAAACACACAACATTTTTCTATACATCAGACACTTGATGCTAATTTCCAACGGGAAAACTTACAGGTTGCTTCACCCATGTTAGGTTCCTCATGACCATCACACCTTATGGCAAAGCAGACACCTGTTCATTATCACACATTTCCACAAAACCCATTTAGAAATACAAATGTACAGTGGTCCCCCTCTAATAAGGCCCCACTCAAGAGAGGCCACTGCACCCTTTCTACAAAGGCCATTTCTACATGCTGCAAAAGTGGTATTTCCATTGTATTGTCCCCCTCATGAGAGGCCACCCTTCTAATCAGGCCACTTTTGGTTGCATTTGGGGTGGTCTTATTAGAGGGGACCACTGTAGTGCCAGGCTTGTTTATAAAACTCACCAGCAAAAGGTGAAGGACCTTCCTGCCCAACTTCTGTACACGGATAAACACTCTCTGCCAGCCAGCAGCATCTACAGCCGGACAGACAAAAGTCAGATCAGACTGGTGCTGAGCTCCATGTTCATGTAGGAAAGCGCCCTCTGTGTGGAAGCCTGTGTACTGTCTGAGAACTATATGTAGATGTACCCAGCTGTGGACAAGACAAAGGCAGGCTTGGCCAATTTGTTTTATCTGAAAATCACAGAAATACAAGTTAAATTTTCAGCAGGTGTACACAAAATTATATTGAAATGTTGACTGAGTTCTGCTCTCCCTGGTGCATTCTGGGCATTAAATCTGATCTTTTTTCAAATTTTTTTATTCAAAAGAACTTTTGGAAGGGATTATTTTCCCTTCTTTATAGAGATAGCACTGACAGCATACAAACAAGCAGCTACATTGTTGACACAAACTCTCTTTTAATGGGGAGGCAATCAAACTGGTTTCAATATGCGGCATGCATATTAATTTCCCACCACAAAGCATGGGTTTGATGCCTGGCGATCACGGAGGATGTGTGGGTCACATCACTGTCATGGACAGAGCCATATGCTCATTTCTCACAAAGTTAATGTTTTTTTGAGAAATTCAAGTTCACAAATACCAAACTGGTATAATTCATCTATTAATTCCTTAGCCATATATAAGAAAAAATTTCCATCTGCCTTTAATAAATATTTTTTATTTCCAAAATATTAGTAATATCCTGCTTGTCCACACAGGTACCGACCCATATCTCGCCATATCTCACCAAGCAAGACTAGGCAATCCGGTATGAAGCTGTAGCAGGCAATTAATATGCACGTCTCGTATTACATACATGGAAAAGACTAGGCCAGGGCCTGACCATGCTGACAGCAGTTAGAAAAACCATGCATCTAGTCCGACTGGTTTCGCCACCAGTGGGGCATCATCAGGGACTGTTGGACTGCAGAATGCATCTGGTATTTATATCAGAGTGTAACTTTTGACGTTGCTAATGTAAACTAGGCATGCACCCATCTGGTGGTATGGTGTAGAGTGCAGAACCAATACTGGCACGTGCTGCTTTTTGTCATGTTTATGACACCATACGGGGATTCCCCTGGAACATAAGCAAAGGTGTATGTGCTTACAGACCTGGGAATTGCAACGTGGAGAATTTGAAGGAGCATGCGTTAAAAGCGGAATGGATAGAAGATATAGGCTATGAGCATGAGCCCAAATGAGAAGGCAAATAACAACTTGACATATGAAACTGTAGAAATGCCACAACCTGCTGCGACATCACCCTGGATTCTTAGTCAACCTTTCTAGGAGACATCCTGACGGCTCAGACTCTCAGAGGTCAGGACACTGGCAAAAAATTGTGGTTCTTCTCATTATATGTCTTATGGGAAGGACAGAATTGATGATGAGTCTAATATTTCAATATTTTGGTAAAAATAATTTGCAACACAAAGTATCAGTGTATATTTACATGTCCATAATGTACAACTGGTAAGTTTTAGCATGTCAAAATATTTTTGCCTGCAAGGGTGTTTTTCATTAAAGAGATGTTATTGGCAGACCTCGTACACCATGTACACATAAATGTGTATGTACAGGTATATGATGACTCCTCCTACATTTACCTACTGTGAATTAATTTAATTTTGCTTATTTTCCCTTTTAATATTTCGTTGATGCTTCAAAACCATGAAATTAAGAACACAGTGAAAAAAGTCTTTAACATGGCATTGATCAGAAGTAATTTAAAAACTAGAATAGTGAATTTAAAGGCTCAGTGAAAGGTCCAAAACCCAAACACAGTGAAAATAAGTGCTGTTGAAAATAAATATATTCACAGTGTGTCCTAGGGACACACATCACATTCAAAATGCATTTTCTAGTTCTCTGACAGATGGCATTATACATTGGCCTCCCGACTACAGGACATTCCTTCTACATATGCCAAACTATCAATGCAGCATGTACGGCATTTTCATTTAATCTTTGCTTGCAAAGGAAGCCTTCCCTCTTACAAGACCACATTTCTGGCATTTTTGGGGCGAGCTTAAAAAGGAGACCACTCTACAATACAATTTATGTCCTCATTCACCAGAAATCTTTTGTGTCACATTAAAAGACATCAGAATTTACAGTGATCATTTTGCCAGGCATTGACTGCATTACCTTCTCTTTGTCTGCACACATGATCAGCAAAGGTTGCAAAACTTCATTCTGTGTTTGCTCCATGAGCTTTTGGGCCTGAAGTGCCACCTGGTGAGTAATGTTTTGGTCGCAGAGTCTGACATTCTCCAGGAAACAGCAGAGCAAATTTGTTACACCATCCAATGCAAGCTGCTGGTGATCAACCTCTGAAAAATATAAATTTGTATTTTGAACTCCACATACACACATTTACACCTTCACAGAACTGGTGTTTTATGCCTAACAGCATCAAACTGGACTGCATGCATGTGGGCAAACCTGGGTTCTTGGCCCATGGCCAGATAGAAAAGCAAACTTCGACACATACAAATTTACATGATGGTTACAGCACGCTTAAAGGTTGTACAAGCCTCATCCAAGGTACTCTACAGGCCAACTACATGTACATATAGGTTGTAGCTAACATGTTTTTCCGTTACCTCGTGTAAAGTATACTAATTAATTCTTTCTGCATCACATTTTTGACTGAGTCAACAGCTTTACTCAGCGATTGATCTGGACCATTATATTCCTTGTTAACTATAGGCACACTGGAACTGAAATGAATGGTCTTTTTACAAGGAACAAGGATTTAGCATCCTTGTTATGATTCAGATCAGGCCATTTGAAGCAGTTTGAGTTTAGTCGCAGTTGGCACTAAAGAGGTAATCTGATGAGGGCATTTTCCCGGCTGGGGGTCTCCAGGCTCCAGGTGGCTGTGACACAATCTGGCACGCAATCCAGAATGTAGAGATTAGACAGATTCTGGTCCTTATACCTCAATAGTTCATCTATTTATCAGAAATATGAAGGTCCTAGGGGGAATTAAATATTGAATATGAATTACACAGTTCTTATTCAATATTCAGAGTTTTAATGGGGTGCTACCAGCATTACCTGTACTTTCATTAAGCGCACATACATGTAGTCTTCAATATCATCTTCTCTTGTACTGCTGCAAATTTTGAAACAGCAAAATTCTGTAACATCTACTATGCACATACAATTGAGTATATAATGACAATATTAATAATAACAAGGTTTCTGAGAGGGGTTTAATATACACATGTAGGCTTTGCCTACTTCCCAAATGTCACTGATAAAAATAATATGTTTAAACTGGAGAGGTTTACACTAACCTGTGATTGAATGTACAAGATCTTTCACACTTTCCATGATTTTGGACCAGATTTCGACACTCTCCCACTGCGACAGCTGCTCAAAACATGTCCCCAATCTGTAAAATGGAATCACAAGCTATTATAAAATGGATCACAGGCTATTATAAAAATGGAATCACAAGCTTTTATAAAAATGGATCACAAGCTATTATAAAAATGGATCACAAGCTATTATAAAAATGGAATCACAAGCTTTTCATAAAAATGGATCACAAGCTATTATAAAAATGGAATCACAAACTTTTATAAAAATGGATCACAAGCTATTATAAAAATGGATCACAAGCTTTTATAAAAATGGAATCACAAGCTATTATAAAAATGGAATCACAAGCTATTATAAAAATGGATCTCAAGCTATTATAAAAATGGAATCACAAGCTGTTATAAAAATGGAATCACAAGCTTTTATAAAAATGGATCACAAGCTATTATAAAAATGGAATCACAAGCTATTATAAAAATGGAATCACAAGCTATTATACATACATTATACTGAGAGACAATAAATATGAACATATACATGTATAAGAACATCACCCCCCCCCCCCTTTCAGGGCTTCACATCACAAAACTGTCTTCAGCACCAAATGCTGTTTAATCATTTCATATTCCAAAGTACTAAAGTTCCCAATTTTAACTCAAAACAGAATATTCTTGGTTTTATTTTCCCCTGTGAATTGGATTCAGTAACTTCTTTAAATAACATGATTTCTGAGTCGAATATTCTTGAACATGCTTGCTCAGGAAAAATTGGGAATATTTCTCTGTTGTGAATATTTATAATTATAAAGCAAAAATCAGTTTTCTTCAACTAATGTCAAAAGTACAGAACCTACAAGGAAAACCAAATGACATGGTGTTTTTCTGCATAAACACAAAGTTTCTTGCACAAATTGCATTTTTTTTTTTTTGCGCAGGGGGGATAATGATTGTGTGAAAACCTATACATTTACTGGCTAGCTGACAGCAATTCTAAATTAAATCATTAAACCCACCTAGACATAAATTCAGGAGATGCAGTGAGTCTGACCTTTGACCCACCATCTTTGATAGCATTCAGCATGTTCCCTACCAATTTCTGAACTCTTCGGAGTTTGCTGTAGATATTGACCAGCTCACAAAGGAAGCTGTTTCTGGCCTCTGTTATCTCTGTAGTTTCCTGTAAATGAAGAACAGAGCAAAACAAGAATTACTTTAGCATCAGCATATCATCAGTAGTATTAACCCTTTCAGTGCCAATCACATCTAAAGTTGATCTACTTAAGTCAAACTAGTCTGAATTATCATTAGGATCCCACATTCGTATTCCTGAAAAAAAAAGACTTTCCTTCAAGTACCTGTATGCCTATAGTTCCAGACACAATACCCCAGGTCAACAGCTTTTCTCGGCATGCATTAGGTGCATGACGCCCAATGTGCGCCTAGAAAAGTTGTTGACTCAGTCCAAAATTTGGCACTGAAAGAGTTCAGTAAAAACTGTGGCATGTTGTGGCCACCAGAATTGGCTTTCTGTTCCTGTTGTCAAAATGAGTTTCTGGCGTAAAGCAATATGCTGCACTCTTATGTTTAAAATCATACATAACAGATACAATTTGGGGCACATGCAGAAAATCCTGCAACACTTTTCCTGTTATAACTAGTTAAGACCTGTTGTTGGTCAAATATCATCTGCCTCAATGTATTAACTAAGTTAAAAAATGAAAAACAATTTGAAAGAGAGTTGTAGTGCACCATACCAGGACAACCTGCTCCAGGTTATCAGTTTTCCTTGCTGTGGGTACTTAGCTGCACATCGCTGTGGAATAAGTCTTTATTCCTGGGACAAAGGGTTAAGGTTATAATACTGTCACGGGCAGCATATATTATCACCTTCCACCACTATAGAGATAAACATCTCTTGACACTGGTACAGAACATATTCTACTTTTTTTTTTTTTATATACTTTTGTCGGTGGTGGGGTGAGGGGAGGGTATCACACATTCTCTTTAAATATTCAAAAAAAAAAGTCGAGCATGAATACTTACATCAGATAAAGGGACCCACGAGTGTCTGAGAACTTTCGGCAGATGCTGCTCCGCTGTGGAGTAATTCAACTTCAAAAGCATCTCCATACATCTGAACCATGCGGCATCAGGACTGAACAAGAAAATTAAAACATGAAAATAAAAACGAAATACATGTATGATCAATCACATCAATCCAAGTTTCACAAAATAATGACCACAAAACAAAAAAACTGTCCAAGGATAATGATCTGTTACCATCACCACAGTACTGTTAATAACAGCTTTAATGCTTTCCCCCTTAAACTGGCCAAAAGTGGCTCGGGGTCAAATGTATTCTGCTTCAGTGTTTTCAGCTACATGTAATTTTAACAGTAATGAAAAACAAATTGGCTGAGAATTGTAGATGAGATAACATAACCCAGATCAGCAGCTTTCCTTAGCAAGATGGGTTGCACCAGGAGAGCCAAAATGCTGAGAAAGGGCCATCCTCAGCGCCCTTTGCCGAGAAATGCCAAGAGAATCAAGCTTGTCTGTTTTCTCTCGGCATTCCTCAGCATTTTTACCCAGAAACGCCGGGGTCTGCTGCAATGCTACTTTCCCCTTGGCGTTTCTCGGCAAAAATGCAGAGAAACGCCCAGGTAAATGTAGTACCTTTCTCCCTGATACTTACCTCTGCGTTTCTTGGCAAAAATGCTGAGGTACCTTTCACCTTACTCCTTACCTCTGTGTTTCTCTGCATTTTGGCCGAGAATTGCCGAGGTAATGTCTAGAGTGAAAAGCGTGTCTCGGCATTTTGCCGAGAAATGCCTAGGTATGGATTGGAGACTCGAGTACCTTGGTGTTTTCCAACATTCTAAGAAGAGGATATTCATGAAAAGTATTGGTAGGCAATTATTAGGGGTGTGTGGAACAATTTCACCCCCAACCCAATCCCTTGCAGCTTTTTTCTTGACATGTGGCTATAAAGCAGGTTCAGACACCTCATGGGCACCACAGAATACATGGATGGTCTCCATTGACCCCTTGCATGCCAGCCAGCCATGACAATAGTCCACGTTCCAGTTCCTGGGGGCAAGACCTCTGTTTCAAGTAGCAAGGGACTAAATTTACCAGTTGGAAAGAAGGCAACTGGTCCAGGTCAAAAACTTATCAAGTCTTAAGTCAACAACTATATCAAACTTAGTGATTGCCCGTTGGGCTCAGTGTGCTGCTTTGAGCCCAAAGTATGCCCTGGAAGGCAATTAACCCTTTAACCCTTTCCCCTTGAATTAAGACTGAGTCAACAGCTTTCCTTGGAATGGGCTGGGCACTTAGTGTCCAACCCATGCCAAGGAAAGCTGTTGACCTGGATTATGTTATCTTGATAGGTCTCACATACAATTCTCAGTCAAACTGTTTTTTATTTAGTGTTTGAAAATTAGTTAAAAACACTGAAGCAGACGACATTTGACCACCAGCTAGCTTGGGTGGTTTAAAGAGGGAAAGGGTTAATGGTTGAAAAATGGAGTGCCCTTTTCTGTGCACTTCCACATGCTGGGTCTGTGCACAGCAGTGACAAAGACTGTCCTACAGGACTCGTCTCTGATGATTTTTGATTCTTGTAGATTACTATACAAGAAATTTTGTCACAATCTAAACACACAGAGGAAAAAAATGAAGAGACTTGGCGCATATTCAAACTTTCCAGCACCATAGACCAGTCAGGTGGACAATGCACTAGTAACTTGTTTCGGCGTTAGTGGGTACATTTCGGCGTTTCAGGGCGTTTGCCGGCGTGAGACGGCGTTGCAAACGCCGGCAAACGTTGACTAACACTGGCAAACGCCAAAATCAAATTAAGCCTTTTGGGGCTCAGCGTTTGCAGGCGTTAGTCAGCGTTTAACACCCTTTCAACGCCGGCAAACACTGAAACGACGACTAACGCCGGCTACCGCTGGCAAACGCCCTGTAGTCCTCTCAACTAGTAAACTCAATGGGATACATGTAAAATTTGAATTCAGATGAACTGGGATTAGAAGGATCCATGGAAATTTGTGTCTTGTACTTGTACTAATCATTAATATACTTTTATTTTTTATACTCATGGGCAATACAACATAATTATCTTTAATATTATGATGATGATTTATCCATTGAGGTGCATGTGTATTGAATGACTTTGCTCATGATCACTGATATATATATATTTCGGTCACTCCAATCTTGGTTGCAAAGTAAAGACAAACAAACAACCCTGTTTTCAATTTTATTTAAACACAGCACAGCAATTTTTTATTGTTTGTACCGCACAAGTCAGCAATGCCTAGCTTTGTGCTAGCATAGATGTGAATCCCTGTGAATATAATAATGGAAATACCATACTTTCTGCACAAGAATATTGGCCTTTCAAGATGGGTGGCCTCTGGTGAGAGGGGCCTTATCACAGGGGGACCATTGTATATGCAAAATTGTTTATTTATCAACTCACTTCTGCTGGTGATCCAAGAGCCACTGCAGACATTTTCCCAGCCACTGACCCAAATTTATGGATGGGCTGGAGTCCAGAGATAGTCTGTATGAACCATGCTGTTCAACTACCTGCAGCAGATGCCCCAATGTGTCAATGGCCACATTGACAGGTACCGTTCCACTGCCAGCCTCACAGGTGTCGGTGACCAGGTTGAACAGGTGAATGAACAGGCGAAATCCCATCATTGCTGTATTGTCAAACCTGGAGCTAAAACAGTCAGTAGACATTAGCATATACTGTGTTAAGGACAGGTAAGACATCAAAAACCTTTGCATGGACAGTTTTGAGATTTTAATGGGTTTTACATATTGGTTTGTATGTTTTCTAAAAATATACACTTTATAGAACTTTGTAAGTGACTTTAGAGAGTTCTATACAGAAACATCTTCAATAGTCAGCACTAAGACTACTGCTCACCTAACATATATATTATTATCCTTAATTACCTATGGGTTCTCAGCTTACCTACTATGACACAGAAAACCCTCATAAAAGTGAGTCAGGAACTCCATCACAGGTTTCTGCTCATCTGTTTTCACTCCCTGGAAAAAAAGGAGAGCCTGGTGACAAAACAGACTATACATGTATATGGTATTCTTTATTTAAAATTCAGAGTCTCCAAAGTAATCACTTTCTCCCAAATATTGTTCAGAGGATACTGTAAATTGCTTTAATTTCGCTGTAAATGTACTCTTATTTGCACTTATTTCGCTGATGGCACAAAACCATGAAAAAACAAAAACAAAAAAAAACAAAAAACAAAAAAAAAAACACACTGTCAATTAGTATTTTAACATTACTTGAATAGCAATTATGTCCAAAAACAGTGAAATTACAAGAGGGCTGTGTGAATAGCCCACGCCCAGTGGACTTAGAGATTCATCACACTTGTGGCTCTGTGAACTTGGGATAGGATCAAAGTCACCCATGCACTGAGTAAGTCTGACCTTTATGGAAGAACACAAACATGTGCAACATCAGGGTTCCAGTTTAAGTAGTTCTCAGGTTACAGTGAATAGTAAAATTCATTATGTTGCACTGTGACCCAAGAAATCAGGTCAAGGTCGCTCATGTACTTTCTAAGCATGTCCTTCATAGAAAAACATTAACATGTGCAACATCAAGGTCCTAACTCAAAATAGATTTCAAGTTATCAAGTTAACAGTAAATTTGAGGTCAGTTGTCCCGTGACCTTGGGAATGAGGTCAAGGTCCAAAATTTGCTGGAGCAAGACAACTTGCACAAAATAGATACAAGACATTTATCAAAGGTACATCCCTACCAAGTTTGACACAAATCTGGCGAAAATTATTTAATTTATAACCATAACAAGAAATTGCCATGTGAAACTTTTCTGTTAAAACTTTTTATGAAAGATTTTCCAAAAAGTGATTTTGCCATTTTGTAATTAGTACTTCGAGTATTGAAAAGGGAGGGGGAGTGGTAACCAGGTCTTTCTTAATGGTGACAGATATTTTTAGTTCAAATTCAATCATACTGTTCTATGATTATAGAAAAAAAAAAAAAATCCAAGTACTAGTTTTAAGAAGGAGCTATGTGAAAATTATTACTTAAAGTACCAGGTTCAAAGATGATCAAAATATTGAATTATTCAAAATTTCCATCCAGATGCACAGACTTTCATACCTATTGCATATGTTTTTATATCTGTTTTTAACCATCCAGTTTAACAAGTCCAAATATCTACATGTAATTTAATGCGTAGACTCCAGAGGGTTTTTTTTCATGTTTTGGCCATAGAAATGCTGGATCTTGACCCAACAACCAGCAGTGAAATGGGAAATACACATATTCACTTGACAACATCCCCATTCAAAAAGAGAATAGTTCGGTGAGGTAGCGATCTAAATGACAGATCTTGCTTTTACTCTCTTTAAGCTCGCTGAAGTGTACAAATAACATCAGAACATAAACATTTCGCAGCAAGACAGTTTTTGGACCGCAGAGGGCAACACTTCATAGATATTTGCATTAATTTGCTAATTTACACATCAATATGATCCCTTTGAAGCTCTTTTTTATATAAAATTTTTCAAACTTTATTTTATGTTTGTAACGAGCGAGACTCGGAACTTGTAAACTCTGGCACCAGTCGCCTAGCTGAAATGAGAAATGCACGTATCAACTCAATCAAATCCCCATTCTTAAAAAACAATGGTTCAATGGAGGTAGTTATGTGTGAGTGCCATATCAACAGGGTTATGCAGTATAAGTACTCAGTTGGCATTTATTTCCAGAATCAGGGACTTGAATCTACCAGCATAACGGTAATGCTGAAAACATATTTTATGTTTGAAACAAGCAAGATTCAAACTTGCACCAGTCACCTAGTTGAAATGGGATTCAAGATTCAAGAATGCTTATTTGACCCATCAAATAGTCTTACAGAAATAAGCATACATGAATACAATCAGAAGGAAAAGTTCAAACTATAATGCAGAAAGATAAGAATGGAATTGAGAAGGTCAGGGAGACACACATTAACGCCTTTAACAGATCGCTATCATGTGTGCCACCCTATATAGGAATATGACAACAATAATAAACTGATCATAGAGAAGCTAGTTGTTCACAGCAAGAATTGATATACTAACAATACTAATTACAATTACAAATAAAGCAGTCCCAAATTGGACACAATTCTTCATAATTATGTTTTCTTTTGATATTTGCCTCCAATCTGTTGAAATTTATAATTTATGCTGACGATACAACCTTATTTTTATCTGTGCAACCAGGTGATCTCCTTGGAGCAAACTGTGTAGCCTTTCACCATCATAAACTCCAAACTTAAAAGAATAAGTATTTGGCTAAAGCTGAATAAATTGTCCCTAAATGTAAATGTAATGAAAGCAAAATTTATGATTTTCCATCAACCTCACAGGGAAGTAATAATACCTACTCTTCAAATTGATTCAGTAATGATTGAGTGTGTGAAATGAGAAACACAAGTTTGTTTTTAAACAACCACTGCCCAGTGGTGCTATCTGGAGTCCTAAATGCCAATCTTTACAAAAACTGAATTCACTTTAGTGAAGCAAACCACCATATAATCCTAATAGAACCACATCAAATTAACAGCACATGTGACCAGTGGTGACTGTGGTGGTGTTTTGCAATGTACCTTATTTCACACTAAGATAATAAAAGGCTTTGGTCAGTGATTTTCTAAATGATCTTATGCTCCAGCTGCCTCTACAGCACATGAGATGTGACTGTCCAGTTATGTAAAAATCTCAAACCTCCTGGTGCTCCCTTTTAATGCAATCATGTTGGTGCCACAAAGAAAGTTCACTAAACATGTGACAAATTTCAAGTTGCATCTTTAATATAATTCAAGCAATCAAATATGAGAAATTGTGTCTTTAGCAATGTGAATATGACACAGGCTAAGTCAATGCCTTTACCTTCCCCTTCAAGGCTTTACTCAGTTCCTCAAAAATACAGAGGATAAACTTGGGATTCTGTGTTCCAGTCAATGGCTCGTTCGTCTGTGTAATCCTTTTTAGGAACTGGGCATAGGAATCTGTCAACTCTCTGGAATATCACAAAAGGCATATAGTTTATACACTATAAGTAAATTTCCTGTTCCTCTTCACTCCTTTTCACAGAATATCAAGTGGATGGGAGAATATAATTTTTTTTTCACCTGGAGCATAAAAATGAATTATCTTTTAAGCTACAGAGCGAAAAATGAATTATTTTTTAACAAATTATCAATCAGACAAATATCCAGCTTCACTTGACTAAACAAACTGAAATTCTGGGTCAAAAGTGTTTGAGACAGGTGGTTATGAGAAACAGGGAATTTATTTCATAGGGCCTTATTGTTATCCCGAAAAAAAATTACTTGACAATAACACTAATCAACCATGTATATGCCCTGTTTAATATTGTCTATGAATATGTTTTACACATGTGAGACCATGAAACAAAGGCACAGCTGTAAAATTAACACAAACATGGACAATTTGTCCAACTGGTTTCACTGTTTGATTGGCTCATCAAGGACTGGATATAACAGTTAGGTCTTCTGCTATTATACTGTAGTGCTAACATTAACTGTTGTCAAAGTACCACAGTGATGTACACACATAGGTCAGTTAAGCTAACTGGCTTGGGCAGTTGTTTTGTCGCCTGTCTTATCACGTGATGGTCAGCCCCGTGCAAGTTACACATGCTGTAACACGACGCTCCTTGACATATAAGGCATTGCTGATAGCCAGTGGGAATCCCATTGGTATCTGGGGGTCCCCTCTCAGAGCAAAAAAAAAAAAATAGGTTGTTTTTCCATATGAGAACTGCAATCTGAAGAAAATGGAGAGAGGGGACCTGGTTGGACTTCCCTTGCTCTCAGAAAGCAGGAAGACATAAAAGGGGTGATTCTGTGTCCAGTAATCTTTTAATATGTCGTCGTGCATGTAGCTGGTATGTGATAAAGACAAAGGTCTTTACTAATTAGGCTCTCAGTACATGACGGAATGAGCTTAGAATATGAACATAAATATACCCACAATATACAACAATCAAATATGGACAATGCAGACTTGTTCCTATATTTTTTTCATTCCAAATATAAAAATTTGTTCAGAACCTATTTCAGCACAAACCAGACTGACTATGTTGTGATCTTATCAAAACCATTTTGAACAATCAATTTGTGTGTCTAGACTACATAAAAAATTAAAAAATCTCTATAGATAGGAAATACACACACAAAAAAAAAACACAAAGAACAGAGTTAATGGAATTTTGTGAAAGACATATTTTTGATACTCACTTATGAAACAAGGCTGCAAATAACAGCTCTTTCAGCTTTGCGACTGTGGTTTTCTTGTCTTGGTTATGGAAGATGCAGAAAGCACTTGGCACAAGCAAATGGGCACAGACTTGCTGGATGGCCTGAAGGCAAGCACAAGTTTTTACTTACTTAAACGACATTTTAGTCCAAAAAAAATGAAATTAATCTAAAACAAAATTTCCAAATTTTTCATTGTCCGAGGCAACTTTGCATAAGTTTTAACTGCATCAAGTGCTATACATATACTTATAATTATCATATATGGAACAAGACTTGTTGCAACAGTTTTACTCAATCAGTTTTTTCTTTTTTTTTTTTTTTCTTTTTCATATACAGTTGTACATGTTCTTCTACATTATGCATGTACAAAACAACAAACACTACAAACACAACTATAAGTTAGGTAAGTGGAACATTAACCAGGTTTAATAGGAAACCTTATGGCCAAAGAGCAAAAGATGACAATCTCTCATCAGAACATACAATCATGTATTCCTCTAAATGACTTCGAGATCAGGGTTAATTTTTCTTTGCCTACTTTTGCCTTTTTGGTGGCCCACAGGTGTGGTCTCAGATTTTAAAGGGAAGCTCAACTATTCAATATTGGTATTTCCCCCAAACCTTCTGGTTTGGAAAATGCCAACATGCTTTCGGAAAACGGCATTGTTTTGGGATTTAGCTTCTCTAAAACAAGAAACCTTCTTTGTCAATTTACTCCGCACAGCACAATTATCTAGACTGGCTGCTGTATACCAAAGTAAGAAAGGGTCACAGTACTTAAAGAGTCAACTTCATAAGACAGTCCATTATTTAGAATGAAACTCTGTAATTGATTCATGGTCCATACCAGTAACCATGTAAATGCACAGTCTGTACTACAGTTTCATGTGCCAAGTCCTGAATATTTTTGGCAATTAAATATAAATATATATGTATAAATAAAAACAAATATACATGTAAACATACATATAGATATAAATACATATGAAAATAATTTTCGCTGACAAAATATCTTCACTCTGACCACCTCCCTTATCACTTTGAAATAAAACTTTGATTATTCTATGATCATCTTTATTCTCATGCTGGGGATGGGAGGTAAATTTTGATGTGCTGCCCTCCATAAAGCCTCTTACCTCTTTCGCTGTTGGTCTCTGCCTCTGTACCACAATATATCTGTCCATCACAGTTATCAGAAACTTCTGGCTGAGAGACAACATGGAAGACACTTGTGTTGTCATGGAAACACAATTATTATTTACCAACAAGGCAACCTTCATCAACTGAACCTGAAATCATGAATCGTGTATTAATTTACGAGTGTGCATGCACATGGCAAATACAGTGGTACCTGCTATCTAAGACCACCCTTAATGCCAGACAAAAGTGGTAACATATGACAGGTGGTCATTCACTGCAGGTAAGCTAGCCAAGAAATCAAAGGCCCATGTCTTGAAACGGCAGACTTAACCACTACTGCAGTCTTTCATGAGAGGTGGTCTTTAAAGCAGGTACCACTGTACTCTCATGATACAGCGGTTGTTCATCCTGTCCTGATTAAAATTAATTTGGTCTTGTTTCCTGTATTTTCTGTTGTCTCTGGTTAGTGTACCCAGTGCGTCTCTCACTTATTCTATAATCATTTTTAACCTCATTTTTATGAGACAACACAAAAAATTAAGGCTCACTGGATACACTAAGCAGGGACAACAGAACCATTTGGCCTCAATGTGAGTACATGTACTTACATGAACAAACCATCACTCAAGAGAACAGTGCATTTGACTTTTTAGAAATATGCACAGTAACCAGACAGAGTGTGTGGTGGCTGAAAAACTGTGCAAAGAAAGACTGAAAAAATGACATACAATTAAGGCTCAATGCACAATCCATCGACAATATCATCATAGAGATTAACTTTTCTTTTCACAAATACTGATTTTGATGTATTTTAGGATGTTAAAGTTTAACCTATATCATCTGCATGGACTGCAAATTAAAACAGACGGGTCTACATGTATGTAACCCTTGAAAGCGGAAAGGGTTAATTAAAACTGTGTCGACAAATTCAATTGGCATGAATCAGTGGTTTAACAATATTTAATGGCACAGGTCATGAAAAGTGGTTAGGCACCTATCTATGGTGTAGGTCAAGAAAGGAGAATGTTCCTATCAGTTTTCATTTACCATGTAATCAAACCTGGCAGTAAAGGTGTGTGCAAAGACTGGACTAGTGAGGATTGCAGAGCAGCATTCTATGAGCAGCTGGAGTCTGCTGGAGGCTTCACCGGTTCCTAGTCCACTCAACTCCTCAATCAACACCTGCAACAGCAATACTTTGTATGATCAAAACTGTCACTTTTATATGAACTAACCCCTGCACATGTACATTTGGTTTATGTCCTGATTGCTATTAACAAATGCTTTGAATGTCACCTGTAAATGACCCACTTTATTAATTTGGCTTCATCAGATATTTTTGTAATTCAATTTTCCTTCAAAATTACAAAATTGTATTTCATTACAAATCGTATAATTCCTTTAAACTTTTCCTGGTTAAAAAAGGACTGAGTCAACAGCTGTCATTGAAATGGTTGGGTGTATTGCAATACCAAGGATGGAACAGGACATCCTGATAGGCCTCTTCTAACGATTTAGGACACGTATATTAATGTTCCACAATTTTGTTTTAACCTTGTTGCCAGGTAATGATGACATCAACAGTCATGATACAGATATTCTCATGGAAAACCATGAATATTACTAACATTGACTTTTTTTTTTTAATTTTGAGAATAAATAATAATTCCATGTACTCCAAACATATGAACACTTCTCGTGTCAAGCTCAGCATGTGTTTGGAAAACCTTTTTTTTGAACAGTGAATTTTGCTGAAGGTACTACTTTTGCAGAGCAATACTGTATGCTATGATTGATACCGGGATCTGTCCATACCTGCAAAGTGCTTCCTTACTGAAAGATATGGGCTAACACAGCAAGGCAACATGAATGACCCATCCACTCATTCAACTTTTTGCCATGATGAATGAGTTATTTCAATAATGGATGCCAGACGGCTGACTTAAATACATCTCGACATTTTGGGGTGACTTTAATAGTGGGAAAGGTTTTTCAAAATGGAGACCATAACAATTCAAATTATAATATCGTAACAACGTAACAAATAAATCCCAGAGTACAACAAACCATTTACTAAATGTCCTTCTGCTCACATGTAGTTACCTGTTTGTACCGAAGTACACATTCTTTCGTGAGATCCCAATAGGAACGAACCTTCAAGGACCATGGACATGCATCTCAAACCACATGATCTCTCTATTGAACTACAGGGAATACAATGACTATAAACGGAACATGAATAAAGACGAACACTGATGAGATGATAAAAATGGTCTTTCAAGAAGCGAGATCATACTATGACATACATATAACAAACAGACAGAAGCCTAATGGATAGGATGCGGGAACGTTTCTATTATATCAATAGGAAAGACTGCACCCAACCACTCGGGAGACATTATGCTCTCCCAGACCATGGCACACTGGATTTAAGCATGGTGATTCTGGAGTACATACGCACACCGAAAAAAACTAAGCAAAACTCTAAAACTTAGACTTACTAGAGAGATGCACTGGATACACTAACCAAGGACAACAGAACCATTTGGCCTCAATGTTATGGGCAGATGAACCCCTTTTCAGTCTTACGCTACATTTTTACCCCCAGGTTCATCTTCCAAATAACAAATGACACTCGTTTATGAAACACTAGTTTCCTAAATCACAACCTGTGAAAATATTCCCCACTCAAGAAGGCAGACTGTCCTTAGACACCATATCTCTTGACTTCTGAATAATAAAATGTGTGAAGATGGCTAGGACCATTGGCTGCAATGAATGCCACAGCAGTGGCAGGATTTGTACCAACTGCATTGCCAAGAGTTCCTACATTGCAATTACATCACACCTGACTTTTTGCTGTGTTACATCATGTGCATGTATGAACATGTACACTGTGCTCGTGGACGTAAGTCATGTGTATGTTGCACCCACTATATAAAGCATGCACACACAGCCGTTAAACTAGCCTCTGATGAGCCAGACTACTGGCAAAACCAGTCAGGCTTTTGAGTCAGTGGTTGGTGGGTTTTTAGTTATTTTTGGCCTTGCCCTGTCAGTTGCTCATACATTTAACACACCTGTGCAATGGTTGGCTTGAGGAACAGGGCGTGACCTGTAACTCCTGTTTTGTGTACCTTCCTGGTCTGAAGCACGTCATGGAGAAACTTCCACACTGGTTCTGCCTCATCCTGATGAACCCTGAGAAAGTAAGTCATTGAAAACAAAAACAAACAAGAGGGCTGTGTGAACAGCCCGTGCCTCAGCTGATCTTGACATTCATCACACTTGCAGCTCTATGAACTTGGGAAAGGATCAAGGACACCATGTTCTGAGTAAGTCTGACCTTTATAGAAGAACACTTACATGTGCAACATCAAAGTTCAAGTAGTTCTCAAGTTATAATGAAGAGTAAAATTCATGTATGTTGCACTGTGACCCCACAAACAAGGTCAAGGTCATTCATGTACTGTCTGAGCATGACCTTCATACACAATAATTAACATGTGTAGCTAACTCAAAACAGATCTCAAGTTATCAAGTAAACAGTAAATTTTGTGTCAGTTGTCCTGTGAATTAGCATTAGAATGCCCATTGACTTACATAGTAATCAAGAGGAAAGCTGCTTTGAACGATAAGTACCCAAATTGAAAATCCTTAAAAATCAGGAATCCAAAGCAGTGCCACCTAGTAAACAACTGTTTGACCCTTCCACAACAACATATCCATCACATTTCAGCTTAATCTGAGGGACGGTTCTGAGAACAAGTGAAAAATAGCAAAACCAAACAAAAAACTAGAACAGACTGATTTTCCAACAGAAAATCAAATGTCTCCCGGTGGAACACTTACGTCTCTGAATAAGCTACAGGTGATGATAAATTACAAATGACCAAGTTTGCCTGAAAATTACGATCCTATTTTAGCTCTCGCCTAGATACATTACTCTAGCAATTTTCATCAAGTTCTTCAAGACTTATTGCAGAGAAACCAATTTCACATAAATGACCCTGTGACCTTGAAAATTAGGTCAAGGTCACCCAAATACAATCCCAACCTTGGTCTTACCTTGATACCTAATCCTACCAAGTTTCATCAAATTCCATCATGTTCTTCATGACATATCAAATGGAAACCAATTTCACATAAGTGACCCTGTGACCTTGAGAATTTGCTCAAGGTCATCCAAATACAATCCCAACCTAGGTCTTGCAAAATACATAATCCTACCAAGTTTCATCAAATTCCATCCTGTTCTTCATGACATATCAAATGGAAACCAATTTCACATAAGTGACCCTGTGACCTTGAGAATTTGCTCAAGGTCATCCAAGTACAATCCCAACCTAGGTCTTGCCAAGATACATAAGCCTACCAAGTTTCATTAAATTCCATTAAGTTCTTCAAGACTTATCGCACAGAAACCAATTTCACATAAGTGATCCTGTGACCTTGAAAACTAGGTCAAGGTCATCCAAATACAATCCCAACTGAGGTCTTGCCAAGATACATAATCCTACCAAGTTTCATCAAATTCCATCAAGTTCTTCATGCCTCATCAAACGGAAACCAATTTCATATAAGTGACCCTGTGACCTTGAGAATTCGCTCAAGGTCATCCAAATACAATCCCAACTGAGGTTTTGCCTAGATACATAATCCCACCAAGTTTCATCAAATTCCATCACGTTCTTCAAGACTTATCGCACAGAAACCAATTTCACATAAGTGACCCTTGTGACCTTGAGAATTCGCTCAAGGTCATCCAAATATGATCCCAACCTAGGTCTTGCCAAGATACATAATCCTACCAAGTTTCATCAAATTCCATCAAGTTCTTCATGACTTATCGCACAGAAACCAATTTCATATAAGTGATCCTGTGACCTTGAAAACTAGGTCAAGGTCATCCAAATACAATCCCAACCTAGGTCTTGCCTAGATACATAATACTACCAAGTTTCATCAAATTCCATCAAGTTCCTCATGACTTATCGCACGGAAACCAATTTCACATAAGTGACCCTGTGACCTTGAGAATTTGCTCAAGGTCATCCAAATACAATCCCAACCTAGGTCTTGCCTAGATACATAATCCTACCAAGTTTCATCAAATTCCATCGAGTTCTTCATGACTTATCGAACGGAAACCAATTTCACATAAGTGACCCTGTGACCTTGAGAATTTGCTCAAGGTCATCCAAATACAATCCCAACCTAGGTCTTGCCTAGATACATAATCCTACCAAGTTTCATCAAATTCCATCCTGTTCTTCATGACTTATCGCACGGAAACCAATTTCACATAAGTGACCCTGTGACCTTGAAAATTAGGTCAAGGTCACCCAAATACAATCCCAACCTAGGTCTTGCCTAGATACATAATCCTACCAAGTTTCATCAAATTCTGTCAAGTCCTTCAAGACTTATCGCACGGAAACCAAGTGTTGAAGAACCTGAACAACAACAACAACAACAACAAGAAGAAGAAGAAGAAGAAGAAGCGGAAGAAACGGGCACTAATCCAATATGTCACCCGGCTTCCACCGGGAGACATAATTCATAAAAAAATTGCAGCGCCACCTGGTGAAAAAATTGGGAACTAGGTGTCCCTGGGAGTGTATGTACGACATCAAAGCAATTGGATGAGCGGTTTCAGAGGAGCAGAATTTTTAAGGTTTGCCCCAAAAAAGAACAAAAAAATTCATAAAAAATCCAAAAATCAATAGAGCGTGACCATTTGAACACACTTGGTAGAGATCCACCCAAGGCACATCCCCACCAAGTTTGAAGTAAATCTGGTCAATATTATTAAAGTTATGACCATTACAAGAAATTCCCATGTTAAACTTTCCTCTTAAAACTTTTGTAGAGATTTTTGAGAAAAAAAATCATAAAAAAATCCAAATTCATTGGAACATAACCATTGGAACAAACCTGGTAGACATCCACTCAAGGTACATTGACACCAAGTTTGAAGTTAATCTGGATGATGGTTTTGGAGAAGAAGTCGAAAATGTAAATTAGCATTAGAATGCCCATTGACTTACATGGTGATCAATAGGAAAGGTGCATTTACCCCAAAGGAGCCAAATTGAAAAAATCATTAAAAATTAGGAATCCGCAGCATTCCCACATAGTGAACAACTTTGTTTGGCCCTTCCATAAGGAACATATCCACCACGTGTAAGCTTAATCTGAGTGACGGTTCTGGAGAAGAAGTCGAAAATAGCTATAACATACAAAAATTCATTAAAAAAATAGAAAAAAACTGCAGCGCCACCTGGTGAACAAATTAAGAAGAAGGAGTCCCTAGATGTCTTCCTGTGTGATATCAAAGCAATTGGGTAACCAGTTTCGGAGAAGAAGATTTTTTAAGATTTGTTTGAAAAAAAAAAAAACTACAAAAAAATTCATTAAAAATCCAAAAATCATTGGAGCATGAACATTTGAACAAAATTGGTAGAAACCCACCCAAGGTACATTGCCACCAAGTTTGAAGTTAATCTGGATGACGGTTTTGGAGAAGAAGTCAAAAATGTGAATTAGCATTAGAATGCCCATTGACTTCCATAGTAATCAATAGGAAAGCTGCATTGATCGACAAGTACCCGAATTGAAAAAAATCGTTAAAAAACAGGAATCCGCAGCATTTCCACATAGTGAACAACTTTGTTTGACCCTTCTACAAGGAACATATCCACCAAATTTCAGCTTAATCTGAGTGACGGTTCTGGAGAAGAAGTCGAAAATAGCTATAACACACAAAAATTCATAAACAATTAGGAAAAAATTGCAGCTCCACCTGGTGAACAAATTAAGAACTAGAAGTCCCAGGGAGTGTTACTGTGTGATATCAAAGCAATTGGGTGAGCGGTTTCAGAGAAGAAGATTTTTTAAGATTTACCCAAAAAAGAACAAAAAAATTCATTAAAAATCCAAAAATCACTGGACCATGACCATTTGAACAAACTTGGTAGAGACCCACCCAAGGCACATCTCTACCAAGTTTGAAGTGAATCTGGCTGACGGTTTTTGAGAAGAAGTCGAAAATGTGAATTTTGGACGACGGACGGACGACGGACGACAGACCCTCAAAAAACCTCAGCTGACTGACAAGTCAGCTGAGGTAAAAAACAGTCACTGTATTGAGGAACATTTCTTTTTTTTTTTCCTTTAACTCATTCCATACAAGTACCTGATTTTTCTGTATATTTACCTATATTAAAAACAACAATTGCATATTTAAATTTTTCATGAAAAGGGCTTTTGGTCAAGTACCAGCATGTCTAAAGTTTTAAACCAGTGGTTCTTGACTTGCCAGGCAGTGCCAGAACCACTGACCAAGGCCTGTGACCATAGTATGGAATGAGTTAATGTGGCTTCTATTCCTTTAACATGCACAACCTTTAGCACCATCATAAACTGCACAAAACTGACTGCAAGTAAAATGTTGCCTACTTAACGAAAAATAATATCACTAAGAATTACACATAGACCCTATCAGAATAATATATCCCCAGTTTCAGAGCTTTTTTTGGTACAGGGCACGTGTCATTAACAAATTTATAAATCCAGTTAGGCATTAACAAATTTCTTCAGGCAAACTCATGAAAATTAGCATTTGGCTAATTGGTGAATGGTCTGGGTAGACCTTGCCATGTCATGGACAAAAAAAGGATAAAATCGTGTATACTTTCCACTGTGAAACTAAAACAAATTGTCTACAAGCAATAACAAAATTCAAAGCTTCATAATCATGTGTCTGATCAATAGATATTGCTAAATGCAAAAAATCTTGGTGAAAACTTTTTTTTTCTGCCAGAATGATATTTGCTTGGAATTAATCAATTTCCTCATTAATATAATGAAGTGAATACATGTACCTTGTTAAGGGCAACCATCACACATTGTACATTGCACTTTTATTTTAATGTTAGTGATGGGATCCATGGAGACCAGTGGTCCTTCTTTTGAAACATCCCTCCTTTGGCAGGTCACATGCCTTTTGTGACCATTTTCACAGTACAAAAGTACCTTCTAATGATAATTACCTCTTTGGGGAGACCACCTGCAGAACCTGAAAAGCTAAAATGACAACAACAAAAAAAAAAAAAAAAAAAAAAAAAAAACCACTTCCCCCATCCTGAAATTCTTCATTTGAGATAAATAAAACCTGCCTATTTTACACAAGATTTGTAAAATAATTTACCAAAACCAGTTCACATATCAAAAATATATTTATAATACCAATAAATGAGTGAGCACATGATTACAAGATGGAATGCTGTCTAATACATGTACATCAGTCATCATCAGTCATGTTTGAATCTAAATTATGGATGGGAATACAAAGTAGTGGTAAGCTGTTGGGCAGGTACAGCAAGAGTCTAACCTGGTTTGGGAGACCAACGGCTTTATAATGTGTGCACTTCTTGGATGGCACTAGGTGTGGCCTCCCAAAAAGGACCATTTTATGGTCCTCTTTGGGGGGAGATCGCATGTATATCAAACAAACCTTAGAACAACCATGGGACATTACACATAGAAGTACTGGGTAAAGTGCTCTAATGGGACCCATGTTGTGTCAGAATCTGCCATCAAAGAACTCACCTGTTTTTCCCAGTCAATGATGTGCATGCCCAGTCAAGTAAGGTTTGCTCCTTGTTTGCCAGGACCACAGACTCATGCATCCATGCATAACGAGCCAACTTGACGCGGTCCTTCCAGTTTGTTTGGGGGTCTTTTAGCCTCCAATATAGACCTGTGACAGAGTTAAATACAGAACAGTGTTCCCTTTAGCTCCCAAATGGGGGTATATTACCCTTTGAAAACCTGAAATACCCTCTGAGAAAATTATAACACAAGTCTTGTTTATTTGCATGTGAAATAGGTCAAAATCAAGCCTTCTTCCCTGAATTTCCCTCCTTTGTCCTTGTGACCACTTAGAAGAAATCCTAACAGAAACTCTGCAGAACAACAGCATAAAGTCCCAATTTTCTGACCTCTTACCATAAACACACGTGAATACAGTACATAACAAAATGGTAACTTATCCAATCAGAAGACAACTCAGTATCTAGTCAATACTCCATAGTTTTCTGCACTGGCAGTGTACTGCTAGTGCTAACATATCCTGACACCTATGACCTATAGTCTACATATGAAGGTAATTTTACTATATTTACTTTGGCTTAAAACTTAAGCTTTACTCCTCAGAAACATCACTCTCGAACAATTCTAAGAAATTACAGAGCTGCACTACACCGACTATGTTCCATGGCCTATAAGTAACGCGTGTGTTTTCCTGCTCAACTGTGACACTTTGGCATGCCCAACTGAGCAATTGCAAAAGTAACATACATGTATACCCAACATTAAGACATCTTTGCCTCAGATAAACAGTAAATGCTCTTGGCCATTTAGGACCAGTTTTGAGAGCTGAAGGTGCTGGCAGCATCAACCATCACCCTCTGCCATGGGTGGCTGCTCTCACCCACCTTCAAGTACTCTATAATCTATTGCCTTTATGTAAAATCGGGATGTAAGTGAACAGGATGGTGGTGGACCCAGTATGTCTCATCAGATATTAGGGCATTTTAACTCAGCCACAGATGAATATGTTGGAATCAAAATAAACTGATAGTCTGCCATTTCAAAATTAGGCCAACATACAGTGGTGCATCTCGTGTCAGCCTCCTGTCATTGCAGGGCCACCCCTAACAGACCACAATCCCTATGCAGAGACTGCCATCCTGGCATTTGTACTGCTCAGCTAATCAAAAGGTGTGAGCAACTGACCTGCAGCCATACAAAGCTTGATGACAACACACCATAGCAACCTACATGACATGTTACATTCAAACTGTGATCTTGTGATATTCCTGCCACTTTTATTTTATGTTGGACAAATTATTATGTCAATAAACTGATAATACTACTATAGATTCTTTGTATTACATGCCTGAGAAAACCTTCTCTGAGTTCAGCTTTTCTCAGACATAATTTTTTCCTCGACTGGATAGCTTTGCATATTAGTTCTTCCCTTTGTCATATCCCCAGTTCGGAACTCATGACGAGTACCATTGTATGTAAATAAGTAATTTGAAAATCTGAACATGTCATTGAATGGGAAGCAATGGTTGGCTGAGAGTGAAACTCTGACTGAGCTCAGTCCCAGTTGTTACATCACAATGAATCCAAGAATAGGCAACAGAATGGTAAATTATCCAATCAGAAGACAACTCAATATCTAGTCAATGGACTCGACTTTCTTCTTCACCCTCTCAGTTCAGAAAACATTGTCGATAAAGTGTAACAAATGATAACGATTCACCAACTCGCATTGTTGACACCTCGATGGAACCTGGGCCTGGCAAACAGGCTTCTGGGGCTGGAAATGGATTTCCGCACAATAGAAACTTTACAGGTGTGAGGGTAACCTAAATAAACATCACAAAGTATGTTAAATTTGTTGCACATGTTGCGTGATACCTTAATGTCTGCAGTCACCAGTAACCAGGTCACTTCTGGAAGCCTTCCAGATTACAACTCACAAGTGCTATGTTCCTCAGAGGCCCCCAAGCACCATGTTGCCAATGAGCCCTAAGATTTAGTGTCGCTGTGCAAGATTCCAACAATCACTCTCTGTACCCACTGACTAAGTCTCTGCCACAGGTTACGTCACTATTTCAATGGGGTATAGAGATCTTGGGCACAGTACTTAAATTTATGGAACAGTGTCTAACAAAAAGAAAGGCTGTATGACAGATGGGTTTGTTCAGCTGCGCAAAGGTACCATGGCCTTGCCCATCTAAAGTTGGTTTAGTAAATTGCGCCTAGAGGGACCTAGCAATGGAATGCTACAGCCTAATCCACCGACATCATTATTGATACGGTGTAATGCTCCTGCTGGTATCTTATGCTAAGCCTGCAACATATTATGCCCTACCTCTGAGATTTTAACAGTTTTGCAGCAGTTAGACCAAACTAAGAACATCTTATTATTCCGCGCCATGTCAGAATATTCGCACAATGCGCAGCGCCATATGAGAATTCTGATATGGCGCGCCCAAGTGGGAATCGCGTATGGAGTGGCAGGTGTTGTTGACGATACTCACAATGAACGTCTGAGAACACAACCTCAAAATAAAAGTGCCATAAAACGTACACTTTACCATCTCACATGGGAAATATATTTTGTGCTTATTCGTAATATAGTCATAAGACTCATATGTCTAATACGTCCTTGCTTGTGGGGGCATGAATGCAAAGGCAGCTCAGAGTAAACCAGCGAGTAAATATTAATACATAAGCAATAGAGAGAAAAGAAATATGTTAATTCTGACTGGAGTTAAGTTTGATAATGAACCATGGCAGTATAAATGTAATAGGACACTATCACTGAAGATAAATCAGTGGAAAAAAACAACAACATTGATCTGAACCATAAGAGAATTCCAACATGGTTCCAACATATATTTTCAATATTTGAGACGATAAAATGAACGTTTTATGGCACTTTCAATTTGAGGTTGTGTTCTCGGACGTTCATTGTGGTCATTGTCAACAATGCCTGCCGCTCCTTATTAGTTATGCGACTCCCACATGGGTGTACCATATTGGAATTCTCACATGGTACTGCGCGTTGTGGGGATATTCCGACATGGCGCGGTCTTTCGAATTTTGAGTTTCCACTGCCTCCACTCTCGTTAATGTTACTGATTTTAGCGCTCACCGGCCAGGGCAACACATATCAAAGCCCATTCCTGTCTCCGTTTGGAGGCAATACTTCGCATTTTTTTCCAGCAGCCTCTGGGTGAGCGATAATGAATAAATGGTTGCATCGGTTGCGATTTACGACCCTCAAATGATGGCATTTATAGAGCAGTTGTTTTGAACAAACATTTGTTTTTGTAGCATCCCTATACCACAAATTTTCTAGACATCAGCCTGGTTAATTCACTCAACTGTTATCATCCCTCATTAGTTTACCTGCACGTGTGGACATGGTGCGGCAGCTCTAATGTGCAAAAACGTTCACTAGCTCAAAGTGGCAAGTAGAAACCCGCTACAACTGATATATCACCCAACTTGCTTCATCAGGTAATCATTTCATGATGTCTAGTAATCTCGATGGTAGAAACATATCTGTCACTGTACATATGGTATTCTGTATTCTCTGTCGCTTTGTACGACACTTTTCTTTTTGCTTTGTTTTGTTTTGTCCCGCATGACTGTATTTTTACAATTTGGGGGAATAATTAAACTTAAAGTTCAACTTCAACTTCAACTCGTCCACGTGTTGAAGACCAGGGTTTGTTTGAAGTATCTAAACATATATTGATATAACATCAAATGCCATTTTCACGAATTGACGAATAGCTGGCCACGTTCTCCGATAACAATAGGAACGTATAGTAGAGCAGCTAAATTTTCAAAAAGGCTTATTTTCAGTTCTCGTTCAACCGGAAAAATACCCAGCTGGATTTGGTATCAATCAAAAGATAAGAACCTGAAGTTTAAAGTCAGGTAGGGTGTATGATCAATTTCGTGGTCAATTTTTATTTATATTGGTTACCATGGCAACGAAATTAAGTTTTCGAGATATAAAGCGAAAAACACCTTATTAACCATAACTTTATACGCATACAAAGTACCACTTCACAACTTAACATCAGCATACCTACTATACAAATTAGACAGTGTCATTACCATATCCAAACCGTAGTCCTAACGAAACAAATCCAAGTCAATTCCGACCAAAGGCAATGTTCCTTGGTATGTATAGCTGAAACAGCGTTTCATAAGAAACCAGTTTGAGATAGCAAGTGTCAACAGTTGGTTGCCATGGCAACAGAATATTTGCAAAAATCACTTAAATTTGTAATTAAACATTGGAAACTTATTTATAGTTTTAAATATCAGGAATAATTTTCATCACATTTGATGTTAAAATGTAAAGAGATTCTATCTGCATTAAAAATGAGGTCAATTGAGGGATGAAAGAGTGTTTTGGGTTACCTAGCATCGTTCTTGCAAATGTTTAGATAACTCAAAATGAGCAGATTTTTGTGGATATGGCAATTTTATGGCCATGCAGCGCTGCGCATTGCTGAGAGATGATACATGTGATAATACTGACGGTATGTCTTTCCTTAAACAATAAAATACCTAGCTAAATATGGTATTAATTGAAAGATAAGAACCTGAAGTTAAAGGTGAAGTAGATTGTACTATCAATTTTATGGGCTATATGTGTTTTTGTTGGTTGCCATGGTAACGACATTTAGTCTTGGAGTAATCAAGGAAAAACACATTTTTAACCATTACTGAATAAACTTACAACGTACGACTTCACAACTTTACATCAGCATACTTATTTTACAGACGTTTCCTAAGAAACCAGTTTGAGATAGTAAGTGGCAACAGTTGGTTGCCATAGCAACGGAATATTCACAAAAATCACATAAAATTGCTATCAAACATTAGAAACTTGTTTCTCTATCTTCAAATATTCGGAGTTAATTTTTAAACTTGAAAACATCTAGCTCAATTTTGTATCAATCGAAACATAATAACTAGAAGTGTAAGGTGAGGTAGAGTGTACGATGAATTTTATTGTCAAAATGTACTTATATTGGTTACCATGGCAACGGAATTGAATTTTGGTGTTATCAGGGCATTATCACTATTTTAATTTTCTAAGTATCAAAGTCATCACATCACAATTTTGCATAAAATATGCCTAATATAAAAACAATTAATAAAATACTGACTTAAGATAAGATTTGTCAACAATCGGTTAACATGGCAACGGACGGATTACCAATATTGCAAGAAAAAATCACATAATGCATCAGAAGCTTGTTTTCAGCATGAAAAATATGATCTAATCTCAATCATCAGACTTAAAATTTAAATAAAGATAAAGTATTCCAGCACCAAAATTTTGATCAAGTAATTCATTTAAGTCATTTTGTATTTGATATATGTATCAATTTGAAAAAAAAAATAGTTCGCCAGCAGCAGTTGCTTAGCAACCATGTAAGACATCCTTCGTACCGCTGTAATTCCATTCTTGTCCCTGAAAACTAAACGAACGTAAGACCTCTACCATGTGTTGCTGTAGATTATATAAACACTTTCCAACCAATTGTTCTGATGTAAAAATTATTTTGTATCCAGTTTCACTGTGCCTCATAGCTGGTTGCCATGGAAACCAATTATTAATAAGAAAAACTTACATTCCATTGCAATGAACAGCAAAAGCAGAATTTTGAAATTTAACTTAACTACATACACAACAGCATTCCTGTTCTTCAGCGGCACTTGTTTCTTAATAAAATATGAACCACTGAGTTATGATGTTTCCAGGGCAAGGGTGCCTGAAATGCGAATTATTCTGGTTGTTTCCATGGCAACACAGATCTGTAATTGAATATTTTCCACCCGTTAGTTAATATATTAAGCAGCTGTTAATATGCATATGAACAGATATATCAGGTATTTCAAATTTTACCAAATAATTTTGCCCATTTTTTTAGTGCGTGCTCTTTATTCATACGCTGTGAGCATCTTAATTTATACGAACATGCTCTATAATGTGTGGGGATATGATATACCTGTTGCAAAAGGTCCGTTGAATCAAATCCCACCTTTAATCAAATTTGTTTGCTCACAGGTGCTTTGTAATTCTGTGATATTAGCTGTACTGTAAATCATAGGGTACATTTCCATTTTACATTAGTGGATTGAATAATATCCAAAATTATCATATTCTGTTACAACGGCTAAAAGTGATGCATATTTGTGAATATGTAAATTTGACAAGGACTATAGTGGCATTACTCAATCTTACAGGTAATAACTCAGATGTGATATTGTATGAGTGCAAACAATGTCATTGCTGCTTTATCTTAGCTTAGTGGGGAAATGTTGGCCCTATAGGTTGGTTTGATAAATAGTCTAGGCCTTTCTCTGAACATCCACTGTTACAGAGACTGTTTATTTACCATTCTATTACATTTGAGACTTTCTGTTTAGAACCACTTTCTAGTGATCAATAACCTACTCCATAGTTTAAACTCTGTAGTCCTTCTCCTAACCTGTCACGCTGTAACCTCAACATAATAAGAGAAAATGTTATTGTCCACTTGACCCATTTCCTATGAAAATTTTTACGTAGGCTATATCAGCCTAAATGTAACAATGGGTCGTCAGCGGGAATTATGACAGCCAATGGTGGACAGTGGTTATTTGAAATTTGCTTCCTATTAAGCACCTCTATATATACGCTACTTTGTACATATATTTTGATACATAATTGTAAAGTGGCAACTTGAAGTTGGTAAATTGAAGTTATAGCACAAGCGTGTTTTCTGTCAATTTCACCAAAATGGATTATTGTTATTTTCTACCTATATTAACGTGATAATTTGAAATATGAAATTACATTGAATTAGGGTCGCAACTGTATACGGTATCTTGGAGTTCAACTATAAAGTGGTCCCCTCCTTATAAGGCTACCACAAATGCAGCCAAAACGTGGCCTTATAAGAGAGGGGGGGGGGGGGGTATAATGGAAATACCATACTTTCTGTTCAAGAATGCTGGCATTTCAAGAGGGGCGGCCTCAGGTGAGAGGGGGCCTTATAAGAGAGGGACCATTTTACAAGTATTGTAGTTATTTGCTATGGTAACCAACGTATAAAAAAATCAAATACTTGTGATACAGTCATAATGACCTGCTGTTCTTGTATAATTGCAAAATGTGACATTTTGGTAATGTCATTCAAGTTGCCGTGGGAATTTGTTCGTTCCATATGTGTGTCAAAATATTTTTAAAAGTACATTTCCATTATACTGCATTTATGTAAAGGGGTGAAGTTGATATATCAGATAAAGTGGAATTGTAATGCAATTATACTTTTAATTCTTAAAATTTACATTTACTTTCATTGGTTGCCATGACAACAAAGAAAAATAATTTATGCCGTTAAAACATGTACTCATCTCTGCCTGGAACTTGTTTTCCATCAAAGATATGCTGCACGAATGAAGACTTTTTAGGTAAATTCATTGTATAGAATTTACACTATCAATACCAGTGGCATTGAGCATAAAGACACACTATATCAACAAAATTCTGCTAAAAATATTGTTAGGTAGGCATGAAACCGTGGTAATTTTTTTAGGGTCCGCCCCACAGACGGGACCCTTTATGTTTTCTGTTTGTCCGTCCGTCCGTTTCTCTGGATGTTCGTCCGTCCAGATGTGCGCATTCTCGTTACCACGATAACTACAGAATGCCTCCATGCATTTTGCTCAAATTTGACAATATGACCTGGCTAGATGAACTGATCAGGTTTTGGTGTCACCATGACTTCATTTATTTTGAGCAAATGGCAGCTATATTAGCTCGTTACTGCAATATCTCCAGAATGTTCCAATGTATTTTGCTCAAATTTGGTAGTATGTTTATCTGGCATGCCAAGGTGAACTGGTTAAAGTTTGGTCTCAGCATGACCTAATTTGAGCAAATGGTAGCTTAATTTCATACTCATTAGGGCTCGTTACAGCAATATCTCCGGAATGCTCCAATGTATTTTGCTTAAATTTGGCAGTGTGCTTATCTAACATGCCCAGATGAACTGATTCGATTTGGGTGGCACCATGGCCTAATTTTGAGCAAATGGTGGACCCTTCAGTCAACACTTGCCTTTACGTGTGTTTAGTTTACACTAAATTGACCATAATTGTAGCTAAGGAAGCAATACTTGTAAGCTCAGCTGACTTGTCAGTAGCTGAGCTTATCTTTGGGTCTTTCATCCGTGGTCAACAATTGACTTCTCCAAAACCGTCTGCCAGATTCACTTCAAACTTGTTGGCGATGTACCTTTGGTGGATTTCTACCAAGTTTGTGCAAATGGTCACGGTCCAGTGATGTTTTTTTTTTGGGGGGGGGGAGGGGGTCTTTTTTGGGCGGGGGGTCAAATATTAAATAATTTCTCTGAAAACCCTCACCCAATTGCTTTGATATCACACAGGAACACCCCCAGGCACTCCTAGCGTATAATTTGTTCACCAGGTAGTGCTGCAATTTTTTGATAATTTTTAATGATTTTATTATGTTTGTTTTTGCTATTTTTGACTTTTCCTACAGAACCATCAATCAGATTATGCTGGAACTTGGTGGACATGTTCCTTGTGGACTTGATAGTCAAACAAAGTTGTTCACCAGGTGTCAACGCTGTAGCTCACTGACTTTTAAGGATTTATTCAGTTCATGTACTTCTCCAAAACCGTCAAGCAGATTGACTTCAAACTTAGTGGCAATATCCCTTGGGAGGGTCTCAACCAGATTTGTTCAAACAGTCACGCTCCATTGTTTTTTTATTTTTAGCTCAGCTAACTTGTCAGCAGCTGAGCTTATCTTATGGTCCTTAGTCCTTCGTCGTCTGTCATCTGTCGTCCGTCGCCAAAAATCGACTTCTTTTCCAAAACTCTCACCCAGATTCAATACAAACTTGGTGGCAATGTACCTTGGGTGGGTCTCTACCAAGGTTGCTAAAATGGTCACTCTCCAGTGATTTTTTTAATTGATTATGAGTTTTATGTTTTTGTACAGTTTTGGGAAAAATCTTTAAAAATCTTAAAAAATCTTCTTCTCTGAAACCGCTTACCTGATTCCTTTGATGTCACAAAGCCACATTTCTAGAGACTCATTTCTAGACATGTCTATTTAACAATTTGTTTACCAGTTGACGATGTAATTTTTTTCTATTTTTTTATGGTTTTTGATGTGTTTTTGGTTTTTTTGACTTCTCCAGAACCATCACTCAGATTAGGCTGATCTTCTTTGAGATGTTTCTTGTAGAAGGGTCGAACAAAGTTGTTCACTAGGTGGTAATGCTGTTGATTCCCGATTTGGACGATTGTTTCAATTTTGGTACTTATCGGTAAATGCACTTTTCCTATTGATTACTATATAAGTCAATGGGCATTCTTATGCTTCTTTACATTTTTGACTTCTTCTCTAAAACCGTTGTCCAGATTGACTTCATCTTGGTTGTAATGTAACCCCGATAGGTCTCTACGAGATTTGTTCAAATGGTCACGCTCCATTGATATTTCAATTTTTTATGATTTTTGGGGGGGGGGTGTTTTTTTTGTTTTTAGACAAATCCTTTAAAAAATCATATCTGAAACCGCTCATCCGATCACTTTGATATCACACAGCAACACTTCTAGTTCTTACTCGTTCACCAAGTGGTGCTGCAATTTGTTTTTCTAATTCTTTTATTATTTTTGTGTGTTTTTGCTATTTGTGACTTGTTTTCCAGATCTGTCACCCAGATTAAGCTGAAACTTGGTTGATATGTTCCTTGAAGAAGGGTCAAACAAAGTTGTTCACTAGGTGGCAATGCTTTGGATTCCTGATGTAACGATTGTTTTTTTCAGTTCTGGTACTTATCAGTAAATGCACCTTTCCTATTGACTACTATGTGAGCCAATGTGCATTCTCATGCTGATTCACATTTTCCGACCTTTCCTTCAAAACATTCAAACATTCGACCAGATTGACTTCAAACTTAGTGGCAATGTACCTTGGGTGGGTCTCTACCAGATTTATGCAAATGGTCATGCTCCATTGATTTTTTGATTTTTTATGAATTTCTTAGGGGTTTTTTTGGTGGGAAGCAAATCTTAAATGGCAAGGGTACATGTAGATGTCAGCTGAGCACAGGACTGTCGCAGTTCTCTTGTTCAAACGTTCTAATATGACATTTGGCGAAATGTTTCATTTCACTTCAAGCTACAGACAAGTATCTAATCTTTAAATGGCAAATTCGTTATTTTATTAAAAATTCTGTTATCATGGCAACCAATATTGACACTGACCACAAGAAATTGCATTATCGTGAAGGGCCTTTTCAGCAGATATGTTGATTTAGAGTGGCAACTTGAATGTACAGAATGTTATCATGGTTATGGTTGAAGATGTTTTTTTCCTAATGATTACTCCAAATTTGAATTTGCGTTACCATGCTTACCAATCAAAACACATATTGCAAAGGAAATAGATAATACAGTCTACCTAACCCTAAACTTCAGGGACTCATCTTTCGTTTGACACCAACTTCAGCTGGGTTTTTTAAAGTATGAGTAAAAATCTATTGCCAATATTGCCACATGTACCATTCTCCCAATGCAAAGTACTGGCCATAATGAATCAACAGTATCAACCAAAGTGTGCAAATTTTGAATGATCTGTATATTTAAGGGAGTGTTACTAGGCAACAATCATCAATTTTATTTGAGTCAATTGACCTCAAGCTTAATTGTGAAAGAATTTCTTAACAATTTTAACATGATGTAAGATGAAAATTGTGCATACTATATGAAAAGCAAAAACAGGCTTTCTAATTAGCTTTCCGTTGCCAGGGCAACCAATTGTTAACATATGTTTCCTCAAATTGGTTTCGTATGAAGTGTGTTTATACCAGGTATGTTGGAGCAAAGTTATGAAGTGATAACTTGTTTGTTTAAAAAGTAATGGTTTAAAATGTGTTTTCCCTTGATTACTCAAACTCTTAATTTCGTTACCATGGTAACCAATAAAAACATAATAATAATAGCCCATGAAATTGATAGTACACTCTACCTCACCATTAACTTCAGGTTCTTATCTTTCAATTAATACCAAATCTAGCTAGGCATTTTTTTGTTTAAAGAAAGATTTACCGGCATTATTTTCACATGTATCATTTCTCAGCAATGCGCAGCACTGGCCATGTGCCAAATTGCCATATCCAGAAAAATCTGCTCATTTTGAGTAATCTTAAGATTTGAAAGAACGTTGCTAGGCGCCCCAAATACAGTCTTTTGTCACTCAATTGACATCACTTTTAGTGCAGAAAGAATCTCTTTGCATTTTAACATCAAATGTGATGAAAATTATTCCTGATATTTAAAACTATAAGCAAGTTTCTAATGTTTAATTGCAAATTTTAGTGATTTCAACGAATATTCCGTTGCCATGGCAACCAACTGTTGACACTTACTATCTCAAACTTGTTTCTTTTGAAACACCTGTATAGTAGGTATGCTGATGTAAAGTTGTGAAGTGGTACTTTGTATGTGTATAAAGTTATGGTTAATAAGGTGTTTTTCGCTTTATTTCTCGAAAACTTAATTTCGTTGCCATGGTAACCAATATAAATAGAAATTGACCACGAAATTGATTATACACCCTACCTGTCGGTGAACTTCAGGTTTTTATCTTTTGATTGATACCAAATTCAGCTGGGTATTTTGCCGGTTGAACGGTTTCAATTTTTTGGTGGACTCGCCACTGTACTAGTAGGCCTAAACCTCTGTCAAATAACTTCATAAGTTTGACGAGTGGAGGCTGAGTCTCAGGAGGAGGAGGAGGAGGAGGAGGAGGAGGGTAAATTTATCCTGTGATGTCATCGTTCATTAAATCAGAAGAATCGGACTCTCTCGCTTTCGTGCTGGGGGTGTGGTACAATTGAATCCTCCCGTTTTCAGGCTGAGACCTGAGACGATTTTTATAGTTGCTTATTTCTCTTTCTCAGGAAAACATGTGCTTATATGAAAGTGCTTCAAATGTTAACATGCATCAGAATAAGGGAATCCCCATTGGCTGTGTGCCAAGTTTTATTGTCTTGGGCAAGATTCATTGAACTGCCAATGGAAATCCTAGAGATGCTATTTCAGGGACATTTAAATATGAGGGACATAGCATATTCAACAAAGAATATTTAAGAAAATACTAAATTTCAATGCGGGGCAAGCACCGTATTTAAGGTAATTTCAGGGACTGTCCGTGATGATGAGGGACAGTTGGCATCTTTGAAATTCACTTAAAGTTGTTTCACACCTGACAATTTTCTGCTTAAAAAACATGCAAGCATGAAAAGTGATTTCGACTACACAATAAAATAATAATTACCCATAGGTACACATATAATACAGTAAATAAAGAATGATAACAAATAGACGGTCAGAAATCCATTAGTTCTGCCGGTGACAAATGCGCATAAATTAGGCCTGGGCCTACATTATAAACGAAAGTAGTTGTTGCCTCAGGTGACCAGATCAAATCATTCACACGCGAAATGCCACACGTGCAAGTCACCATGATTCAAGACGTGGACTGCTACAACTGTTATCTGAAGGCATTTTGTGTGATTTAGCAGGGGCTTAACTTACATAGGCCAATAACATGATGACGGCCGATAATTGACAAGAGAAACTGTTTGTGTTTATCACGGCAATACATGCAGATCTTTAATTATGAAATGACAAAAATCCATGCCAAATTCCTAAGCTGATGAGGGTACGGGAAAATACGTTTTTCCTGATGTATGTCAGGACTTGTGTAAGCATTCAGTAACCACCAACAATTGTTAGACAGGATCAGAACAGAGTGCAGATTCTTAGTTTCTATCTTATGTTTTGGTGGCAATAGTGTTCAGAAAATCAATATTTGGTTAAGGACCAAATGACCTTGAATTTATCTTTGACCCCACGGGGCCAAGTGGGAATTAGCAACAGTTGTAAAAAGGCAAACCACGTTTAAAAAAATATTTATGCAAATGCTTTCAAAAGAAATGTGGTTATGGAAAACTGTATTCCTTCACGTGTAGATTATGATTTCACGTGGCTAATTGATCCACAGGGGTTACATGCAAAATATATAAAGTTGCACGAGGAATGGTTCTTTAAGTAAAATAAAATTTGTGCAAATAAGCTATAGAAATTCTAAATGGGCAAAATGTATTTTCACGTGTTGGTCAAAAATTAGGATTGCCAAACAACCTTGAAGTATTAGGGCTTACGAAGTCATGAAAAGTTGTATGAAGACATAAGCTGTCAGACAAGAAATGGTGCAAATTCATTGAAAGAAATGGACTCAGATTATGAGTGTTTCATGATCTGTACACTACGCTCCTCAAAGAAAATCCTGCATTTGCATGACTTTGAAATTGAGAATATCGCCATTTCAGTTTATTGCTGAGCCACAAAAAATAGTTTGATACGCGTTATGGCAGGTTATATTTTTAAATGTAAATTTTGGAAATTAGAACTATTCTATTGCAGTCAATTAAGAGTTAATCAAGTTAAACAATGTAGATACTGTAGTTTAGCAAGAAAAATTGAACGAAATGAATATGCTGTTTATAATTGTAACAGCATTGGCTGACGCAATAGTGGCTATTCTCAATTTGAAAAATTACTGTGCAACCACAGCTCATATTTGAATCCTTTGGTGTCAGATAATTATCTATTGCTGTTCAGAACTGCATTGGGATTTCTTTTTGAAACATTACATGTGAATGTAGGCAATGAAAAAACATAAAGTGAGACAGTGTCCCTAATCTTTGCAAAGTATTTAAAAGTTAATAAAGTTGCCAAATTCAGAAATAAATTAGAACGAATTAGATAGATGTCCAAATCCGACAAAATGACAAGGAGGGTTTCATAACAGCAGTCATTTTATGAAACAGTTTTCATACCTGGCAAGATGAAGGTTCAACGCTTCAAGTTCTAAATTACTGAAATACTTCGGGAAGTTTGAGAGTCTGATTAATTATCTGGGTCATTACGTATCTTGAATGACCTCCTGTTGGAGCAGCAGCTCTGCAGGACTTCTTTTGCAAGACAGCTTTCAGAGCTAATATATACATAGCCTCGTTGCAACTTCAGTGTGACTTACAAGATCCGTTATCTGGGGCACGGAACTGCCCATAAACCTTACTTCAAGACCGAGTATTCACATAATTACGCTATGCTCGCACAGGGAAATTCCCATCATATACTGTATGCTACACCATCTGACAAACTTTTACTTTACACTTATCACGCAAATATTTAGCATATTACCCCTTCAAAATATCCAATCAGTTCTATCGCACATGAATTTGGTTGTTATACTGATAATTGTCAATTCTGCACCTGGTGGTTTGTGAACAAGAGTAGTGGTTTTTTCCTTCTTCTTCTTCTTCTTCTTCTTCTTCTTCTTCTTCTTCTTCTTCTTCTTCTTCTTCTTCTTCTTCTTCTTCTTCTTCTTCTTCTTCTTCTTCTTCTTCTTCTTCTTCTTCTTCTTTTTTTTTTTTTTTGGGGGGGGGGGGGTAATTAACAAAATATGAGACCACAAAATAAATTTTTACAACATCCCAAAACATAGGAGGTACTATGATATATGTTTAGCACAGTAAGTTTGGTTTGCTGGATTTCTTGGTATTTACCACTTTTGGTTCAATCCGTCTCCTGGATTGCTAGAGCCCCAACATTGTCAGCAATACACCGAAAAAAGGACACTTGCTCCATATTAAAGACTTAGATTGTTTGTTGTAACGAGAAATGAACTGTAATGACTGCATCGAAAACCTACGTTGCTTTATCAGTTTACCAAATATAAACAAACACATAAATTGTACATATATCAGTACAAAATAATACGCACGATGTCAAGTAGAAAACCAACAGAACAATAAAATAAACAATATTCGCGTGGTCAGAATTGTAAGAGTTGTTCATACAATTACACAGTATACCACATGAGTGTGTATCATTAGAAACCAGAGGTCATATCGCCAAACGCGGACATTTCGACATATGAATTCAAATTTGATGCTATTTCGGAATCTTGCATCTTCATCATGAATTTAAACTTTTCCATGTCCGGAGAGTTTATGAAGTCCACAAATATTTGTTGCAAGTTTTGGAATAGAATTTGTCGTAGTTTTCGAAACAATTGGCACTTGATCAGGGAATGAAATTCATTCTGAGGGTATTACAAATATTACACAAGGTTTCTTCCAGAGGTAATTTTAAATTTGAAGGATGTTTATGTCTTCCCTTTTCAATTGCCAAACTATGGACACTGATACGTAGCCTGGTGACATTTTTCCGCACATCAAAGTCTTTGATCATTTGCAATTAGCTTTACAATTCGAATTCTTCTTTTATTAGAACATAGTTCCGTATTTGTAATCTTGCGCGTCATTAGTATTCATTTCATATCTCACTGCTTTCAAAATCTGTCGCTTAAGCGTTTTAGCAGTATTTTTGAGGAAAATATCTATTTTTGTTACCACACTTATCCCAAAGTTGTTGTAATGATAGAGTTGAGTGTATTTTTAATGGTCTATGGCCAAATACTTTTGTCTTTCAGCTGTAGAGTAATATTGCACAAATATGAATCATATGATAAACTCTCTGGCGGCAAATTCACAATTCTGTACCAGTTTTTACAAGGAGGTTGTAATTATATTCAACGTTGTTGGTAGTTTTTCTAGCTCTCCGAGAACTGCTGTGTTTGACTATTGTCAATGGATACCTAAACAGAATTTTAGAAAACTAATATAAAATTATTCGTGTTCAAATTTAGGAAAAACAGACATACAATCGTTTAATATATTATTCGAACGTAATGTCACACATGCACCCTATGTTTAGCTAGCGTACAGGAAGATCGGCATAGTAGTAGTACTGTTTTGGAATAAAGTAATGTATAATTTGCAACTTATTTCTCTCATGAAAAATAATTTCTGAGTCTTCAGGAAACTGTTCGTGCTGCTGCAGTCATGAACAGAGATCCTGCTCCTTTAGACCAATGCTGTAAAGAATGGCTGGTTTCCTTCAACGCTCTCAAAACTGATACAATGCTGATTTCTCTTAACAGGTGGCCTCCTGACCACCCACCTCTCGTTTTTCCAAGGGCATCAATGGGGAAATGTTTGTCAACATAAACATTGGGCCTTGTACTGAAATCCGAATTAAAATGGAACGATTGTATAAAAGAAATGGTTCCTGAAGCCTCTGAACAGCTTAATATAATGAAAAATTTACAGTACCGTCTCGACCGAGAAATCCTGGAAGTAGTTTATACCTCTTTCATTGGACCTTTATTAGGATACGGTAATGTGGTCTGCACAAACAGCCGAAAAACGGTTGGAGGATTTACAATTGACTGCGTACAGTATCGATCTGGAGGTATGCGAACCATCTCCAATAAAAAATGATACGGAGAAATTGGGAAACTTTGGCTAAAAGAGGGGTGAGATCAAAACCTATCACAATGTACAAAAAGTTCACGGACTAACCCCAAACTACCTACATGCTATTTTGCCCAATGCTCCAGTACACGAAGATCTCCCTCGTTATAATACCAAGAGAAATTTAAACAGATCAGACCAACCCCCTTTTCGAATCGAGAACTGTTTTATTTGAAGAATCCCTTTTCCCTTCGTGCAATCAAATCATGAAACCTTTTATCCGTAGCAACGAGAAACTTACCATCTTTAACGCAATTCAAACAAAGAATATCCAACCCCTTATCATGTTCTGTGAAATATGCTGAGCTCCTAAAAGTCGGAAACAGGTATCTGTCTGTTCTTCATGCTAGATAACGTACGGGCCGCAGTCAATTAAATGAACATATGTTTAAATCGGCGTCAATGGAATCTCCAGCTGGCTCATGTGCAGCGGCTGTCGAAAGTATCTGGCATTATTTGTTAACTCTGTTGCTCCTTCTCGCCTGAATACTGTTCTGTTTAGTACCAGTGGCTGCGACCTTGAGGGCAATACTATTATATTTCTAGCGGTGTAAAATTTTATTGAAAAACAAGCAAACGTTTTCAAGCTGAAGCTCCTACTTAGTAACTGAGACTGCGACTCTTTCAGTGGAGTCATAGTCTCAGTTGGTGAGAACCAAATCACTCAGCTTACAACGAGTTAAGTTAGCCCCGCTATCTGTGCTGTGAAATTTGTGGTGTCTCTCTTCTTGTTTGTCAGCCTGCCACAGTACTCGACTGCCCGTAGCACCCTTTCCTTGCTCAGTCATAGGCTACATGGTGACAGGGAACAAGGCGCCGGGCCTCATGATGTTTCGTCCGCTCAGTCTCAACGTCGCTTCTCAACAAGAGGGGTTCAAATAGGGCTTAGCCTTGCTCCCTAATTGTGTTCCATGACCGGGAACGCTGTGGACAATTACACATCATAATATTATGCATTATCATGGAATAAAATATTTTTAAACCAAGTCAAAACGACTGGGAAGGGGATTAAGCCCCTTCTTATCCCATTATGCAGTATGATCCCTCATCATTTGACGTACTGTAAGGTCTTTTGACATGCTACATTAGTCTGACATCCAGTTCAGGTCATGTACACACATGGTGGGTATCATCGTGGCGGGTATCATCGGGAACAACAGCTGATCAGCAATATAATCAACACAGGTAGGATCTCATACAGTATGTTTGTACGATGCATGCTTTCCTGTTAGATTTCTTGCTTTACGACGATTGACTATTCTGAAACTATTACATTTACACAGGTTAAGCAATAATTCCCCGTGATGGTCCACTGTGCGCTTGTCCATATTTGCTCTCTGAAGAGGAATATCAAAGTGCATATCGTCAGGTTGAGATGTATGATCTTAAATAACTTAAGCATGTGGACCCAGGCCTCGTCAGTACCTGCGGTGTTAAAATCGTCCATCAGTTCACACACCTCTCTCCCGTAGAGTTCTAGTTACACATATCAGGTGACAATTTTTTCAAAATATCTAAATCACTTGTATACATAGAATTATCAGGAGACGTAAAAAGCTGTGGCAATAAATATATCATTATCAAGGGCGAAAATTTGTTTTCTTGTTTTATCCAAACAATATCAGGAATCGATATAGGTAAAACTGCAACCCCACTTTCAAACTTCTTCAGCACAATACTGCTATATCGTCGGAACTTTTATACACATTTCGAGATCTTGGTATAATTGTTTTATTTCCTGTGTATCTTTTGATGTTTAAGTCATTGTCTTTATTACTATGAGTTTTTGTGAACCCATTTGTATCGCAATTGATGAAGTCAGGATCATCAAGTTTTATTTTGCGACCAGCCACAGATGATGGGAATATGACCATGCATCTTCAGCCTGCATGACATGATGTGTGCTATTTACATTATTTACAGTCTATGTTGGGTTATAAAATGTGGGCCTGTTACTGTGTTAGCGCTTTTTCTCTTTGGTCTTAACTCAGGGTTGCAGCCATGTTTGATATTGACGGCAATCAGACAGGTTCCCTGCTCATCTAGGTGAACTTTGTCCCGGTACGACTGGGCTCGCAAATTGTTTCGTTTACCTACTAAACTAGCGTATATATCACATGTGATAATGTTTTTCTTTGCAGGCGTTTTTAATCTTATCAGGGCCGGCTTGTAGTTTCAGGCCCAGTTTATCATTATCCCTGTTCGGTATACCTGCGGATAGAATCACCTGCTGTCCTAACATGTATCCATTTAGCATGCTGTAAGGGTCAAGTTAAACACCCAGAAAAAAACTAAGGGAATCTATTGACCTGGATTTCATTATCCAAAAACTACAATGAGAACATGATAGAAACTTTGGGGTTTTTTTTGTTAAAGTTGTAGAATGAAACAAAGTGTAATTGCAGACATTTCAACATCAGGTGGTTGAACAAAAAATGGTGAAACAAGCAACATTTAGTTCAATAAGGCATTGTCTTATTTATTTGAAAATAATATCAGCGTGTGCATCAAATTGAATACTGTACCGTTAGTGTCATCTCGTGGCCATTCCCAATATATTTTGAGATACTGAACTGAAAACTTTCAATAATGCTTAAACGCTTTATAAAAAATATTCTTCAAATGACTCATTTTACACTTTTCGCCTCTGATCTTGGAATCATGAGCTCATAATATGGACATTGATCAGTTTACATGAGTCATGTCAATGTGCTAATTGCTGTATGTTCACGTCTGTGCCCAATGTATCACATGCAGGTCAATATGTTCATAAATGTATTTTACAAACGTATCGTTATACTTTATCTGTAAGTGATAACATTTTTGCTGCATATTGTTGTACTGTTGTGGCTTTAGCTTGACTAGATGTGTAATTTGATTGTCGCTTGGCAGGTAACATGCGAGAGGATGCCAAACATGGCCATAACATTGATTTTTGTCATCGCAATAGGAGACATCCATATTTCACTACGATCCTGCTCACTTCCTGTGTTGCCGGGGCAACAGACTGATGCTCCCACCATGATTAGGGCAGATTGTATTATATAGTACGTAAACATCCATACGTAACACCTCTTCAACCAAAGATATTTAATATGTTTAGCCTAGCCGACAATGAACCAGACAGAAATGAAGAAAAATTATAAACACTTAGGAGCCACATAAAATTCTTAATTCAATAACCATAAAATGGGAGAATGAATGAATGAGACAGCATGAGAGTAAGTGAGAGAAACTCATGTTTTTCTTAGATTTTCACCGCTACAGTCTCAGACCGGCCGCCTGAGCAACCAGTCCGTTTGGTTCTTATACCAGCAGTGCTACGTAACGTGACAATCTGTATCCAGGTTTCCATATGGAACCTTAACAGTAAAAATGACTGTGGTTTGATTCCTGGACATGAGTCGTGAGCAAATATGGATTTGTCAGGGACATCACATTAAGTGTGCATAATTTGTGAATACATTTTGAGTTGAACGCTACGTGCAGTACGCTTGTTACAAGACGACTTTTCTATGACAGGTCTGGAACATAAATTTGTGTTTGTTTCACATCTAGATCTTTTGTTTCCTTGGAGTAGAAGAGAAATAAAATAAATTTATCTGTAAACTAGACGCATATTTTACCCCTAGTTTGCAATGTTTTGCAACGAAAACATTAAATTTCATTCAGTTAATATTCTGAATTACTTTTGAGCATGACAATATCATGGGACAAATTTGTTGCAGAAAAGGCAATACTGAGACTTTTTGCAAATAACGCAAACTGACTGCATATTTCTCTGAATTTATTTTCAGCTCATATATGTATACATATATATATATATATATATATATATATATATATATATATATATATATATATATATATATATATATATATATATATAGTTATGTCTTGGGTGGTGTATGGGCAGAATTATACTCCTCAGACCGTCTTGTGGGCAGTCGTTCGGTTTAGCGGCAGTTGAAAATCGCCCATAAACCATGTTTGCCTTAAATTCAATGCGCTACCTAGGAGGTTTCAGAAACGTACAAATTAGCAAATTTGCCCAGATATTATGGGAAGCTATAAATGCACAGAAATTGTGGTAAGCTGTACTTGGTATATACTGCCTATGGTCCGGTTTGAGGACCCGCAGACAATGGGCATGACCCACAAACCGGCTGTAGATCCTATTACATTGTTTAATTTTTGTGGGCAGTGTATAATTGCCCATAAACCACCCAACACACACACACACACACACACATATATATATATATATATATATATATATATATATATATATATATATATATATATATATATATATAGATATACATACATACATACATATATGTATATATATATATATATATATATATATATATATATATATATATATATATTGTAACCTGCAGTAACGATCATGTTCTTGCCAATGTAGATCTGATCTCTGTTTACCGTACGCCCAAATGTTTTTTGTGCTTTCTTGTTGCGGTACATCGCGCATTTTGCCTGTTTGCGTTTCCATGCTAATGAAAGTAGGGGGCGGGGGGGGGGGGGGGAGGGTGTCAAGTAATCACCCAAAAATAGGACGATCTTCTCGGACAGGAGGTATCCACAATAGTGTGCACATAATGATAGTGATAGAGTAAAACTAGAAAAAAATTTGCTTCAAAGCAAATCTGTATGTGTGCCTTCAAAAATTGTAAATATTAAGGGCTACAACTTTTGTCCTTTGGTACTTCACATTACATTAAGCTTATGGCTGGATGCAAATTTCAAAGTCCAAATGACCTTGACCTTCCTCCTTTACAGGTCACAAGTAAATTTCAAAAATGTACAGTGTTGCAATACCCACAATTTAAGCCCAACATGAACCAAACCAGATGAAAATTGACCAAGTTATGGCAAGATGAAACTTTCAAAGAGCCAGATGACCTTGCCCTTTTGCCCTTTAGAGGTTACAGGTTCTTACAACCAGAGCCATGACCGGGGGCATGAATGTCTCGCCAGCATAATTCAAACCACTCTGAAGTCTTTTTATAATGCTCATTCAAGCATGATGTCACCAATGAAGTGTGACAGTGATGGTACAAATAGGTATTGACCATCACTATCAATTATTTACCCAAGCATGAAAACCCTGTCCGGTTTGGTTAGTGAAACAATGCCACTCCGAAGTTTTTCTACAATGACCATTCAAGCATGATGTAACCATTGAAGTATGACAGTAACAGTACAAATCTGTAGTGACCATCACTATAAATCATTTACCCAAGTATGAAATCCCCACCCAGTGAAGTTAGTGAAATAATGCCACTCCGGAGTTTTTTGTTGACAGACGGACGGACGGACGGACTGACGGACGGACGGACGGACGGACGGAAAGTGACTGCTTAGTCTCGCCAACAGCTTATGCTGGCGAGACAAAAATGTGCAATGTTGCAATACCTACAATTTGAGTCTAACATGATTGGATGGAAATTGGCTGAGTTATGGCAAGATGAAACTATCAAAGGTCCAAATGACATTGACCTTTGATCTCTAGAGGTCATATGTAAATTACAAAAACGTGCAGTGTTACAATTGCTACAATTTGAGCCCAACATGATCAAAAGTGGATAAAAATTGACCGAGTTTTTGCTAGATGAAACTTTCAAAGGTCCAAATGACCCAAATCTTTGACCTTTACAGGTCATATGTAAGTTACAAAAACGTGCAGTGTTACAATAGCTACAATTTGAGCCCGACATGATCAAAATTGGATAAAAATTGGTTAAATTACAGCAACATGAAATTTCAAATGTCCAAATGACCTTGACCTTTGACCTTTAGAGGTCACATGTAATTACAAAAATGTGCATGTGTTACAATAGCTATAATTTGAGCCCGACATGATCAAAATTGGATAAAAATTGGTTAAGTTACGGCAACATGAAAATTTAAATATCCAAATGACCTTGACGTTTGACCTTTAAAGGTCACACGTAAATTACAAAACTGTGCAGTGTTACAATAGCTACAATTTGAGCCCAACATGATCTAAATTGGATAAAAATTGACCGAGTCATGACTGGATGAAAATTTCAAATGTCCAAATGACCTTGACCTTTGACCTTTAGAGGCCACATGTAAGTTACAAAAATGTGCAGTGTTACAAACATATTAATTGAAGTTGGATTGGTTACCTATACCTATTATAGATTTGAAGATATTTAAGATTTAAATTTTCAAATGGCCCTTATTTGCATAATTTTCCAAACCGTTGAACCTCTTTACAAAAACTCAAGACTTCATGTATGGAAGGATACTCATGCCAAGTTTGGAGTTTTTACATGTAATACTTTTCAAATGAAATGCCGGACAAATTTGCCTGTAAAGAAGAAAGAAAGAAAGAAAGAAAGAAAGAAAGAAAGAAAGAAAGAAAGAAAGAAAGAAAGAAAGAAAGAAAGAAAGAAAGAAAGAAAAAAAGAAAGAAAGAAAGAAAGACAACATGTCTGTGTTGGCACACAGACATAAATACGGAGTGTTCTTTGGATTATGTGCGTATTTGTTAGCTAAAAACTGTCAGATTTGGATTTAAGTGCACAAGTCAGACGGTCACAGACAAACGCCAGATAGCTCTGTAATTTCTTTAAATAGCACGCCAAAATACAAAATGACACCCCCAAAATTGTGCTCCAAGTGATAATACACCCCGACCCTAGTCGACAATAAGAACATGAAAGGCACATCGAAATACACGACCTGCCATCCTTATTACATTTTTTTAGGGATGCGAGCTCGTGACACAAGATACTTACGTGCCTCTCTGAAACATTCGGCAGAGACGATAGAGTTATTTTGAGAACAACAGCTCCAAACTTGGAATGTAAAGTGTGAAGATTTTGATATTTGTGTCATGACTGAAGTCTTTTTCAAATCCATTATCCAAATGTCAACTTTGGTGCATGGTGACCATCTACTGACCACATACTCTCTCTCTCTCTCTCTCTCTCTCTCTCTCTCTCTCTCTCTCTCTCTCTCTCTCTCTCTCTCTCTATTGACATGTGCAGTTGAACATTTCATGAATTTCTTCAGGATGTAGCGGGATTGCTTGGTCATGCAAACAGGGACTGCAGACCATGCGTGCAAGGGCACTCGGTCATACAGGGGGCTGATTCCGGTCGTATCCAAGCATAACATTCACAGAAGTGGCGTGCAGAAACTAAACACTGTGACGACACCAATACACAATGCACACAGAGAACCAATGAACCAATCCATGGGACGCTCGCTGGTGTCATTGCCATAAATAGCAACAGCATGCAAAATACAAGTGCGCTGACGAAGCAAATGCTCTCACCAACACACTCGAACAATGATTAAGATTATGCCGACGCTGCATTTGCTTGCGTGTTTGTGCTGCGCAGGCAATTTCTGAGCTATAAAATAACGTATGCGACCACGATACAGCAGTACTACTCTGGAAGAGTTTGTCCGGCGGAACCGTTTGCGGTCCAGGGCAAATTTTTCAGTGCTCACGCTTACTTCGATGGACATCAAACGAGAGCACCACTCATTCTAGCTTACTTCGAACTGAGCATGCTTTTTAGCTGCTCTTTTCTCTCTTCATGAAATAACATCCAAAAAATCGGTCCGAAGGGGAATGTTCCCGCAGCGACCACGCCATCCCGGCTCAGCTGGGCTAAGTGGTGGGGACAGACCCTGGAGGGCCCCCAGCTTAACTCGGATTGGTGCGATTTCACCTGCTGTAGGTCGCATCACCTGGGTTGTGATGGGGGGGAAAAACTCGACGGACGACCACCAGAGCACACGGATTTTACGCAATCTATATGTACATGTCAAATTCACAGACACATTCTGAGTTCTTTTACAGAATTTAATTCGACTTTTTGAGAAAGGTAAGGCAACACCTGTCAAAGGTAGACCCTAAATTAGCATGACAAACCACACTCAGGTAAGCAGTTTCATTTTCTTGCACAAACAAAAGATCATTACACATACAATATTGATTATACGAGTTTTTCAGTTGATTGATTCTGACCGTAAAGAGATTAAATGCCGCATATGTTTATTCAAGGTAAGTTTCCTTTTTCTTTCTTTCGTTTTTTCTTCCTTCCATTCATTCATTCATTATTCATTCATTCATCGAATTTAATGAACTTTTCTTTCGTTGAAGACCATAACTTAAGTGTTAGGCAAGGAACGCGGCGCAGCCGAGCATGTCCTTTGATTCATCGAGTATAGGTTCAGCAAAACGCATATGGACCTGCACCGCCTTCCTTACCTGACACTTAATTCTCGAGTATGTGGCGTCGTTGATATTCTATGTTGACCGCAAGGTGATGACGACAAGCACCGAGCGATAGCGAGGTTCGAGTCTGTGACGCCACTGCCCCTCCGACTCCTCGTGATATCTGCAGCCTCGGCACCGCTTCGTGTTCAGCAGGACGGAAACTGAAACTGTATTAGCGCGTGCTTATGAATGTTAGAAGCTCTTGTCCTGTTAATGATTGATATCATAAATCAATCTGTCGGTCTATATCAACACCTGGCGTCAATTCTATATTAAAGCAGCGATCGCATATACTTCTGCTGGATATGAACTTGCGAGTTTTATCATGGCCCAACATGGAAGGAGAAGTTTTTCCTCCTCCATGGTTTATTCTATCCCGCGATTCTATCATAGTAGTAGCGAAAATTCGTTGTGGCGGCATGTTTGCTTGCCTGCCAACACAGACCTAGTTACGCTATCGTTACTAGGTGGGCGCTTCACTATCCGTGCAGCGCAGTCAGACACGCGGAACAATAGTCTGTTTAGCAGGCAACATTTTTGCAGACCGTGCATAAGTTTGCAACTTATCACTGTTTGTCGTGGTGGTATGAATACACCGCTGTAGGCTATGTAGCCAAATATACTCTGATTATCTGAGTAGAGCTGGTTCAACACTATCATCATTTTGTAGTACAGTACTTTTTAGTACTTTAAAAATGATAATTTTCCAAAAAATCATACTAAAATTGCACAAAATAGGCCAAAATTGACTATCATTTTCCATATTCTGTGAAAGTATACGGACCCATTTAACCCCCCTCCCCCTTGCGAACTGTAAGTACTAATTAAAAATGGTGAAAATGTTGAAGTATCCCTCTGTTGTTCTAAATTGTATTGTGCTCACACCTGTGAGAGCCATTTACCTGTAACTATCTCACTATTTCAGTAGGACTATCACATGGAATTATCAGCCTGTTTGGTTTGTTCGGTTTAACGGGCACCTTAGTTAATGCTACAGAGTGGTTCGATGTTCACTACATGTGCGCCAACCCCAGTAAGTTTCAGTCATGGAGGAATAAACTCTAGTTTTTTCCTCCATGGTTTCAATATATGGTGTCAAGCGATTCATAAGACGTAAACATTGAAGAGCAAAGAATTGCAAAATCTGAAAAATGTGAAAGTGTTGAATCACTCCTATTATGTTAATCAGAGTATATTTGGCTAGATGGGCTAGAACGGTGTTACACTTTACTTGGAATACTCATAAGTCGTAAATTTGCCATGAGTGACCATATATTAAGATATGCATCGAGGCCTGTCGTCAGATTAATGTATTAAAAGATTTAGCAGAGTTCTTGATGTTAGAAGCAAGCTGGCACTACTTAAGTCGTCTATCCGATCCAACTTTTTGCATTGTCCTATTGTACGGCACTTTTGTGAGGCCCTGTACCCCCTAAAATAGACGCCGGATTCCAAAGATTTTAAGAGCAGACGCCAGATTCCAGACCCTGAATTATACTGGATGCCAGATTCCTACATTTCTTAAAGTTGACGCGGATTCCAAATTTCATACAAAACTCTCTTTGTAAGAGAACTTATTATTAGATTTTGGTTTCCTATTGGGCCATTCTGACCCATTCTAGATTAATGCTATGTGGTTTATTAGGATTTCTTTATAGACAGGTGACTGCATCTGCAGTCGAGGGCCATCCAGTTTAATATCTACTGACAGGTACATTTAACATGCTTGCTTGCAACCCATTGCCATGATCCAGAGCCAATACACCTTACGCGGAAAACTAAACTGGATGCCATATGAGATTTAGAGTGGATGCTGAATTCGGCAGGGGCAGGGGGGGGGGGTGGGGAGGTTCAGGGCCTCTTTGGCAGCCAATCCATCTCTGGTAAGCTAGAAAAATCTAAGAGAGGACGCTACGGTTTGTGTACAATACAAGTAGTGAAGTGGCCTCAGATCGGCACCTCCTTCAGCGTGCAGGTGTGTGCACTGCACGTGTGCTCCGCCTCAGGTCCATGGCTACTGAAGTTTATCAAATAGTCAATAGAATTAGCCCCCCCCCCCGCTATTATGAGATCCCTTCAAGCTGAAAAACAAGCAAGTATGACCGAAGAGACTCTTCCCTCCTAGAGGTTCCACAGTTCAACAGTCAAATTTGGAAAGAAATCCTTCAGATATGAGGGTGCTAAATTGAGGAACCACCTCCCCACTCGTTTTGAAAAATTGACTTCCCTTTCAGCTTTCAAGTCTCTCATCCAGGAATGAACAGGCTGGACCTGCACTTTGTGCACTGGGTAAAACGTATGTGTAGAAATATTAATAGCTAGTTCCACACAGGTACAACACTTCCATAAATGTTTAAATTGTTGTTGTTGTTGTTGTTGTTGTTGTTGTTGTTGTTGTTGTTGGGTTTTTTTGTGTTTTTTTTTTAATGGGGGGCAGTATTGTTATAATATGTATTTTCTGGAGTATTTGTTATTGTTAACTTTTTTTACTGTCCATTATTTTTAGTTTATTTTTTGTTTTTATGTCTTGTAATGTCGGAATAAGTATTCCATGGCTAATGTTTTTTGTACTTCACACCGACTTGAAATAAAGATTTGCCTATGTTTGTGTCTATGTCTATGGTGAATTTTGTAAACATAGGGCGAATCACATATATGGGTACCCGTGATTTGTCTGTAACCAAAACCCGATATGACGATAACTAATCATACCCGTGATTAGTGACTGAAACCGGTTGGCTCGCTCCCCCCCCCCCCCGGGGGGGTGCACTCCAGCTATAGTGGGAGGTATATAGGCTCCACGGGAATGACCTCCTATTTTAGGCCACATTTAGAGCTTTGACCCCCTTTTTATGAACTTGGGTTCGAATATTGAGCCCTCTTTTTTTAAAGTGAGAAAAATTATTGGATTTTCTTCACGCAAAGGTTGAAAAATGCTGATTCTGACCGATTTTTGTATTGTAATTGTGGAAAATGACCATTTCTGTAATGGAAATCTTGAATCTTGACCCCCATGTTTTGGAAAAATGCAGAATTTGGACCCTATATTTTGGGGTAAAAATTGCATGTAGAAGATGGGATTTTACCCTTCCAGGTCGCCTTCATGCCTTGTCGAGACAAAGTTACCTCACCCCCCCCCCCCCGGGGCGGGGGAGGTGCTCGACCGACGCGACCGTCCTCGGGGCAGTTAGCTTCACATAAGAGTTATTAAGTTGAGTCATACGCGGTAACGTAATACTGGCAAGCAGTGCTTGGTTTCTGGCTATGACAGGTAAATACAGGCGTAACCTTTCATTGTGTCTATAAACTTTCTTTTTATTTATGTTACATATTTTCAATGAAAGGTGTCTCTATAATACAACGTACACATTTTATTTTAAAAGCTAACGCAACAAAAGGGCCATTGTGCTGATACCAAAAAATACAGTAAAATGCAATTGTGGTTTCATCCCTGGTAAGCTCACTTGTCAAACCGTAAGTAGGCTGGCGCAACTTTCCTGCCGCTATATTATATAGAGATGTCGTCTGCACTTTAGCGGCTGTGGCGCATAAATTTATCCATGGCCTTAACATAGTTTGTCTGCGAAGCAGGCCTTCTACCGCCAGCGAAGTACATAAACATCAGAACATAAAAAACAGAGCCTGCTTCGCAGGCAATAACATGGTTAAAATCACCGAGATCTTTCTCCGAATTCACGAGAACTTTTGAACTTTGAAAGGTAAAACTCTGTGTAAAATCAGAACTGTTCCTGTGATACAACGGGATCCTATGAGGATAGAAGGTAAGCAGTGGCAAAACTCTGCATGGAAAGGCATCGGCAGCCTAACTCCGCCCCCCCCCCCCCCCCCGCTTCTCTTGGGTAGGACTATCGGCTGCCGTTGCCCTTCCGTGCAGAGTTTCGCCATTGCTCACATTAAACCCTCGTGGGAACCCTGAACCTTTAATTTTAAATGCTCCACAAAAGTATAATTTCAAAAGTTTTTCATTCAATGGTTTATGAATGCTGACTTGTCTTGTTGTTAGCTCTGCTGACTTGTCAGTCAGCAGAGCTTATAGAATCCGTTTGCGCCCGTCGTCCGTCCGTCCTTCTGTCTGTCCATTTGTCGTTAGACTTTTTATATTTTCGACTTCTTCTCAAAAACCGCTGCATAGAATGTTTTGATTTTGCACATGGATGATCCCCAGGGGGACCTCTACCAAGTTTGCGAAGGAGATGATGATGCAAAAATTTTTCTATTTTTTATGAATTTTTTATTATTCTTTTTTAAATTAAAATTTCTTCATCTTAAGAACTACGAAGCCAATTGCTTTGATATTGCACATAGGGTCATCTGGGGTCAAGTAGTTCTTATTTTGGCCACCAGGTGGCGTTGTGATTTTTTCCTATTTTTTTATGAATTATTGCCTGTTAAGGCTATTTTCGACTTCTCCAGAACAGCTGAACAGAATTGCTTAAAATTTTATCAGAATATAGTTGGACATTAGACTATTAGTACATGAGCTGAGGGCCCAATTTTGACTAATTGGTACCATCTGAGGGCACCAAACTTAACAATGCTTTTTTGATTGGTGTATGTCTCAGGAACTCAAAACAGCATGATGGACTTTTCTGTGGCACAGCTTTTAGTCAGTATCCGCAATTTAATAGATGTATGTTATTGCATAAAAGGTGAAAAAATTCTGCATAGTGATTCCTTTGATGAGTATACATGTCACAAGGCAAAGGGTAGCAAGATTTGAAGCACAGTTTGTTAATTGAAATGGAAACTTGAGGAAATGGAGGTGCTAATCAATTTTAATAAATGTGCAAAGACTGCTAATCATTGCTAATAAATATAGATTTATTATAGTAAAAGTGCTAAACATTGCAGAATAAGGTAACTTGAACAGGTCAATATATGCCTCATCCAAACAACCGCTAATGAACTTTGAGGAACTTTCATACACTGCTTAACATATCACAATAGATACCACCTTTTGGCCAAATTGAATTGTAAATTTGAACAATATAAAATCAATTACATGCAGGTTGTTGTAATGAATGTAGACTACTCTTGATTGTATATATTACAAAACCAAACTATTATGTGCAATAGCTGTAGGTTCATTGTATGGACATGACATCAGAATTAAAGGACAAATAACATTTGTCAATGTTTAGCCAATGTATGGAACCCTTTAGAAACAACAGACGAGGAACTCTTGCAATGGTAGCTAGGAATGAAAAAAGAAGAAACGTAGACTTCCCTACATACAATAGATTTCAAGTATTTCAACCCAGACATGACACAGACCTATTGGACAGACAAAACCAAGGTCAGAGATATGAACTAGGCCTAAATGTAGAAATTGAAGAAGAGTTTCCTTCTTTAGAAAGAGGACCACGCCCAAATACACGATGGCGCCCTCTGCAAAAAGACTACACAAATCAAAGAGGACAAAGACCACAAATTAACCAGAGACAATCAAGAGAAGCAAGAGACACCTACCAAAAAGAGCAAAGCTACAACAGATGGAGAGAAAGAGCGCAACAATACCCCTAACAGCAGGAGCCAAGAAGATATTAACTTCAAATACATCTATTGTTAAAATTGTAAACTTATCAAGCAAACAATTGACACAAGGACAAGTAAAGTTGCTTAAAAGGGATTGAAATTCACATCGACATCAAGAAAAGACACAAAAGAACAAGTGTGTGATATTTTAAAATTTTGTCGTACATTACGTCTTAAAGATTTTTTCCACAATACAGATACGGAATGGGATGAATCACTGGTCAAAGGAAAAAGTTCTTTCATCCCTCCTAAAAGTCAAAATGAGACATTAGAAAAATGTATTGACAGACTGAAAAAAATTGCGCACTCTCTCCACAAAGTACCTTCACCCACCAACAAAAATAATTTAACTAAAGAGGAGCTACAAGCTATGAATGAATTGCAAACTGACAATTCTAGCATAATTAAGGAACCAGACAAGGGTGGAGCAGTTGTCATTATGCACACCGGTTATTATACTGAACAGATAAAATCATTACTTAATGATGAACAATTTTATGAGCGATGCGAACCATACAGAGAAAATAAAGTGAGTGATAAATTGAGAAAATTTATTGACAAATATCGCAACATCTTTACAACGAAAGAAAGAAATTATCTGGATGGCTTGCAGTCAAACACAAGTAATTTATACAGCTTACTGAAAGTTTATAAGTCTGATATTATCAAAAAAGCTATAAATGAACTCAACCTACAGATTGAAAATTCCGACCAATCGTCGCAGGACATGTATGCAATACGAGCAGGCTTAGTGAACTCATAAAAAAAAATTTTAACCGTACTTATTGCATGTCAACAGCTACGTGTGTGACAATATCGACTTCATCAATAAAATATCACGAGAGCAAGTCAAGGATGGGTATTTAGTCAGTTTTGATGTGATTAATTTATATAGTAACATACGTCATGAGTTAGGAAAGCGTGCGATTGAATACTGGCTGAACAAATATCCTGACACAAAAAATCAACGTTTCACAAGAGAATTTATTGTGAAAGGTCTTTCACCAATATTAGAAAATAATATGTTCAGATTTGATGGAGAATACTACATGCAGAAAAAAGGGTGTTCGATGGGAACTAAATGTGCACCAACTTATGCAAGGCTTAGTCTTGGATATCTAGAAGTTTTATCATACGAAAAACTTAGAAATACATCCGAATCCTTCGCCATGTGTTTTAAAAGGAATTGGAAACGTTATCTAGATGACTGTTTTATAATGTGGACAAAGTCGCTATCAGATTTACACGATTTTCACCAACTTTTAAATCAGCTTGAACCAAGTATTCAGTATGAAACGAAATATATTCAATGTGAATTAGAATTTTTAGACTTGAAAGTTCTTCTAAATGATGGAAAGATTTCATTGGATATATACTACAACAATACAGATACTCATCAGTAAGTGCCATTCAATTCATGTCAACCACGGCACATTAAGACAAATATCCCATATAATGAAGCAAGAAGGATCTGTACAATGGTAGAAAATACAAATAGAAAAGCAACGCATCTGGATGAACTGGGAAATTTTCTAAAAGCCAAAGACTACCCAGAATCACTCATTTTAATGGGTATTCTGCGAGCTTTAAGTGTAACACAAGAATCATTAAGAAAGGACTGCAAAAATTACAAGGGGGATGACAAAAATCTGGTCATGATCACAAGATACAATCCTAACAATCCAGTGATAATACCACAAATACGTGAAACCCTTAAAATCTTGGAAATGGATCCCTCACTTGGAGAAATATTTAAAAATCTGAATTTTATTTCAAGCCAATGACAGCCTCGTAATTTAAAACAAAATTTTACGAGAGCAAACTTTGAATCAAGCGACAGTCCAGGCGGGGGCAAAAAATGTGGCCTTCCTCGTCGTAAGAATTGTATAAACATGATAGTTACTGACACAATTTCGCTGGACAGAAGAGGAAAGCTACCAAACTTTCAAATTAGAACAGAAATGGACTGTTTGAGTAAACATTTGATTTATGCGATTGTCTGCAGAGGATGCAATGAGGTATACATTGGATCTACAGGCAACGAACTGCGCAGGCGCATGACTGTCCACTGACAGCAATTGCGGGTGCCTGAGACACGGCAAATCCAGCTCAGTGAACATATTGATAGTTGTTCTATTCTTGTGCCTAAATTCTTTGTATGTCCCATATATCAGATGTCAAATGATTCTGACATAGAAAAAGAGCAATAAGAATTCATATTTCAACGTAAATACAAGTCTAGACTGAATAGTGTAATTTACTAATTATAGTAATCTGGGACAAATTATGCCTATTTTCATTACAAGACGTTTATTATTAATTGATATGGCAATGACGTCATGTAATAGGCCTAAATCAGTAACGTAATAAATGAACGTCATAATATGCTTCTATGCTAATAGATTTCACTATAACAACACATAACGTCAAGATTATACTGGACTGAAAATTATTTCAACATCTATGCGTTATGGAGCTTGACAATGCATAAAAATGATGAAACCGGTCGCGTTTGAAACGCAGAAAATTGCTTTTATACTTATATATATATATATATATATATATATATATATATATATTGGTCACCATACACAATAGAGGACTGGTAAGTATAGAAATAAATGCCGTGGATAACTGTGCTTAAAACGGATTTTGTCTCCTTTCATATAGTTTTATATAACAAAATTCCTCCATAATGTACCTACCCACAAGTGTGTGACCTTCAGAGTAATGTCAAGGTCACCAAAATTTAGTCATCATCATGCAGTACATAATCACCTTCAAATAGTAAAATAAAGCAAAGTGAGATTATACATGCAAAGAATGTGAAATTCACCAGGATGTATATGTGCCTTACAATGGTGGAATAATCTCCGCAGGCCTACCGGTTATATCCTCCACAAGGATGTGACCTTGAAAATAGGGTCAAGGACAAAAAAAATCTTGGGATCAAAGGATGACCCAGAGGCATGTTTGCAGCATTTTTCAAGAGTTTGGGACCATGTATTCATGAGGTATTGAAATTGCAGAAATGTAATACTTGATCTACAAGCTGAGCGCAGCACCCCCCCCCCCCCTAAAAAATCCAATCAATGTGGGTATAATAATGGCTTTTATTTGCCCGTGTGGATTCATTTAGTATTTATAGGTCGCATGAAGTTCATTGTGCCAGCTGTTAACTGGATACAAACATAATATGTATATTTGAAGTATGATTAAATGTAGAGGCCAACTATAACAAAACACGATTCACCATATACAGCATTTTTGGACCGTCTAGGTGAACAATTTTAAAATTGCAATAAGGGGCTCCAGCTGGGCTTCTGGAAAGTCCATCATGCATTTATGTTATACCCTAAGGTGTACCAACGCAGGTATACAGGTTTCGTTTGGCTCCCTCAGATGGTACCAATTTTCAGTCTGGCTCATGGACTATATGAAAGTTTGCGAAAATAATATGGATATGTTAATTTTAGGCAAAGTTATGGGATATCAAACTTCGCAACTGTAAGGAAGTGCTGCAGCTGTATATATATATATATATATATATATATATATATATATATGGCAATACAGTGCATATATTACACTATTGTATTTACCCTTTTGACTTTTTCTCAGAAACCGCAGTATGGAATGTTTTAATTTTGTACATGGATGTTGCCCAGGTGAACCTCTACCAAGTTTGTGAAGGAGATGGTGATGCAATAATTTTTCTATTTTTAATGAATTTTTAAATTTATTTTTTGAAAAAAAAAAAAAAATTCTTCATCTCAAGAACTACCTGGCCAATTGCTTTGACATTGCACATAGGGTCAACTGGGGTCAACTAGTTCTCATTTTGGCCACCAGGTGGCGCTGCAATTTTTCCTATTTTTTTATGAATTTTTGCGTGTTAAAGCTATTTTCGACTTCTTCTCCAGAACAGCATGATAGAATTGCTTAAAATTTTTATCGAAATATAGTTGGACATTAGACAATGAAAGTTTGCGAAAATAATGTGGATATGTTAATTTTTGACAAAGTTATGCGATATCAGACTTTGTGACTGTAAGTAAGTGCTGCCACTGTACACCGGCAGCCATGGAAACAGCAAGGTATGTCAATTGATAATACATGTACTACCATCAGCAGAGCTTATAGAATCCGTTTGCGTCAGTCGTCCGTCTGTCCGTCCGTCCGTCCTTCCGCAAAATTTATTTTAAGGACAAACTTTGCTTCCACTCTACATACATGTATATAGCTGTACAAATCTAGACTGCAGTCCATGTGTTCCAATACTGTAAAAGCAGATCCCCGTCAGCAGAGCACAGGATCATCATGATCCTCTTGTTGTTGTAATAGACTTCATTTCCTTAATGTGGATTAGACTTATAGCCCAAGGCTAATGCACTTTTCTCTTACATGTTTTGACTTGTCTCTAATATTCTAAGACAAGTTTACATATTTATCAAAGTTTGAAAAGTATAAAAGTTGTAAAATATGAATCCTTAAGATGTGCACAAATTTCAATCCCTCGGCAATTTGACTGAGAGAGAGAGAAAGAAAGAGAGAGAGAGAGAGAGAGAGAGAGAGAGAGAGAGAGAGAGAGAGAGAGAGAGAGAGAGAGAGAGAGAGAGAGAGAGAGAGAGAGAGAGAGAGAGAGAGAGAGAGAGAGAGAGAGAGAGAGAGAGAATGAACTGAATGGGAGATGAGAGGTGCTGTTAAGTAAGAATTATTATGATAATCTAATTTTGGTTACTTGCGGTATTAACCATCCAGGGTTTGTGACCTTGAGCTATGGCGTATACGTCCAGATTTGGAATGCAGGTTTTTGACAAGGAACGGGATCTCGCTTTTTATGCATTGGTTGTTGTTGGTGTTGCTATTATTATTATTATTATTATTATTATTATTATTATTATTATTATTATTATTATTATTATTATTATTATTATTATTATTATTATTATTATTATTATTATTATTATTATTATTATTATTATTATTATCATTATTATTATTATACATCAAGTTGTGAATTCTATTGCATTCTGAGCTTATTCAGCTTTTATATTCTTTGGCCGCATCTCCCCGTAATATCCCCCCACTGCTTTCCCATGTGCAGGTAATACGATTTGGGTTTTCTTTCTCAGTGTGTTACAAAACTTTGTGACACGCATCCTAATTAACTACCTTGAACTATGCACACCTTTTATGACAATCTCTAAAGAGCATCATGATTACCAGTTCTGATAAAAAAGTGATGCTTAGCTTGGTTAGGACAACACTTTTTCATTGCAAATAGGTATGTTGCTGCTACAGTTAACCCTCCGTAGAAGTTAAAATTGCTCGCAAGAAACACGATTATGGTTTCAGTGAATGGGATAAGAGGGAAAAGAGAGAAAAAAAAAACTTTTAACGCTTGCCCACCAAGATAATGTGGTAGCCACTTCATGTACTTGTGTCAGATGCACATAGAACACAGCTCTAGTATTTTACAGTATTCTAAGACTTTTTCGGGTAAAAAATGTGTCAATGCCACACATATCTTCAAAGACAAGTTTTGCATTGACAACGCGGTGTTCAGAATAACTTTTAAAATTTAGGAAACATTTCGTCAGCTTTAATAATGGAAAGAAGTTCAGAAAAGAACCCAACCGGAATATGCGAACTTTTAACTTGAATGCCAACATGTGCATAATTAATTGTAAGTTGCATCAATTTAAATGTGAAAATATTTACTCGTACTTACGGTATCATAATTTGATTTGTTGATAATCATATTTAACAAGTTGATATTTGTGTCAACTGTACCTCATTAAATTATAACTTGTGTTTTTCCTTTTAATACACAGTGACATATTTACAAACTGTTGAAAAGGCAATTTCGTTTGACTCGGTCGTACTCCGATCAGATAAGGGTAATTGCAAAAGTGGCAAGTCTATAATGTGGACCAGTGATCAAGAACCAATCCACTGAGGCCGCAAATTAAGTCACTGAATGCACTTCTTTTTTCCAGACACTTATGCAACTCCCCTGAATGTGCTTGTGATTCCAGGTCTGAAACTTTAATTCATTTCATGGTGCAATGCCGTTTTATAACCATATTAGTCACAAAGCCTTGTAAAAGACATTCTCACTCATAATACAGATATTCTGTTTGATAACTTATAATTGACCGAGAAGGTGGATTTACTTTTGTTCGGTGCCCCGTCTGCTCCATACGAGGCAAACTGTAACATTACAGATACGATAGGGACTTGCACTGTTAAGACCTCCAAGATTTTAAAAGCTTATAAGAGATAACGATACAGACGAAATGTTTCCAACTTTATTTTCCTGTTTTGTTTAGATTTATGTACCTACATAGTTCTTGTTTTCGTATTTTTGTGTGTGATTTTTGGTGTTCTAAGTACTATTTATGGGTGTTCACTTGATTTTTCTTATAATCATATGATTATGTTTGTGTTAAAACATACACTTGACATTTTACCTACATAATATTTTTTTTTAATCTACGCATGGTTTATTATGATTTCCTATGTTACAGTTATGTATTTGATTTGATTACCCTTGAATTCCTTATTATTTGGGGTCGCATACTTTATTCAATAGTAAGGTTTCTTTGGTTATAATTATAAATTTGTTTGAATTGAGCAAGTAATAGGTTTTATTTTTTCACCATCTGCTTGTCACGTTACATACGCATGACCAAATTGTTTTGTTATACCTTATATTTTATCTGTATTTTCTCATTTTACCTTTTTTCCTTTAGTTACAGTCTGAAGTATCAATGGTTGTTGTACTTTTGTTTACTCGAGGAGAAGAATTTGTATTAGCCAAATGCTAATTTTCTATATCTTCTCGAAAGAAATAAAATATATTAACAACATACCTCACTAACATTTTGAAAGGTGGTTGAAAAAGGAGCGTGGTTATATTTCAGTTTAACAGAGGTTGTCATCTTTATTCGTGCGTGAACGCATACAAATATAACGTACGCCCTCTCTGTAGGTTAAATGATATAATCTCTCTCCCCCCCCCCGCCCCTGAAAAAATCCTTCGCTCGATTGGACGCGAGCAGCAAGCCCAGGTCCATTTTGAGGAGACGGTGATCCGTGGAAAAAAAGAATGCGAAGCCATTCTCTTAGCATGTGTGCTTACGGCAATCGATGTCACTATTATCAAGAACTGCATGCATTCATTAAGATTTTTATACTTTGCAGTTTGGCCACGACAGGCTAAAAAAATTGCGTTCTAGGAGGACCCTATGTAGCCAAGTCCAGTTTCAAAAAATTATTTATCTATATTGCAGAAGAAGAAACGCTAATAGCAAAGAAAAAATAAGTATAAATTAAACAGGAGTATCGAGCTAGGTTACAATTGAATGCACATAATATGGAATATGCATGTTATCATGCGGCGCTATATACATAAAATTTCCCGTATGTTATGTCTGGGTGCCAACCTGGACATATTGTTTTTGCAAAGTTCTTTCTTTCTTTCTTTCTTTCTTTCTCTCTCTTTCTTTCTTTCTTTCCTTCCTTCCTTCCTTTCTTTCTTTCTTTCTTCCTTTCTTTCTTTCTTTCTTTCTTTCTTTCTTTCTTTCTTTCTTTCTTTCTTTCCTCTTTCCGCCAAATTTATCCGAAGCTTTTCTCTGACACCGTGCAAGCTACACTGTTTCAACTTGGCATGGTAATACACCTTGTAGGGAAGTTGTCTCTCTGATTTGGAAAAGTCATGATGTTCAAAATTATGCTAATTAGGGTCAATTAAGATTTTAAAAGCTCCATATCTTCATAACTATTATAGATAGATACAAAATTCAAAGTTCAGCATATAGGTTTGTGACATCTGCCAATCTAATGGACAGTAAACAAAAGTTTTAAAATTTTGAATTATGATAATGAAGGCACTTTGAAAATTTAAATCTCGAATATCTTCAAAACTATAGTAGAGATGCCATTCCAAATTCAATATACAGGTTTGTGATAAAGGTGCATCCAATGAACCATGAACCAAACTTTTAGGATTTGAATTTATGCAAATTAGATTACTACCTAAAATTTAAATCTTGAATATCTCCAAACATATTATAGAGATGCGATTTTAACTTCTGCATATAGGTTTCTGCTGTAGGCGTATCCAATGAACCATGAATCAAAATTGTTGGATTTGAATTTATGTAAACTAGGTAAATACACAAAATTTAAATCTTGAATATCTTCAAAATTATTAGAGATGCCATTCCAACAGTAATACATAGGTCTGTGATATAGGCGCATCCAATGAACCATGATCCAAAGCTGTAAAATTTAAATTGATGCAAATTAGGAGAATACACAGAATTTCAATCTGGATTCTTTTCAAAACCATTAACAAAATTGCAGTCTTGAATATCTTCAACACTATTATAGACAGACATGCCATTCCAACTTCAATACATAGGACTGTCCCCATAGGTGCGTCCAATGAAGCATGAGCTGAAGTTCTAGCATTTACATTTATGCAAATTAGGTTAATACCCAAACTTAAATCTTGAATATCTTCAAAACTTTTACAGACAGTGACATGTTTTAAGATGGCAAATATATGTTTCTTAGGATGGCCTATCACATAGACATATTGTTGAGCCTGTTACTATAAACATTATGCAAATTTGAGACACTGGACAATTCAAATCTGTCATATTTTCTGGCTATGAGTGAGAGCATGTATAAGTAATATAAGCTTGCATCTCAAAAACTGTGCATTTTTGGGCCACATTACTATTAAACATGAATAGGAAATGGCATATGGGCTTTTACCTGGTGCTGTCCTTTTTGACCTTGAGTGACCTTGAAAGGTGAAATCAAGGTCACACACCACGAAAATCTTTGTATATAAAAAACGGTGCACTTTAGGGCCATAGTTACTATTGAACATGAATAGGAAATGATATATAGGCTTTCATATGGTGCTGTCTTTTTTGACCGTGAGTGAACTTGAAAGGTCAAAGCAAGGCCACACAGCATTAGAATCTATGTATATGGGAAACGTGCACTTTGGGGCCATAGTTACTATTGAACATGAGTAGGAAATGACATATCAGCTTTCATCTGGTGTTGTCTTTTTTGATCTAGAGTGACCTTGAAAGGTCAAAGCTAGACATGTCTACCTATATCATTCTGCAACAATTTTCACCAACTTGGCCACACTGTTAACATGCCATTACACATTTGGAGCTTTTGTCACAGCTGCATACATTGCATTGCAGTTTCTCCAGGCACCCAGACTAATTCGCTAACAAACAAATCAAGTTTTCTAGTTTTGAGAGTGTCATTGTTTTCTATGATGTAGACTTTTCTACTCGTCCAGGAGTCGTTGCAGGCGCATCCACGGGTAGAGCCTTGCCAATGAGTGAAGCCGTCAGGCTACGGGCAAGGATAATAAAAGGTCCGTGGATCACCATCAAATGACTCCTGGATGAGCAGTCAAGTTTATTCTATTTTGTTCCGAGTTAATTTTCTTACAATTTCACATACTGTGCCAGTCTTTCTTTTCTTGCGAAATTCATAGGCAGATATACACTGTCCAAGCGGGTCGTCGTGGACATCTTCCAAAGTCCCTGGAGCTTGTTCTCTGATTTTTGAGCGCAATGAAAATGTGAACTTGTCAATTCTGAAGCTGGTCCTTTTCTGCTATTCAATAATGAGCGGATATATACAGCGCATTCATGGAGGCAATTGGAATAACAGACTCAATCGCGCAACTTTGATAACAACAATAATATAATAGTACGGCATGGAATGTGTTCATCTTCATCGTTCATCTATAAATAAAATGGAGTCTCTGCAGGGCTGTCTCCTTAAACAGTGTCTAGGGATTGGGAAGCAACATCACCATACGTGCTTAGTGAAGGCTCTAAATGTAAAGCCTGTCGAGTCGTTAATTGGAAAACGTGCCATATCACCGTTTAATAATATTTTTAAGGTTGACACATGTGTACGTGACTTGAATTTGTATTTGCTTTCAGAATATGTTTTAACTGGTTCAGCTGTACCAGGGACACTTTTAGATCACGTAACCCAAAGTGGGATCTCTCCAGTGTCTTTAGCGTTTGGAAGTTGGCCTAACTGCAAGCATTTTAACAGACAAGACGGCATAGTCGACTCTTTAAGATTTTTATTGCATCACGAAAATTTTATTAAACCGTATGGGGAAGAACACATGCTTGTATCACTGCTGACGAAAGCTTTTTAGTTTGACGGTGCATTTTGTTTGATCCTGTATTAACTTCTGTGTATTTTACTTGTATTGTCTTACTGTGATTATCTCGATGTATCATGTAGTTTTTCCTCGAATTCGGGGTTTTTCATAAAATTATTATTATTAATAATAATATTGATGATGATGCTGGTGATAATAGTAGTAATGATAATAGTCTTGATTTAAAGAGGGTTAATACATATTGTAAAGTCAATATGACCTCGTAAGTGAGACACTAATCTTCCTCAGGGCCCTCAATTGTCAGGTAAATGATGGTTAGTTATAAGATGATGTAGATATTTACATTGACAAGAATCATCACAAGATAAACTCGTGTAAAAGTTAGTGGAATCATTTAAATGCACAAGGAGAGTTCATTTTAAAAAGTCAGTCAGATTCAGTTGGAACAGTTTTGCAAATACGGTTTCTTAACAGTTAATATCGTGTCTAACTTGAAATTTCTGACATTGCGGGGGATATTAATCCACTCTTTTTCCCCATTGTATGTGAAGGAAGCCTTATAAATCTTCTCTGCTGGTAATAAATGCCCATGAGGCTGCACGTTTTTGTCTGGTATGAGTGTCCTTGACATGTTGAAACATATGTGACATTTATTCTGATTGTTTACACTTTTGTACACTATGGTAACCACTCTAAAATCTATCCTGCTTTAATTGTCATCCAATTAAGTCTATTGTACATATCTTGACCAGGGTGGGAAATATCAGTAATGTCTACCCGAGCTGCCCAATTTTATTTTTGAGCAATCAAGAGACTATGAACATCAGGGGAGTTGTACTCAGATAACTAAGCAATAGTCCATATAATCCTGATATGTCTTGGGATGAACATATCGGGCGGCCATAGTTTGTAAGGCCAGTAAACGCATTGCTTTACTGAAAAGATTGAAAATCAAACTATCCAGGAAAGAACCCATCACACTATATATTACGATGGTCCGTCCTATTCTATAATATGGCAGCGTATTTTTTGACAATGGTAGTTTCAAAAATGTCTGATTTACTTGAATCTGCACGGTTTGAGGCTGCCAGAGCATGCCCTGGCGCACAGGAGCATACATCCCGTGATCGCTTATTAAACGAACTGGGATGGCCGACTCTAGAAGCTTGGCGCAAGTTTTCAAAACTTATTATTTCACAAAATATTGCATAACTTGTCCCCGGACCACTTGTCGGTACTCGTGCCTGCAAATGTGGCACTTTCAAACCAGTAGACAGTTGCAAAATGTGTCACAATTACATCACCTTAACTTTAGTACCAAACGATTCAGCAACTCCTTCCTCTCATCCGTGATTAACCAATGGAATAATCTTCCTATCAACATCCCTGATTCCAATTCGATGTCTGAATTCAAATCTAAATCAAAATTAACTCTTCTGTGAGTCGACAAAGTACCAACATTCTAATTTTTCGGAAATCGCTTCGCTAATATATGTCATGAACAACTAAGATTAGGTCACTCTATGTTAGAAAATAAATAAATCATATGGTCTACTTTGCTCATGGCCAGCGTTTCCCATGTATATGCCAAACCCAGCTAAGACTTGGTCTCTCAGCATTGAATCATCATTTGTACAGAGTGAATATCATTGCCGACACATCCTCTGCTTGACATTTTCTCATCGAGAATATAAATCACTTTATGTTAGATTGTCTTAGATGTGCCGACTCACATAAGACACTAGTGAACCGTATAGCCTCAATTTTGGCTCCAAGAGTAAATCCGGCCCTTGTAATTCACATTGATCGAAATTATATACTTAACATGATGCTCAAGAGCCATCCAGACCTCGGCATAAAAGCTGATGAAATTATATTCACTACCACTCAGAACTACATTACAGAAAGCTGACGTTTTTTCTTTTGACCGTATATTATCCGTACATGGAAGTTCAATTGCACGAAAAATTATTTTTCATAATAATATTGCGTCAAATGATAAACTCGATGTATTGTACGCAGTTCTGACAACTTCTCTCTTGCATTGTCCTGTGTGTGCTTTAAATACTTTTATGTACGTTCTCTGTGTCTGGAAAACCTCTAGATAAGCTTTGTAAGCTACCAATACTCAAATATATTTGGCAATCGTCAGCATAGATTTACAAGTAACACGTTTCGTAGACAAATTTGCTGACATGAACACATGCGTACACGGCTTTTGACCAATCGGTGTATTGCACTTACATGTTTCCAATGGTGGCATGTTTTTTGTTTTAAAAAAATATAAATACTTTTGTATCTAATCATAACAAAATCAAGAAGGAAAACTCTGTGTTTACATACCAAATGTAATTTCAGGTGTAGGTTGTTGCATGATAAAATCCGTTCATACACAAAACGAAAAACAAACAAACAAAAACAAAAACAAAAAAAAACCAATCCTGTCCAAGGTATCAATTTAAGGAACTTGATTGCTTAATTTTTTTCTCGTCTTGTCTGTGTTTCATTTTTCAACAAAGATGATATAAAAACTGGACATGGATTATGTCTGTTCTATAACGGTGAATTTAATTTGCAGAACATTGTTGAACCTATATACAAGCATTTAAAAGGAACTGACCTATTCTTCAAAAAAAAAAATCTTGAAACGTTTTTTTTTCAAGGGCTTACTGACCAATTTAGATTTGTTTGATTAAAATCAAACGTTTACTTTGGGAAATATATCCACGTGAGACGTTCATTTTTGTGCAGATACTAAATATCTGTATTCCATATGTAAAGGTTAACATATCCGTTTATTACCCTATTAAAATTAAAAGCATTTTGTTCATTACTTCAGATCGCAGAAGGGTTTGATATGCGACATACAAGATGCATTGTATAATAATTTATATTCACGGTGGCTAATCGACACGCCCTATTTGGGAGGCAAGCGGTGGTAAACACCAATCTGGGAGGTAGGAAACGTGCGTACCGGGATTGAAAATGGCGGATCGTTTGGATGATCAAGTAGATACTCCCGGTTCCAACGCCAAAATTAAGCCTTTAGACAGGGAAGTAATGGAAGCGGTCATTTCCATGGAAGAATAAAAACCTCGAAGAAACAAATGATGAAGTTTCAGGTCAATCCTTAATAATTTGGTAACATATTACGAACACAAAAGTGACGGTAGTGATTCCATGTCTTTCATTGTCGGTATTACAAAATGCAGTTTTCTGATGATAAGCCTGATTTCTGGAAAAAGATTGATCTTGTATATCATTGCGAGTGATTCATAAACAGTAATATTGACCAGTTTGTCATAATTTGGTGCTTAATTCGCTGTAAAAACCACTTATTTCGAGTCACATGACCTAATTATGTGTATACAGCTTTTCACTGAGGGACTTGAAACAGGTGTCGGGGACACGGCCATAACGGGAGGGGGACACGGACAGAACGGGGGGAATTACGGATATTACCGGAGGTCAGGACAGCCCCAGTAGTGTACAAGACAGGACTTATGGAGAGTGTATCACTAAATTTGGAATAAAATTGATATTCGGGTCCGTAGAAAATACAAAGACATTTACAACAACATGGTGCCTGCATATATGCGAAATAAATAAATGTAAAATGAAAAGAAATTATTATGAAAAAAAAATCAACAATTGTTCAGCTGTGAAGGAAAGAACTGGAGCACCTGTGTGGTATTGTGTAATGCAAGCATTTTTTTTTTTCAGAAAAAAAGTTTCTATCCCTCTTCTGAACTATCTTTACAAAGAAAGGCAACTTTATGTTACCGCCGGACATCTTTTGCATCTTTAATTTCAAACGATGTGTTAATACCTAGCGGCTCTGTACTCCGCACTGTCCACGTGGTCCATTATGCCTACCATCTTTAACTTTGACGTCATAATTCCTGTTATGAAAAAAAGCCACGCTGGGTCCCAATGTCGTGGATAATTATCAACTGATTACTTAACATTAACTTTGGCCAAAATCAGCGAACATATATCAATGCTAGGTGATAAAGTGTCCAGGAACCAGTTTGGGGCAGGCAGAGCCACTTCTATGCCTTGTAACCTGATGCACGATTCTAAGTCACATTTTAAGCAGCAGGAGTCCTATATTTTTAGACTCTGCTCAATGTTTGGAGCGAGTGGGGCACGCTGGTCTTTTCTATAAGTTTATGGACAAACAATCTCCTAGTTATTGGCTGCCTTTTGTATACCTGGTATAGAGGTCCGAAAGCTTGTGTTAGATGGAACGGTGTGACCCCTAGCTTTTTCACAATGAGAAGAGGTATGAAGACAGAGTAGTTTATTGTCCCCGCACCTGTTCAATATTTTTTTGCCCACGATTTATTAAAAAACTTAGCACTCAGGGATTACAGGATGCGTGTTGGCGACTGTAAAGTGGGTGCATTTGCATATGTTGATGATATTTTTCTAATGGGCACTTCCGTTTGTGGACTACAGCAGGTCATTAATATCTGCGAGTGGTACTCAAACGAGTGGGAATTTGTATTTGGCTTTAAGCAATCTAAATGCGTGATTATTTGCAAAGAATTAATGAATGAAAACAAAATTGTACATTGCTGGTAGCCAAATAGAGAATGTATTTAACATGGAGGTTCTCGGTATACATTCTAATCAGTCATTAAAACATACTGAGCGTGTAACTAAGAGCACTAGAAGCTGTCCTCGTACTTTTCACAGGCTCAGAGAAGTTGGTATGTGCTAGTACGGTTTACAAACAGATACGACGAGCTATCTATGGAAATCTACATGCTTCCCATCTCTGGTGTACGGTATGGAATGCATATGTATCAATAAGAGATTGAGTTTTTGAATATAATTTTCTGTACAATTTACATTTTATGGTAAGTTACAGGTGTGAATCTGTATTTTTTTTTTCAGAATATCATATCATTATTTATCTGTACCTTTTTTTACATGGAGGGCCCTTTGAAAATCAACTTCGTGTTTTAAGGCCCACCCTCCTTTTTCAAAAATAAAGCTTTTACTTACTTACTTACTTACTTACTTAAAGGCTGGGTACACAGTGGAACACTACACGGGTGAATTAATTAAAGCTTGTTCAGAACTGGGTAAGAGATGTCACCATTCTAAAGGACTTGAGGCTGTGGGTATGGACCCTGTATCAGTTGCTAACAAGCGCACTAGCTGTGTCTCTATGCTGGCCCATCTGTCAGGAGGATTCTGCTGCTCTTGATCTCCTTGTACATTTTCTCTCGTGATATCTCTAGGATGTTTTGTGTGTGTTTGTGTGTGTCCTGGTACTCTTTGGGAACGCCTTGCGTCTCAAAATTTATTACCTCCAAGGGCAGCTTTCTCTCTAGACTTGCATAAGTCCCTGGTGCATGTCCCTATTTTCCCATCCCGCGGTCCTACCCAGAAGTGCGATACATTTTCCCCTCCACAAAGTTAACTGAATAATATTGTGGCAACTACACGGTGTTCTTAAGTAGGTCCTACTGTTATTATTTTTTTTAACTGGTCGACACTGCCGCCGTGTCGGTTTCAACAGTAGCAGCTATTGAGTCCTGGTCAGTTCTAATCCCATTATCATTGCGAGTGGAAAGTGGTCTTCGATGAATGCATGGCTAGTCACTGGCCACTCAAGCGAGACAGAGCTGACCGTCTCCCTCCGGCTGCCGACACTGGACGCCCTCCGCCTAACGCGATGCACTGCAATTAATCCTTCATTACACAGTAGCTCAATTAACAGCTTCTGAAGAGGAGTGCGTTATGACCGCTCGCTTGTCTGTGTGATAAGAAACACAGTGCAGACCGCCCGGCGCTAATCATCTGGAGTCAATGTTATCTGGTTATATACACGTTCCACGCCAATCAGCTAGGTAACTTGAAGGGCCTACCTGTATTGTAACATAATAAGGCTACGACGTGTGTTTACTTAAAATTCAGTTTGGCAATGAATTTGATTTTAAATAAAATACGGAAGACAGTCCAGTGAGACTTGAGCAAGTCTACTTTCTCTCCTAATAAGCGTAAAGCAGATCTTAAAAATGAATATAATGATGATGGTGGGGTTGATAACCTGCAAGGTCTTAATTTAAGTGAACATTTTAATTTAATTTTAACATGTTTATTTCAACTGGATCGCCCTATAGTACATCTAGATGGCACTAATCGGGGGTTCTCCAGAACATGGAGTGACACACAAAAAGCATATTACAAAACACACAGGACAAAATATGAACAAAGTTACCCAATTAACAAAGAAGCTGTACACATGTTTCAGATTTGTACCCCGCATACAGGAATCAAAACAAAAACGTCACCAATATGCAAAACAAAGAAAGATAGTTCACTACGGATAGAATGCACACACATATATGTATACACTGTTCACAATATTACAGACCAGCGGTAATAAATAAATGAATGAATGAATAAATAAATAAATAAAATAAATAAAAAAGTGAAATAAAAATTTCATAGGACACATGAGAAATAAATTTGTGTTAGTCAGCGACTAACCCAATTGACATGACTGCTTGTGCATGACAGAGCTAAAATATGAAGCATCTTGTGTCTACGATGTGTCTGTGGAAAGCATCACAAATTTGTGTGTTGAGGAGAGTGAACAATTCGTGGCTACCAAAGAGAAGGATATGAGCTAGCCTGTCACTTGCTGTGTGTATAATCAGATTCGGGTGGACGCCGGGAGCAATAATGGGGATGACGGAGTTGAGAAGTTTAGTTCTGTGAGTTGAATACTTTGGACAAAAGAACAGAAAATGTTGCAAGTCTTCAGTGGGGTAGGAACAAGGACATGTAGGTTATAGAATGATGTTGACTTTAAAGAGATCAAAGTTAAGTCTCGAGAATCCAAGACGAAGCTGGGTATGACAAATGTTGGCAAATCTGTGTCCTTGGGTATAGTGAGCAGGAACATGGTCCACTGCTAGTACAGTTGCTTTTAGTTTTGATTTAAATATTTGGAGGGAAATTGAGTCTCTTATGTCAGAAGGAAGATTGTTCCACAGCTTAATAGTGTCAGGAAGGAAGGATTTGTCTAAGCGATTAGTTTTGCAATTAATGGGACGTATGGAGCTAACGTGGCGAAGGTTTCGAGCATTGATAGTTCGGGGAATTAGTTGAGAGAGATAGGAGGGTGTTAAGTTGTGATACATATTGTAAAGAAGAAGTAACTTAAAGTACTTCCTTCTGCAGGCGAGTGTTGTCCAACCAAGTTCATGTAGGAGATTGGCATGTGATGTGTGTCTTAATGCACCTGTGCATATTTTAGCGGCTTCAAATTATATGGATTCAATAAGATCAGAAAGGCCGTGACCACAATTGTCAAATAGCACACAACCATATTCAAGAATTGGTCGAATCATAGTTAAATAGAGTTTGATCAGAGCTTTGCGGGAAAGTTTATATTTGAATCTATGCAGAAGGGCAATTTGCTGGCTAGTTTTGGTGGTAATGCGAGTAATGTGAGCATGCCAGGATAAATTGCTACTGAGAGTAATACCAAGATGCGTGTGTGAGTTTGCCTCAGGTATTTCAGAGTCTCCGAGACGAACGGGTGGATGGTGTGGTTTAACAAGCTTAGTTGAAAATATCACACAAAGAGACTTTAAAGCGTTAAAGATAACACGCCACATCTTTCCCCAGTTATGTATAATTGAGAGATTAATGTTCAGGTGATTAGAAGCTTCGATGCGGTTATTAACAACTTCAAGTAGACTGGTGTCATCAGCAAAAAGTCTGACATCACATGTAATATTGTCAAATAAGTCAATAATATAGACCAGAAACAGGAGTGGGCCCAAAATGGAACCCTGGGGCACACCAGCTTCGATACATAGCCATAATCAAGATTGGCCATGAATAATTACTCGTTGGAATCGGTTTGAGAGATAACTATCAATCCAGGCTACAAGATTGTCAGAGATGCCAAGTTGTCGAAGTTTAAAAAGGAGGCCAGGGTGCCAAACCGTATCAAATGCCTTGGACACATCTAGGAACACCATTCTGGCTTCTTTGGACTGTTCTAGACCGTTGTAGATATTGTGAAGGATGTGCACAAGCTGATTGACAGTGGAGTCATTGGCCTTAAAGCAAGAATTTTTCAAAGTGAGTAGGTTATTTTGTGTCAAGTATTCATAAAGTGCATTAAAGACCAGTCGTTCAAACACCTTTGAAACATGACAGAGCAATGAAGTAGGACGATAATTGTTATTAATCTGTCTGTTGGCCTTTTTGAAGACAGGACATATGTTGGATCTCTTCCAAACATCGGGAAAAAGGGAAAGACTAAGAGAAAGTTGAAAGATTTTTGTAAGTGGTTTACAGATCGAATCAGCTGTGTTCTTAACTAGGATATTCCCCATATTATCTGGGCCTGATGCAGAGGATAGTCTCAGGGAAGGTAGAACTTTCTTAACTCTGTCTTCATTAATAGTAACATTGTGTAAGTGTGCTTCAGTTCGGAACGTGAAAGGCAGGGGTGGGGCATCAACATCTGGAAGTGTTTTACACTGGCCGGCAAAGTATGAGTTAAAAATTTCACATTTTTCCGTAATACATGAAACGATCTTGTTATCGTCAATGATCGGGGGTATATCTTGGTGAATTTTGCATCCCAGGACAGACTTGGACAAGCTCCACCATTGTTTGGGATTTATGTCTTTTTCATCAAGTCGAAGCTGCAGATTAGAAAAGTAAGAGGAGACAGATTTCCTTATTATGGTTACAACCTTGTTACGATATTTTTTGTAGAATTTGTATAACCTGTCAATCTTAAGGTGAAGGTCGTGAGTATGGGGGCGGGATTGGTCGGATTCTCTCTTGAAGCGTTTCTATGCACGATTACGACGTTGAATATGTTTTTTGATGTCTGCAGTTATCCAAGGTTTGCCCTTGGGGCGAATGGTAACTTCCTTATAGGGAATAAATTCCTTTGCAGTAGATAGATAGAGATTAGACCAGTATGATACGGCATCGTCAATAGAATCAATGACATCATGAGCAATGTTCCAAGGGGCCGTAGAAAGGGCAGCATTGAGGTCACAGAAATTGCTTTTTTTGAAGTCCCATACTGATCTTTTGAAAGGCTTGTCCTTGTGAAGGGAAAGGGAGAAAGAACAAAAGATTACACAGTGGTCAGAATTTGAGATTGGCACAAGGGTTCCAGAGTCCAGAACAAGACCTGGAGAAGAAGAATCAGAAATGATAAGGTCTAATAAATTATTCGAGTATTCGCTTATCCTGGTGGGTTCATCTATAAGTTGAAAGAGGTTGAACTGATTCACAAGGTTGACCAGAGATAAATCTAAATCGCTATCCTCATGTTGGGAGTTCCAATCAGAGCACCTGTCGTTGAAATCGCCAGTTACTATTAGGATGTGAGGGTTGCATTCAATGGCAGAGGAGATGGAAGATGCCAAAGACCTGAGAAATGCATCACGGATTTTGGCGGACTGGCCAGGTGGACGATAGTAGTTACCAAATAATACCTTCCCTCGCTGGGTCGAAATTTCAACCCAGACGCATTCCCAATCTATGTTTTCAAGATCCGGGCGTCTTACGCACGGTAGAAAAGAGTGTATAAATGTCAGAACCCCGCCGCCTCTTCCCGTTGTGGGGTCTGTACGATACGGAGGTTGGAAGTCGTCGATGAGAAGGAGCTGATTGGGGAAATCTTCATCTAGCCAGGTTTCAGATAATGCAATAATATTAAGTCATCTGATCAGGCCAGGAGATGGATCTCGTCAAGTTTTCCGGCACTTCGTATACTGCGAACGTTAGGATGAAAGAACTTCAGGTGGTTGTTTGAGTTTAGGGTGGGACCGGGGTCGCGTGAACGTCGATTGAAGCCAGGAAAAACATGTAAAGGAACAATGTAATGTGTTTTACACAGGAAAAAACACAGAGGAGTGTGTTTATGTATAGAAAAGCCAATGAGGAATAGGAGCATATTATTTGGTTTTCAACGCGTGGACCTAGATGGAAGTGTACCATAAGAGAGATATGATTGTTCGAGAAAAGACCGATGGTCATTCAGTATTGATCAATGCCGATGCCCATTGTTTATAAACCAAGGTAACTTAAGAATGGCAAAAATACAAGTACTTGTCAGAAATGTGATATTTTGCCCACCCATAACACCGGAGTCAACGGAAGGTTTAAAGAAGCACACAACACCATATAATTGTTTCCAGTGTTCCATTTGCGTATAAGCTTTGGGTGGACTGAAAAGGGTTTATAAAGCCATACAGTGATAAATTCATGCTGGTCAAGCTATTAACCCGTTCTTTCATGTGAGTTATTATTATTATTATTATTATTATTATTATTATTATTATTATTATTATTATTATTATTATTATTATTATTATTATTATTATTATTATTATCATTATTATAATATGCCAAATTCTTATGCATTTATGGCTGTAATATGACACATACTCATTTCTTCTGTCCTGTGTTTTAATTATTGTGGGAAATATACTTGTAGCTTTACCTCTGTGATGTTGTCATTAAAAGAAGTATATTTTGTGGCATAAATCTCGACTTTTTTAAACTTGGGAACGCCACACTAAGCTTTGTTGGGTGTGGGTTCACATGTGGCTTTTCATATTTGGGGACCAGTTAGCGGATTGTGCTAATTCATTTTTACATCAACAGAGAATTTCAAAGTAATCAGAACAATGGAAGTGATTAGTATGAACTGGCCCATTCTTCTCTCCAGGGCTAATGGTTTCATGTGAGTGACCCTTGGCAATGGCTCAATTGATTTCCAGGGGTCATGGACTAATGACTGTACAAACAATGACATGGTTCAGTATCATGCCCATGCAAACAAATCCATGTGCCCAGCACTACATAAACTTTTCAGTGTAGAAAAAAGTTTTGAGATCAATTTTCCCATATTAATTTGATGTTCACAAACCTGAGTTTTTGGGCGCATGTAGTTTAAGTATCAAACTATCCAAAAATATGAAAAAGTGATTAGAGGTTATCCAAAGGTGCTGGCATCAGATCTTCCACCTTAAATAGTAGTAATTTCATGAGCAAATGTGAAGGAGTAACTGTGAAGCAAACCAAGGTTAAATTGTACATTTATTCTAGGAGTTCCCCGCAAGTCCCATGCTGCAGCTGTAAAGGGCGAACCAGGTTGCTAACCAGTTTTGTGTTTTGTGTCATGGTGTCACGTACTGGGCTCATCTTTCCTCACGTGATCAAGATAGCCGTATTGCACACTGCCTGCGAGAAAATCACACTTTACTCAAAGAAAGTACCCCTTGTTGCTTGCAGTGTATGAAAACTCTCATTAATGCAAACATGTCATCTTACTGGGAAAATATCGGTGACACCAACAGTCATAGATGCACCCAAAACTAGCTGAAAAGATATGTGATATGTATGAGACTCAATGGTTATGCTCTTTTCGAGGAGAAGACAGAAACTCAAACAGAAATGGGCTAATGTAATTTATTGACTTGTATTATTGTATTCTTTTATATTTGTACCATATTGATGTATGTCGTTGAATGTTGAATAAAGATTTGTATTGTTACATATATACATTTATGTATGTATATATGTATATATACATATATATATAATGTGTGTGTGTGTGTGTGCGTGCGTGCGTGCGTGCGTGCGTGCGTGTGTGTGTTTTGGCGGAGCTGCAACACGCTCGCCTTTCACCTCTGCGGCCCGGGTTCGATTCACGGCCGGGGAAGCACGTGGAAAGAGTTCCTACCACTCTGACTGTACACGGTGGTTTTCTCCGAGTCGTTCGGTTTCCTGCACCAAAACATGTGGGTAGGAAGTATACGCCACGATCTGTGCCATGGAGAGTGATTACTATAGGCTTGGCCTGCTTCGCAATCCATGTAAAAGATATGGGTCTATACTATTTTATATATATATATATATATATATATATATATATATATATATATATATATATATATATATATATATATATATATACACTTAGGAGTGTTAAGTTGACCACGCGAGGAGCGGCCAGGAACAAAACCTAAACCAAAGCCATGCACTTTTGTAATCTTTTGTTTGGACTTGCAGGTCATTGATTCCAGGTTTAAATTCTGAAAGTTCGAGAATAACGTTTACAATTTCTAATTTAATTTTAATTCTTAAAATTGCGAGGAGTACCTAAGCCTATATTGCATTTAAAAATCATATATATTTACAGTTCAGTGATGCATAGCCGCTTGTAGTACTTGCGTAATGGATTGAGGGCAAGGGGAGTCCTGTTTACAGTTTTACATTCATCTTATGTTTTCTTTACATTTTACAGACATTTTATTTTATACGTAGAACTGACAAAAGTGATTTTACTATTTTAAACTTTACAGCAATTAGTTTTTGACAGTTTGATAGCTTAATACTCTGGTGTTTGCATTTTAAATATAGTTATAAAGGCTTTTTACACATTATGCGAGTACTCCTTGTCTCTTTAAATTACATTCATCCCATCATGTAATGCACTTAACCAACTAGAATGACACAGTTTACATATAAACGTTCGGCCCATTCCGGTACGGTTCATTTTTGCAGGTAAGGAAATGGAGTGCTTCTACAGGATTTTTTTTTATTCTTCATCAAATATAGCAGACAGGGATGGTGACAGATCGGCAAATTTTGATACCACACATTGCCCATTGCCCCCACAACAGCCGTGACTGACCGTTGATATACAGTTGGCCCTCTGACGAGCGCCCACTTCAGTAACTTTAGCGAGTCTGGAAAGCTGCTATGGAGGCAAATCATTCACTGCCAAAAATGAAATCACAGCTAAGAGTACACTTCAGTTACAATCTACACATTGTGCAAACTGTGATGAGACCTTTTACCAAGGATATCCAACACTGTCAGTGTCAGTAGCATATCTGTGTTTTCAAAAATATTATGGTTTCTATATGTTGCATGTAGATACAAAGAAATGGAATATCTAAATACTGAAATCAACTCCGTTACGTAACGGAATTGATTAGTCAACTCCTTCATGTGACGGAGTCGACACCAACATGTCGTCACGGAGTTGATGCCTTAAACTTTCAGAGCCTACAAAGCAGTGAGAAAATCATCCGTAAATGCTCACACAATGCCCACACAGAATGGTCCCAAGTATCTCTCGCATTGTATTTCATGAAACTAGTGTGCTTATGTATATCCAGGTTGTAGAACCTAAACGGAGTTGACGGGCAATTTTTGTAACATTGGGGGGGGGGGGGGCGTTTAAATAGATACATTTACGGGCAATTTTTGTAACATCGGGGGGGGGGGTGTCGTTTAAATAGATACATTTAAACTTTCTGTTAAGAACTTTTGCCGGGTTAGCTCATAGGAACATTTTTTCACTTGAATGCCTATGCTTATACGTGTTGTTTCTATTAGGGCTCTCAACCATGAAGCGCATACACAGAGCTTCTACCAAGAAGTGCAAGGTGGATATTTATGTCCGTTTGCAAACACAGACATTTTATTTATTTATTTATTTATTTATTTATTTATTTATTTATTTATTTATTTGTTTATTTATCCATTCATTTATTCATATATTATTATTATTATTATTTTATTATTATTATCATTATTATTATTATTATTATTATTATTATTATTATTATTATTATTATTATTATTATTATTATTATTATTATTATTTATCTATTTATTTCGTTTTTAGCCCAGCTGACTTGTCAGTCAGCTGAGCTTTTGTGAGGGTCCGTCCGTCGTCTGTCTACAATTCACATTTTCGACGTCTTCTCCAAAACCGTCAGCCAGATTCACTTCAAACTTGGTTGGTGTGTGCCTTGGGTGGGTGTCTATCAAGTTTATTCAAATGGTCACGCTCCAGCAATTTTGTTTTTATTTTTTTCATGATTCTTTTGTTCTTTTCGGGGGCAAACCTGAAGAAATCTTATTCTCCGAAACCGCTCTGCCAATTGCTTTGATGCCACACAGGAACAACCGTAGGGACTCCTAATTATTGATTCATTCACCAGGTGGCGCTGCAAATTTTTCTGATTAAAAAATTGTGTGATATTGCTATTTTAGACTTCTGCACCAGAACAATTACTCAGATTAAGCTGAAACGTGGTGGATATGCTACTTGTGGAAGGGTCAATCAAAGTTGTTCACTACGTAGCATTGCTGTGGATTCCTGAATTTTCACGCTTTTTTCAATTCGGGTACTGATCGGTAAATGCACCTTTCCTATTGATAACCATGCAAGTCTATGGGCATTTTAACGCTAATTCACATTTTGGACTTCTTCTCCAAAACCGTCATCCAGATTGACTTCAAACTAGCAGACAATGTACATTGGGTGGGTCTCTACCGCATTAGTTCAAATGGTCATGCTCCAGTGATTTTTTTATGATTATTTTTGTTCTTTTTTGGACAATTCTTTCAAAAAAACTGATTGGACAATTGCTTTGATATCACACGGGAACACTCCTTGGGTTTGCACCACTGGGTGTGTGAAGGGGGCAGGCTGGTTACAGATGCATTTTCCTGCTTGGATACTGTTATGCCGTTTTTGTATGTGGAGTGGTGGCCCAGGGTCCCTGTCTATGGGCCGTGGGTCTGCTAATTAAGTAACAACAGCATCACCTTGAACAGGGACCTACATGTGATGAATTATTCTGCTATTAAATTTGAAAGAGAAGATTACTGGGCTCTTTCTATACATGTAAATGAACTTTATTGACATACACCACATACATAAATGGGCACAGTGTCAGGCCTGGGCAATGGAAAAACAAATATTATAAAAAAAGTAACAGTAACACTAATAGCATGCTACATTGTGTCTATGTACAAAAAAAGAAGAAAAAAAATATCTACACCTTACTTCACTATCCACAGGCAGGTACACCCAATAAATTTTTTAGCATCCTCATATGCTGTGTCTTATATCAAAAACCATGTTCACAAATCTGAAAATATGTTTAGATACTTTTTCATCTCTAATAGTCATTATATACAAGATTTCCCCCTGGTTCTCTAACAGCGGAAATTCTGGGTCTTCATTTGTTAGCTGTGTACATAAGTTTTGACTTATGGGTGTATATGTACAAACTGTGAAGATTGTGACAGTTTTAGACTAAGGAACAATTTATGAACATTTTTAGCAAATATCATTATTGTTTGTACTTTTGATAAGGATCTGGCCGACATTTTTAGCCTGAGAAACAATTTATGAACATTTTTAGCAAATATCATTATTGTTCGTATTTTTGATAATGTTCTGGCCAAAATTTCATGGTGTGTTGATCCTTTAACCTTTACCTTCAGCACAAATTTTAACATATCGTCAGCTGCGAATTAGACTGTTCTATCTCCAATTTTGAGAAATCTCAAATTGACTTTTTAATTTTTTAGTAGCTTGATTGTTCTGTCTCCTATCGGAATCAGTATGGTGGTTAAAAACGTAAACCACCCTAAACTGAAGAATTACATCGTTCTACCTTCTTTAAACATAACCAAATAAGTATCAAATTGTTGCATGTCCATAACCAATGATAACGCAGTGCTCAAGTCATATGACACGTCTGTTTCCTTGCATGTTTGGAATACTGCTGCTTAAAACATGTCGGATTATGCATAGAAATACCTGAGCATAAGGTGAGTCATGAACGTTTTTGTATGACGTTCAAAACGGTTAGCCAGATTCACTTCAAACTTGGTGGAGCTCTATCAAGCAGTTTAAATAGTCACGCGCCTGTGATTTTCAGATGTTTTATGGCTGTTTTTGTTTTTATGTTATTCACAAGGAAGTGTTTGATGTCTTCTTAAGCTATATTTAGTGAATATCTGATAAACAAGAGACCCACGAAGAAGTGAATGGACCCAAACCCTTTATCACTCACCTCTGATCTGTGCATGTGCAGTTTAAAAATTTCAAAACTGCTTATTTCCACTCTGAAATATATCTGCTGTCTTAAACTAAGAATATTATGTTCATTTAGTAGAATAGAATCTCATTACTGCAGGGCTAATACCAGCAAGGAATACCTTGATGGATGCCTCACCCTGTCCAAGATGTACAATATGTACTGTGAACCATGTGAAGAGAAGAATCTCCCATAAGTCAAAGAACACATGTATAGACAAATTTTTAATACCCAATTAAATACAGAATTTCAGAAACAAAAAAAGGATCGTTGTAATCTCTGTGAATAATATAAAGTGAATGGTTGAGATCTGACAGAAGAAAAACAGAGAAATATGAGACGCACGTTGCAGAGAAGGCACATACAAAGGAGGAGAGAGACAGAGACCGTAACGGAGAGACAGTAGTAGTTTCTTTTAATTTTGAAAATTTGTTTGTACTTACCAAAGCAAATGTTTCTAACTTTTTCTATCAACGTAAGCTCGATATGTACAATCTTACTGGGCATTGCTCCAAAGACAAGGAAGCATATTGCTGTATATGAAATGAGGCGCAGTCGGGAAGGGGGTGTTACGATATAGCGAGTGCACTGATAACAATTTTGACCAAAGTTATGGAGAAAACAACCCTCAACAGACCACATCATTCTCTGGTCTGACTCCTGTGTACTTCAAAATAGAAACTGTGCAATGAGTATGAGCCTCATGGACTTCCTACAGAAACATCCTACATTGTCAGTGATAGAACAAAAGTACTGCCAGCCTGGCCATTCTTCCATACATGAAGTGGACAATATCCATAGCCATATCGAAAGGCGACTCCTGCAGCTGAGATATATAGTCCACTAGGTCTGGTGAGGCAATTGATTCAGGTTAACAAGAGGAAGCCATTCAATGTTATTCAAATGCTGCCCACAAAGTCATTCAAAAACTTTCATGCTGTGTCAAAAAAAAAAAAATCTCAGAAAGGTGCCATTTACCTCTGTTAAGCAACATCGCTACAAGAAAGCAAAGCCTCTTCACATTGAGTACAAAAATTCGTTGACAGAGCCTTTTAATGAAGAGACATTAGTATCTGACACCAAAACTCGTCGTAACCATGGAAAATCTGACAGGGGATTGCCTCCTGTTCGTACATTGGACGTACAGTCGTCGCTTAGTGATCCAAAGATGAAAGACCTGCACCTAATGCTTATGTTTACGACACTGACATACCAAACTTTTATACAAACGGTTCTTAAAAAATAGGCTCAAAATAAATGTTAAGACTTTCAATCCACTGTTGTTGTGGATAGACACTATAGGAATTGACCAAGGTAGTATAATAAGACTTTTCGTTTTTCTTTCATTGTTAAAGTTATGTATACAGTGTATAAAAAAGCTGAAAAGTACGCTGTTTGGAACTGCTACAAAGTTAAACTATGCAAGGTTACCACAACTATATCTGAGGAAAACTCAAAGTATGTTAATAGACTTACTGGGAACCACCGTTCAGTGTTCTTGTACATCCATTGCTTTGTTCTGGTATCATCTTTCTGAGTATTTTTTTGTCCAAAGTACAAGAACACTGAACGGGGGGTTGCTGTGAACTTGTTACAACCCAGCCAAACGTAATGTGAATGACATGCAATATATCTACCATTAATTACTAATATTGACGATTAGTGATAAATATGTGTGTTATCTAGTTTAGGCAGTTGGAAATTGTCGGACAAAACATGTTAAACTTTAGCAATAAATCTGTTATATTTCAGCATAAGGTATTCTGAGTACAATGCTTATTGCTTTTGATTATAATGAAAAGACACTAATATGCTGCATGCCACAGGTAATATTATATTTAAGGGTCATTAGAAATAATAGTTTATCTTTAAAACCATTTGTATGGCGCCGAAACCTGTTCCAGAGAACTTTTCATAAAATTCATCTGTGTGAACTTTGGTTTGTGTCAAGGTTTAATCTGTTATTTAATTTATTGAAACTTTTATTTTAGAGTCGTATTTTCAGGAAAACTTTTGACTTGACTTTGAACTGATTCAATTTTTGTTTCTTTTATTACATTACATCAATGTGGTAAATAAACGTCCATGGTGTGATGTTGTAAGAATATTTCCTATGTTTGAAAAAATGACATAATTTCCCAAATTATGTATATTTACAGTCTTGCTAAGTCAAGATTTAGTTTAACAAGGGGCCGTGTATGAGATTACTTATCACCTGCAAAAAGGTTCACAAGTTATTATAGTATTGCTACCCTCTAATTTTGCAAAACCGTGATCAATCTAGTCAGTGGTATATTTTTATTACTCTATAACATACACAATATTATGAATACTATAAAAACATAATGTGCCATGATTGCAACTTGCTTAAGATCAGGCTTATCAGACAGGAAGTCATTGGAGCTTTGGTGTCATCTAGTTATATTTAGGACATGACAGAAGATTGTGAATGACCCAGGAATCTTTGATGTCTTTTATTTCAAATCATTTCATTTGAAAATAGTATGTTCATTATTTTGTAAGAGAATATAATAGCACTCTATGATGCAATCAGATAATTATATTCTATACTTACACTTAAGCTTTGTGTTCACACAGAAGATATCAAGTAAGCTGTCCATTTCAACTTATTTTGGATCGGTGATATTTTTATTGGTTTGTGTACTGCGTTCTGAGCTGATCATCCAAGATGGCAAGAAGATCATGTTGTCAATTTAATAAAAATTTGAAGATAAAACAACTTGTCTCATGTTTCTATTTTTCTATAAAATCAAAATGTTCTATCTCCAATCTCTATGTTTTTAAAAATAGATAGGCCTTTGACCTACATTCACAATGATATCCATTTTAAGAACATTATCGTCTCCAAAGTTCACATGTATGATATGATGTTTACTAGGCCACTTATTTATATTTTGTTATAATCTGAACTTCTTGTGGCTTTTTCTCAAAATCGGAAACCTTGGACATAGGGCAGTCTAATTCTCAGCATATAATGCTGTGAACTGACTGTGTCATGTTTTGTCACAAAACTGGCAGATGTTTTCCTCGAACACCATTATTCTGAAGAAACGCCAAACTTGCCATGGTGACTGACCCACCAGTGAAAATGTGCATATTATTTGGAATAGTCATGGTGTTTAAAATTATACAAATCAGGGCAATTAAAATTTTATAAACTCTATGTCTTCCAAACGATTATAGATAGACACAAAGTTCTAACTTACACATGCAGGTTTGAGACATCTGTCAATGTAATGGGCAGAGGAAAAAGTTATAGAATTTTAATTTATGCTAATTAAGGGCACCTGAAAAATTTGAATGTTGAATATCTTCAAAACTATTATAGATAGAGGTAATATACCAACTTTTTTATAGGTTTGCAATGGGCACACCAAATGAACAATGAGCCACAGTTGTAGCATTTCAGTTTATGCAACTTGCTCAAACACAAAATTTGAATCTTGACTGTCTTGAAAACTATTAAAGATAGAAGTGCCATTTAGACTTTGAATTAGGCTTGTGCCGTTGGTGGATGCATCCAATGAATCATGAAACCAACGTTGTAGCATTTAATCAATGCAAATGCTGTAAAAGCACATCTTGAATATCTTCAAACTATCAGAGATAGAGGTGTAAATCAACACTGAACTATAGAATTATATAGATAGACACAAAATTTCAATGAGGATGTATAGGTATGTGACATCTGCTTATATAATGGACAGTAAATAAAAGATGTAGAATTTCAAATTATGGTAATTAGGGGCATTGAAAGATTTAAAAGTTAAATATATCTCCAAAACTATTTTACATAGAGATGCCATTCCAGTATGAATTTATAAGTTTGTGGCAAAGCCACATCCAATGAACGACGAACCAAAGTTATAGAGTTTTAATTTACTCAAATTAGGTGAATGCAAAAGATTTAAATCTTGAAATAGCTTCAACACCATTATAGATTTTATTTTGATTTTAACATATTTATTTAAACTGAATTGCCTAGGTAGTCCATAGGCTAATGTAGATGCTCTTCAGGCGAGCAAAACGCACATGATATATACATGACCTAAAGAACCAAACAATACAATTAGTATGAGAGTCATGACTAGGAGATATGTGGTTATGGCACCCTAAAAAGCTTAGAATTCAAATCTCCTAGATAAAGCGATATAATTATGCACAACATCAAATGTCATATATTGCATTGTGTGGTCAAGATGTTCATATTTGCAAATTAGGGGCACTTAAAAATTAAAATCTGTTATATATTCAAAACTATTTTAGAGATAGAGCCTTTATTTTAAGTGATAGCTATAGGTTTGTGAGGATGGGCTATCTACTGAAGATGTGTTCAGATTTATAGCAAAGAAATTATGCAAATTAGGGACATTTGAAAGCTTAGATCTTTAATATCGTAAAAATTAAAAAGACAGAGACATGATTCTAAATGTTAAATGATCTCTGTGTATGGGCTATCTAATGGCATGTTTTCAGATTTGTTGCCAAATCTTGGTCTGATCGAATCCACCACTTAATCAGGGATTTAAATCAGGCCACGATGTTCACTTCTGGCAGAAAGCATGAACATTTGTACATAGGGGCTTTACGACGTGCTGATTTCATGTCAGGTTGGAGGCAAATGATGCAATGGCTCCTTCCTCTTCAAATTCAAAATGGCCACCAAGTAACAGCAGAAGAACAAAAATTTTATATGTTTGCCCGCAGTGCTGGTAACTTATCAACTAAACCACAGAAATATATGATTATGGCAATAGGGATGCCAATTTTTTGCACTACGAGTCCCTATTTCTACACAATTTGAAATGGCAGCCAAGATGGCGTTCAGAAAGGAATCAGTTAATGGCTTTGCTCATAATGCTCGTATCTTATCCAATAAGCCTTGGGAATATAGGCTTATGGATATGAGGATTCCATATTTTTACAATAAGATAGCCCTTTTCTTCCCAAATCCAATATGGCCGCCAAGATAGCGTTCAAGATGGCGTCCAAAACCAAAATTTTTAATGGCTTTGCCATAACTTATCCAATAAATCACGGAAAAATACATTTCAGGGGATGATGATTTTTTTTTAAAATTTCAAAATGATAGACACAAAATTTGATAATGCAGCTTGCTTCAGTTTGGCAAACAAAAATGGCCGACATTCCACATAAATACTACCATAATATGCATGCATATCTCGTATTCAAGTTTTTGTGACAATTATTTTAACACAGAATTATAATCTAGGCAAATAAATTAGCAAACCTTTAGCAGCATGAAATGTTTCAGACCATTGAAATGAATTTATAGTATTGACTCCAATACTGGTTGTCAGAGTGGCTCAGTCAGCAAGTTTCTTTCAGAGTTGTTTCTTATTTATAATGATTCTGGTATATCATAGTGCATATGATATACAAATTAACATTTGTGCATGCCTGTTCGCTCCTATAAGATATTGTCCAAGCAAGTAACTAATGTACACTATCTGTCAAGAATATTGTCCCAGACATGGGTAAGTACAGGTGTGTGGTGCTTTTGGCTTTAGTCTCGAACATTGTCCCGCACAATAACAGAGTTGTGCCAAAGGTAAGTTTGGTTTTGCACATGTACACCTGCCCCTGCAACGCAATTTTCAGTTGCATTTGACAAATTTGGTGCTTCATTTTAATGCTTCAGTCATTGTTGTCCAGTCGGGGACCCATTGACACTTTCACCTTGCAGCCAACCTCAGTCTGATGATGATGGCAATTGTGGATTATATATGAGTGCCTGCCCAATATATTGCCAGCCTGGTAAACTGCTCTCCTGACATATTTGATTAAGGTGGCACTTGTTGGTGGAATGTTCTCAATTTTCCTATTTTCATGGGAATGTTCTCAATTTTCCTATTTTCATGGGAATGTTTTCAATTTTCCTATTTCCATAGGTCAACATAATCTTGTGAGCCTCATTTATTGTCCTGACTGACGGATTGTTGCTGTATAGAACAACCACAAATCTCTCTGAGGATTCTATGTCCTCGCTGGTGATCTCCAATGTTGCATTTGATAGATGCTGGAATATCAGGATAAGGTTCTCCATGGAAATCCAGGCCTGCCACACAGTCTTCCTGCCAATTCCCCAGAATACTAAAACAGTGTCACATCGAGATATTGCATGCAATAGTAGAAGTCCCCAGGACTTTTTCTGGATTAAGATTGCCTGCAATGGCACTGCTGTCAACATATCTAAAATGTTTGCCAAATGGGCAAATGCATCCGACAATTTACACCCTGGCGGTACACTAGCTGTTAGTATGCAGAACACCACCACATAGGTATCTGTAGCATGGACCATTACATGCTTGTGGTGTTGCTTACTCACTGCTTAACATGGAGCATCACCCTGTAATCAGCATCTTCATGACTACAGGGCTGGAGATGTGACAGATATATAGTGCTTGAAGAAAGCACTTCTTTACAAGTTGTGATAGCTATGTTGTCATGTGGAGTCTCAAGGGACACTATTTGCCCCACCATAAATTTGTATAGGCCAGCCTTGTTCCTTTAATTGCGCAAGAAACTCTGCCAGTTTGGAGTTGAGGTGGTATATGTCGAGTCTCACCATCACCACAGAGATGTCTTGTATCAGATTTCAAAGTGTCAGATTGATATGTGTCCCAAACAACATCCAACCTCTGACCATGTTGAATGCTCTCCTCATTCATGGTAGAGAGACATCTGTTGCATAATATTACAATGGTTTTTACAGTGGTGTTTGCCTTTTTGGATCAAGTGAGTGCACAATAGCTGCCCCATCAATAACCATCATGTCCACCTGTGGAGTCTTAATAGGATGTTGTGCAGCAGGTTGTAGGCAACCAAGCTATTCACTTTTGTTGTCTTGGCAAATTTCATTGGTGTCTGCCAATGGCGGAGCCATGCATGGTTTTCATGTTTGAATAGTGATTCAAGGTCTCCATCCCTGATTTGACATTCAGTGTACATGCGCGAGAATAGATGAAGGTCACTTTTGAGTCCAGAAAGTATTTGCCTGGCTAAATAGCAGAAGCTTTTTTTTTATCAGACATGAACAGTGGTACATTATTCTTAGAAATTGCGTCATAGGAGTGATCTGTTGATCCTTCTAATCATTTCTTCACAAAAGCTTCACATTGTTCCCATCCCAGATTTTAAATTGACTTCACAGTCTTGACAACCTGGTCAGACATCATAACCTTTCAGTCAAGGCTGAACAAGTCATCATCAGCATCAGATGCATTACCAGTTCTCTAGCAATTTCATTTTGTCCATCTGCAGGATGTTGTGTCACTGACATAGCTGTGCCATGGAATGCATCTTGGGCAAATGTGACCAATGGTCCTGTTGTGTAGAGATCTTTTCTTATGCCTGCAGCGCACACAACTTGATGACAGTCATACTGATGTATCACTTGATTAGCTTCTTGTGTAGATAGCTGCAACACCCTGCTATAGGATACTGAGAGACCTCTTTCAAAGAGTGTATCAATCAAATAACGTGTCACAGTCTTGTTCTACACTTTAAACCCCAGATAATGATCAAGTGACGTTTCCCTCTCAGAACTATGACGCATAGTTCAACTTCCTGGCCTACGTGTTTTTTTTACTGTCATCTTAGCAGCCATCTTGAATTTTAGGTAAAAATGTAGAATAGGCCATGAGAGTTGTATCTACTAGTTTGTGATGTAAAACTGTAGAATGTATAAACCTTAGAAAATAACTTGGCATGATTTAATCTTTGTGGTATAGGAGATAAAAGGATGAATATCAGTAAATTGTGTTTTTCACTGTCATCTTGGTAGCCATCTGGAATTTCGGGAAAAAAATCGTTTCTACCTCTTTGAGATGCAAAGATATGGAACCTACATCCCCCAAATCATATATTTACATGGCTTATTTAATAACTGAACAGAAATACATGCACTGTGAAAAACACAACAGCCATCGCAGCGTCTTTCGTAATAAAAGTAATGAATATTCTGTAAGTCACTCTAATTGTTGCAGTGTCCTTAGGGTCGGGTAATTTAGATGTTAAAAATACACCTATTTAGTGTTTCACTTAGAGAACACAATGTTTATTATGTGTGTGTTATTCGAAGGTTTTAGACGTTGTACAACTTCGTTTCACAAACAGTCACACTTCTCATTATGTCCACAGCAGGGTCAGGTACCGACCACATGGCGTATATAGCCCGACAATTGCCATACGGACATCGGCACAAGAACGCACAGCGTGTTATTCCAGATACTATTTCAGCGTTGGTCTTGTCACAAAATTTAAAGTATCCATTGAAAGTATTTTCTGGATTGTATACCGCGGACACTTCAATGTATGCCTGGAGGATGACGTCATCATGACCTGAACATTTGAATCCCATCCCAGTCGCGGTGAATATGAGAGCTCCAGTCGATCCCATCGCATTCAGTTTCAACCTTGCAACTTTAAATGCAGAAAGGTTTGTGCAAGTGTTCATGTCTTGGTCCACCAGTGATGAAAGGGCTGGCACCATCGACCCCGGTGACAT
>OZ026621.1:61684305-62076805 GCA_964020975.1 Hermodice carunculata
TATTTTGAACAGGTCCTAACTGAAAGCTTTGGTAAAGTGCTACACTGGCTGCTCCGTAAATTACTGTGTCGTTGGCAGGTAGCTCCGAACTTGAAGACACAAGGGGAGGGGAGCAGTGGGAAGCTTTCGAATTATCATCTGACGAAAGGGTGGATAGCAGGTATCTCTGTATTTCAAAGCAGGTGGAATGGACAAATAGCGGGTAGCATCATCTGAGAAAATGGGTGGCCAGCAGGTATACGCTAGTAGTAGCCGGGTCCCGTCATGCAAATTGTACTGCTGTTCAGAGTGAAGGGAACATAGCAAGAGTTTTAAAGTGTGTCTATTATTTAAGAATATTGGGCAAAGATGCAGGGATATGGAGGAACAGGCGATGTATTTTGTCACCTGGTGATGCTTACATACGTAAAAATAATGCAAATGCATGTCCAGCTCCAAAGCGACAGTGGCAATATGAGTACTTGGACGACGTGTTAAGATGGTTAGATATACAACATGCGTTTAACAGTTAACTATTTCGAGCCATAAAATGAGATATACTTATTTAATTCGTCAGTCATCAACTGCATTGATCCTGTAAAGGTTTTATGTTTCAATATCATATAACGAATCATAAGCCACTGTGTAAGTATATATATCTTCTTGCCATTGTGTGCGTTCTGCGCAATTTGTAATGTTACAGCAATCTGTAGCAACTGCTTTCGTAATAAAATGTGCAGAAATTTGCAGACATTCGTAATGCTGTGGTAATTTGCAAGTTGAGGGAAACTTTGATTTTGTTACAGTATGCAATTTTTAATAATAGTTTACAGCAATATATAACAAATTCTACCAAAATGCAATAATGTACAGACATATCATTCAATATCATTTCATTTAAATTTTATTTCAAGAAAGTTTGCTAGAAAAATTGATCACATATTCGTTGAAAAGCTAAACATAAAGGCGGGCTGTGGTGAAATAAATTTATTTTCGTTCGGTTCATTTATGTTACAGCAAAATATTTTAGATGACCCCGCTGTTGCTTAAGTTCTTAAAGATGGACTCTAACTTGCGATTGAGGAAATGTATGGGATTTAAATACATTAAACAAACCATTGGGAAAAGGGCCGTAATCAATATCCATCCTTTTATCTTTCGGAAAGAAGGAAAAGATGGACAAAATTTGCAAGCATTAACAGATGAAAAAAATTAACAACGAAAGGGCTGATATTGTGGCAAAGAAATTGAGGACATTTTTCTTTTTATCCCAGCTCACAGTCGAAATGCTGAGGCATGAAGGATATTGAGCGGCTACCAACAAGCCTCGGTTACAAGCTAAGCCTTAGGCTGTGACGTCACCAAGATAGACAAAATTCAATATGGCGGCCATGTTATTAACTGGTATCGCATACAAATAAGAAAATTTAAAAAGTGGTACAAAAGATGTGTTATGATATCTAACCTCTATATATCATCTTTCCCCAGATATAATCCACATTAGAGTATTATTTCGATCTTCTTACAGGGCCATGTCAATTAAATATGTTCATTTCATTTCTGACCTGTCAGCCACTGCTGGCCCAAGTATCCAGAAGTCATGTACATATATTTTGATTCAATTTTGTACAAGTAATGTGATGACAAAATATTTTGCCATCTACTTCAAGAATATTTTCCTGATGCAAGCAATAAGATGTAGGTCCAAATTAGAGAGAAATAATCTTGAGACCCGACTTTGAATTTCAACCTCTAAAATCCGCCATCTTGCAAAAAAATCCACGTTTTCTACAAAGCTACACTTTTGTAACATGGGGTTTATTCCCGGCAATTTGCACCTAGAATGCACTGCCAAAACATTCAGATGCATAATACAATGAAGGTGGTGGGATAGTAGAAACCCTGTGTGCACCTTCCAGACAAAACGGCAGGTAGCCCAAAATTCCATTTTTGAGGGGTAGGGCCCTTTAATTTTGATAAAAAGTGCACAATTCGCCCTAGAATGGTCACAAAAAATTTTCACAACTTAAAATATTAATAAGTATGAAACTTGGCATAATCTATGTTTTTACAGAAAAGGGTTTATTTTATCAGTTGTCCTAACACCACCACCACCCCCCCCCCCCATTACCTGTTATAATATGGACTGTTCCGTTATTCAAATTGGACCACTTGTATCTGGGAAATTAAACCCACACCAGTCCAAATTTATACCCTCATGAAAGCATGGAAACCTGTGACAAAGTTACAACATGAATGCGTCATGGGGCTGTTTTAAATTAAAATGCCAGAGCAGCATCTGGTCGGTGGGTGTTCCAAACGGACATCTCTTGCATCTTTAGTAAGGTGTTGGTTGACGGGAAGCTTGTACAGTGACCATTAATCTGGACCCAAAAAATGCACGGGCTGTTATATAAGTGGCAAATCACTCATCACACCGCTCTCATGTGATCCGATGCCGAGAGATTAATAAACACAGGGCTGGTTATTTTGCGTGGTGGCATGGGCACAAGGGCTCTGTGATTGGCTGTTCACTCAAGATGGCTACCATTCCCATGGTAACAAAAAAGCAAGCATTCACCTTTACTGAATACTTTATCCAGTTTTGCCGCATTTTACACAGAATGATGGAACAGCATAAAAACTCAGAAACCAGGATTGGGCAGGGTCATAGGAAATAAAATTATGCCCTATTTTGTCATTGTTTATCCCTACTTTCATTGGTTAGCACATCAGAAACTGTCATTCAATGCTGTAACTACAGAGCAAATACCTAAACATAATAGGTAAATACACATGCATTTTGAGATTATTACACCTCAGCACTCCCAAGTAGCAGGGACTACAATGCACCCATGCCTCTTTGTTTACATACGCACTGCCCAGCTATGCAACTCAGAACAAGGCTGCTGATTTGACTCCTAACCTCGCATCTCATTAAACCCAGGTCAGTATCTCAACTGTCAGTGTGTATAAGGTCCTGTAGGTGGTATTTCCCTGAGTCATTGCAATACGAGATGCGCCAGTTATTCTATTTGCCTCTGCACACTCCCCAAAAATGTGTTAGCGCTCAGTTGAACTGTCGAAAACGTCTCTCAATAAAAACTACATGGATATTTGAAAAGTTTTATCTAAATAAAGTCACAAAGTTTTAGTTTTAAGTAGGGAAAAGGTCAAAATGGGTGTACTAGCATCAACATGGTTTATTCGTATGCCAATATCAACATTTATGAAAGGTTTGTTAATTCTTTAATACGTAGGAAATTATTAAAATGTATCAATTCTTCCCCTTTGTTTTGCTGGTCATAATTAAGAGAGAGAAAATGATGTTCAAGTCAGATTTATCACAATTTTGGGGAGGGCAACGGGAGAGGGATTAGAATGGCTATGTAGTGTTAAATAAGACTAGGGATCTCCGATCACAAGCAATCACTGAAGGGAAGCCTCCCCCACCCACGCTCCCACTTCAGTCATCTCACCTTACAGCACCTTGACCTTTGGTTTTTGGACGTCATATGTAAATAAAAAATTGTGCAGTGTTACAATAGGTACAATTTGAGCTCAACATGGTCCAAATCGCCTGAAAATGTACTGAGTTATGGCTCAATCAAAATTTTTCAAAGGCCCAAAATGACCTTGACATTTCACTTTTCGAGGTCACACTCAAATATAAAACTTGTGCAGTGTGACAATAGGTACAATTAGACCCAAAAAATGGTCCAAATCGGATCTAAATTGACAACATTATGGCTCGATGAAAATTTCAATGGGTCAAATAACATTGACCTCTGACCTTTACAGGTCACATGTTAACTACCAAATTTTGCGGCGATACGTTTCGAGCATTTTGAGGCCAACCTGAAAAAATCGGATCAAAATTGATCGAGGTATGGCACAATGAAAGTTTTTGAGGGTCAGTGACCTTGACCTTGAAAGGTCATATGATAATTACATAGCATGTTTGCATTGTTGCACGTTGACCAGTATTTTGAGAGTCTGCGAGACAAACCAGGACCCAGCCATTGAAACCTTATCTTCCCCATCCCCTGGAAATTGGTGCAAATTTCAGTTTGATTCCATTATGTTCATGTGTATTCTTTATGGTACAACATAAAATACATGATGAGAAATATCTAAAATAATCTTAGACGTTGGATATTAAATTTGTTCAGGGCTGTCCATCTGGAGTATTGCAGCAAAATTTTGCTGCAAAACTTTTCAAAAATGCTACAAATGTTCTCCATAATAAGTGTTTTTCATGAACAGAAGAGGGGAAAAAAGTTACGAAGAAACAAAATTTTGCTGCAGAGATTTTCAGCTGGACAGCACTGTTGTTATGTTGCTTTGCAATAATACAAATAGATCTATACTAATGGTGACACCTGGTGGCCCCCTGTGGTCTAATTAGATGCCAACCAAAGAAGCTACTGGCAGTGAAACTGCACATTTCCCAACTGCATACCCACCTCTATGGAAATTAAGAAGCAAGCCTATTCCAGTAACGGACAATAGGCCTAATAATGGACAGGAACATGAACGTTTTGGGAGCAGTATTAGGCTTTGCAGTAACACAGACCCCCCCCCCCCCTGACATGCAGAAGTCAGTGCCATGTATTTGGGACAACTTGGCTGGTCTATTCAAAAGCCACTAAAAAACAGACTCACCTGGGGTGTTTGCATAATGGAAGGTACATACTGTGAAGTATTCACACACATAATAGTAAAAGAAACCTGAAAATATCAAGTAGGTCCTATTTCTGACTTTGGTATGGTAAATTCAGACACCGGCCTTTTCTGACACTTTTGCGAGTCAGTAGTGTCATAAAGACACCAATTATTCACTATTTCAACTAATAATAAGTAGATTAAATAATAAAATCAAACAACATTGGTTTTCTTAACATCTAAATTTTTTCATTGTAAGGCAGCCATGAAATGAAGCTGGTAGCCAACAATAGTTGCCGCCTCTTCCTCCTTGGCGTGGTAAATCACCACCACTTTGACATTGGTCGCACACTTTTTATTTAGGGCACCATGGGCTGCCAAAGTGGGGGGGGGGGGGAGATTTCCCCATTCAGTTTTTATGTGACAGGAGACGGCGTAAGCTTCTTGCTACCATTCAGCAACTTGCGTATTGAAGCATATGATGACTAACACTAATGTAGATTTTGGCTTTCTTTAACGAAATGTCAGATATATGTCACGAATTTATTTATAATCTGAATGTACACTGGGCTAGTAACAATTCTGAAATATGACACTTGACAAAACGTTTTGTTTTGTTTTGTTTTTTAAAAAAAAACTTATTAAATTCGAATGTTGCCAGTGCCTTGCGTATGGAAGCATAAGATGAACAACATTAATGTAGAACTTCGATTTTGACTTTCTTTAACGAAATGTCAGATAAATGTCACGAATTTATTTATGATATGAATGTACACTTACTGAGCTATAAACAATTCTGAAATTTGACACTCGACAAAATATTTCTTAAAAAGTTTTTCAAATTCGAATGTTGCAAATTCCTCAAAAACATTTAAAATATAGACAGTTTGTAGCCACGTTAAGCCTGACTTGAAACAAATAGTTTCTGTTGATGCAAAGCGAATCAAAATAATACTTTTTGGGTCGGACATATGGTTTTATATTGAAAATTTGAAATTATTTTGGCGGTCGTTACTTTATAGAGAAATCATCAAGATTCAGCCTCCCATATGGTCGGTATTAACTCTGCCATGCCATGAAAGAAGGTCAGTCAGCGGCATATACAGGTGTATGTATCCTTTCGATTTACTTGGTTGGTGGCTGCTATCAGTCACGTGTTGATGCCTTTAAGTTGACCCTTTGTGTAGATTTGCGCCGTAAGGAGACGTTCACAAAACGCACCATGCACGACCTCCGGCCTGTCAACCCAGAATGATAATAGGATCATGCAAAGTTAGGCACACTCAGATAGTAATGGGTCCATCAAACGGCGCTCAAATAGGCAAAGGTATTATTACCGTTCATTTTGGGCTCCGTTTTTACACACATCTGTGAGGATGCACGTGCAATTGGGTCCACCTGAGTTGAACTCCTTCGCACTTCCATTGAACATAACAAGATAGGAGTACTCCAAGCTAGCGTGATAGGCTTCCCACTTCAAATGCTGCTCACACTTGCTTGACATTGCCTAAAAAATGTGATGTGCATATATTATTTGAAAGAAAAAGGTATAAAGCTAGATTTCCATGTGCGCGTATTGCGCATTGCGTACAGCGTGTTGCGTAGTTGGGGATGCGTATTGCGTACTGCGGATACCATTTTCCATGTATCCGCAAACCAGGCGTATACTGTACGTAACTATGTATGTTTACTTTGGTAGGATTTGGCGCCATTTTGTGTATGTTACGCGCGTCTACCCTGCGTGATGCGTACAAAATCGCTGCACAGAGCAATTGAAACGCATAGGCAACAGGCAGTACGCAGTACGCACTACGCATACATGGAAATGGGGTAGTTAATTTTAAGTCAGTCAATTATTACGCACTACGCAATAGGCAATACACAGTACGCAATACGCGCACATGGAAACCCAGCTTAACAGTCTTGAACTTGGGAAACAATGCGTATATGATATAAAATGAACTGAGTTGACTGCACTACCTACACCACAGCGCAGCAACGTGTCAAGGATCACAAAGAAAAAGAAAAATGACATATTTAACATAGGTACAGAACATGAAAGAAGTACACCACACATAAAAAATAAGGACATACAAAACACCGTTAAAGGGCTTACAAGCACACCCTGCTACCAAAATATATACACGCATTCCAAATAAACTTCATTTCTTTAATAAGTTTAGAAAATTATTAGGGAATATGTTAACGACATGTAAGACACCAAAAACCTTTGCATGGGCGATTTTGAGATTTTAACGGTTTTTACAAGATGAATGTCCTTTCTATTAGTTGTCAAATTTCAAGCTTTTAACTAAAGTAGAAATATGAGAAAAAATGCCAAAAACCACACAGGCATGTAGACATCCGAACATCCATGTGTCATTCTTCTGGTTTTTAGCCGCCAAATGGAACAATGCCACCCGTCAATCATACTTAACAGCTTGTCACGTGGCTGCAGGTAGCAACGGCCCATGGCAAAATTAGAGTGGTATCAAGGCGAGAACGCGAAATAAGGCAGCATGCTGAAAATATGTTTGTGGGCAGGGAAAAGATGCAAACATGCTAACATATCATAGCCTTAGTAGTTTACTTTATAGTTATCTTGCTTGTTTTGCGTTCTAATGAAGGGAGACTTTAAATGTTCAAGAGGAGCGGGAATCGTCAAACGGTGTCCCTTCAAACTTCAAAGGCCGTGACGCGATGGATTACCCCAGTGGTCCTTCACACCAAAGACAGGCGGAGAAAAAAAACTGGCACCTTAAGCAACAATATCCACATACATAATAATATTTTATCGAAACCCAGGGATGAGAAAATAAAAGTACAAATAAGCACATCGAAATAAGCATAAACGTGAACAGCAGAGATAACACAAAATAGCGTTACAAAACTCAGGTTGGAAAGAGAAATGAAAATCATTGAGAAAATTACTACAAAAAATGACAAGCTAAATAAGTAAAGGGTACAGACAAGTCTAACAAGCTAACTACACAAAGTATACAGATAGGAGTAAATACAATAAAATACTATTCCTAAAAAGGGGATGAAGAGGTAGGGGGCGGAAGACCAAACCGGCCATCCATGCACTGACCACGAGCAGCCGTAGGCCGCCCCACCAAAGCAAGGCAACACAACTTTCGTTGCCAGGCTTCAGGTCACGGGGCCTGAAGAGCCGCTTCCATGACGTCACACTTTGAAACCAGACAGTCGCTGTCGCCATTTGACAGATCGCTGAATAATGTTTTCCGTACTTGAAAGGCTCTTTCATTCATGTGACTGGCCAAGAATTGGTTGACAACCTCCCAGAATGTTAAGGGACGATTTTCACTACGTTTTGTACAAATATCAGCTCAACTTGAGCAAATGGTATTGTTTCAGAGGCAAATGATCAACATCAAAGGCCTTTGAAGCTTGTTTTCTCAGAAAGAATGAAAGGACGAGCACCCCACCTTAGAACGGATATTCCAAGAGAACGGCTGGGCGAAATTTAATCCGGTTAAGGGCTTGTGACTCTGTAATGTCTGAACTGCAAAAACGATTCAGCAAATTTCTAAATTTTGCCTCATTCTTTTTCTATGAAATGAAGAAAATGAACATCCTGAAAATCAAAGGGAAAATTGAAACGTCAAACTTTGAGGATGGATAACAGAAAAATGAAACCAAACATAAAAAATCACAGGATCGTTTTTTTGTTGCCAATATGTCAGGATTAAGATGCAAGTGTAATTATGATTTTATCACAAATAATTAGTGACTTATATTGACATTTATGGGGTGGATGCTTTGCGATCAAGTTTCAATTATTTATTCGACAATTAACATCACAGACACTCAAATATGGGACATATAATTTTTTTGGAGTATGACGAGCACACACATATATGATATGTTATCCTAACGCAAATACATTTTGAGCTAGGATTGACTTAAGTGGGATTTATTTTTGGTGTCTTATATGTCCTTAAATAAAGTAGGACTAAGTGCGCAACCTTGTCTTACACATCTTTCCTAAATTACCTAAATACCCACTCGTAATTCCGGACCTGCATCCACTATCTCGGTAACCTTCTCCACTAATTCATAGCCTGGGGCGACTTCCGTGTCAGATACAAAATACCTATCCTGGGGCCGATCATCACCCTTAACTGGTAACTTCAAGGCATTTTCTTTTACATTTTTAGGCAATGCTCACACTGGGAAGTTCCATCATTTATTGTACATTACAGTCATCAGACAGATTAACTTCTCTTAACACTAATCACACACATTGGATGCTACCTTTTCAAAATACCCAATTGGCACCAATCAAAACGGACTTGAATGCCTTTTTGAAAATTGTGGATTTCTCATCCAATGGTTTGTAAATGAGGATAGTAATGCCACGATCTTGGGAGGTTTATAATATATGAAACTTAAAGAATATATTTTGCAACTATTCCAGAGCATCAAAATTGATATGAAATATGCTGTTTTATGGTGTACAATATTTATTGGACCTCTTAATATCTACCAATCCTAGCAAGGAAAATACTCGGTGCATATGGTACAGTATCTTGTCCAGATTTAAGTTTTATGTTTCACTGAAAATTCAGTATGCACCTAATTGTATTTTATATGTCGCATCAGTGATGACCTTCCTGTTGTGCTGTGTCATTAACAATGACTGAAAGACTGCTGTTGTCTGATTAATTACAGATTTATTTTTTCTACAGAAATCCACCGAACATAATTCATAGTCATTCCATGAAAATTCCACATTTAGTAACTACCGATTATGGCAGCCCCCCCCCCCCCCCCCGCCCTCCGTTGATGTGCTACGAATGCAAAGCCTGGTACAGAGAATACACCTTTTGTGCTGCTAAGCTTTTCGACACCAGGTTTCTTACATAGAAAATTATTTTCCAAAACATTATTGGGGCTACTTGAATTGCCCAATATGGACGCACAGAACGCATGTTGCGAGGGCCATGACATCGTCAGAATATCCCAATAAAAGGGGGACACGTGCATCTAATTTAGGTAACTTGGATATTTGTTGAAACATGTTTAAATTGATTTTCTTTCCCGTTTTAAACACAACTTCATTTGACGTCAGTTTAATTTGTTCCTTGGGCACAGCCGGAGGCACTTGTCATAGACTTGAATGTTTGACAGACCAGAGTTACATTTTATTTCAACAACCAATTCATAATGCATATCTTCAATAATACTAAATATGTATCCAATTATTCCACATTTTAATAATTTCAAAATAGTCTATTATGCCTAACAGTATCGAACGCTTTTTGTAAGTCCACAAAGCTAACAAACAAATACTGTTTAACTATAACCTTTGCATATCTATCAATTAAAGTTTTTAAAACAAATTATATGATCAAGTGTTCTATGATTCATCGAAATTCCAATCTAAAATTCGCTTTTGATTTTGAATTCAAGCAGACATTTTGTAACGGGACATTCAGGATGGTACAAAAAAGTGTAGATATACAATTGTTCAACGGAATACCTCTAGTTCTGTATTTGAATCATATGTGAAGCAGGTTTTATGTAATAAAACTACTAGGGTTTGCTTTTAGGTTGGGAGAAAAACTGAATTTAAAATAGCATTGAAGATTGTTATGAGGGTAAGGGGCGGGGCCACCCTGAGGAGTGACGCCAAAAATGGTCAGTCACTCCTCCCCTCACATGTGGTCACCCGGCGCCCATCTCCACAGTCACAGCACCACTTGGTCACTAAATTTCCGAGCGTCAAGAAGCCATCTAAGAGAGGGTCAGAAGCCAAACAGTACACCTCGGTCTCTGTCTCCAGGTGCCTGGATTCAAGCTAACCTACACAAAAGCGGAAAGGTAAAAGAACATTTTGGTTCACACACACCCATTGTATTCTCTCTCATTTAGTGGGGAACCACCAGCGTACCAACCGGTTCCCAGACGGGGAAGGTAGATCCGCAGTGGCGGTGCACCTAACCATTAGACCACATAAAATATATGTACATGTATACATTATTATCAAATTTTGATTTAACTTTAAAGTACTCATTCATTATGCAAAAAGAGACACCCATTTCATTGCTATTGCTCACTCCGCTTGCAATGGGAGTTGTTGCCTGAGTACCCAAAGTGAGAGTTCAGGAGGCCAGTGCCGAAGGGCTAGCCCCTGCATGTGCAACTGACAGTTGGGTGTCAAACCGTGGATGCAATTATTGATAAAGGGACTGACAGCACTGTTATCTCTGAGGGCGTCTTTGCCAAATTGGTCCCAAACATACCTCTTTCTCACATACCCCGAGTGAAGCTCAAGGGTCTAGAAAAGGATGCCACAGTTGGCCAACTGTGAATTATTTACACACTAATGGTAAACTTGTCACTCCACGAGGTGGTACTATAGGCCAGAACGTGTATCAGCTCCCTTGTGGAGGCCCAACTGGAGGAGAATATATCAGATCCTGAGCCTATGTCTCAGAGGGGGGTAACCTCTCCGAGAACATGAGTGACAGAGTGATCAATCAGTGTCAGACCAGTGACCAACTGACTCCAACCAGTGGGCAAATCAAATCTAGAATCTGAGTCTCAGAGGGGAGTCGATGCCTCTCAGAACTCTGGTGTCCAGAAGGTGATGTGTTTTGAGTGCATATTTCTTACTGGCACCTGCCACCACCAAGACCCCCTTCCCCACGAAGACCAGTCCAGGAGCCAGTACCCTTGTGAGGTTCACACACTAGGCAGCTTCCCTTGGCGGATCATCTGTCTTCCTTCCACAGGCCACCCACTTATTTTCAGTGGAAGCATACGTTACAGGAAGGGAGGAACCATGGGGTCATGACCTGCTGACATGGTCTGCTCACAGTGGGTACCCCAGTGGTATTTGCGACATTTGCTGGGTTGGGAATAGTAAGACTGTAGAGAGGTATATTCTTAAGTGAATAAAGGTTAGCGTCTAGATTCTTCATATGTTAATGTTTTCTTTCTTAATAGTCCCTTACCTAACCCCACTATAGACTAGCATAGGAAAGGAAGGTTGTGATAGAGCACCCTAATCACTAGAGAGTGTCACAGCACCCTTTCCCCTCCCACTAGCCTTGGGTCCCATAGCAACTGGGGGCCAGTTGGGCCAGAGGGGAGTGGTGTTGTGAGGGTAAAGGGGTGGGGTCACCCTGATGACTGACACCAATGATGGTCAGTCATCTCGCGCCAATTGCCACAGGCATAGCACCACTTTGTCAGAATATTCCCAAGTCATCAGAAAGATGTTCAGAAGCCACCCTGTGCTCCCCGGGCTCCAGCTGCAGGCACCTGAATTCAAACTAACCTACACACAATCGGAAATATAAAGGAAGTTTTTGGTTTGCACCCCCCCCCCCCCATATTTTCTCTCATTACTCGCGAAAACCACCAGCATAACAAGATTTTATGTAAAGGTTTAGCTAAAATATATTTACTCTCTTTAAAAATTTCGTTCAAAATGCAATCATTGCCAGCTGACCTTTTGTTAACTTTTTCTAAATGCTGTGTTTATTTCTGATTTAGCATATCCTAAAGTCCATTTCTAAAAAAAGATATGTCAGTTTGATTCATATTCTCGAGCAAGGTGTTCAGTTCACTTTGCTTAGCAGAGTTTCTAATAACAGTTTGGGATATTACATGTAGGCCTAAAACATGAAACCGCTGGCTGGGACAAATGTTTTCACTGGAGTTAGGTTTATTTGTTACCAGAGTTTCTAATTCTCAAAAGAATTTCCATTTTTTTCTGCTTTCTGTTTTACGTTAAATACAGATGCAATATGTTAAATTCAAATTTATTTTCAACTTGAGTGAAGATTAACATTTTTCTGTTTCAGTAGTACGTTTGATGCACGTGGGTCACCAGACGACTGTCATGCCATTTGTTTAATATCAGAATACAACTTCCGGCAGTCCTTTGTTATATACTAAGCAAGCATAAGACCTTTCTTCTTTTAGCTTTACTAACTTACAATACAACAAGGCCTGTTATATATAATATTTTCTGGAAATTCAAATTCATTATGCCAGTGTTATCTCGGTTTTTTATACGATAAGGTCAAATAAGACAACTCTCAATGTCTTGTTTATATAACAAACCCAATGCCTTTGTAAATTTACCGGGGCCCGTTTAATCCCATCCCTTATATACGCAAGGACATGTGTTTGTATTTGGTTGTTTTTGTTTTGGCTTGAAAAGTTTTAGTATCTACCATTATTTCTTTAAATTTTCGAGTAGAAACTTTGTAGCGTCTACCATTTACTTGCAGCCATGTATTCCTTATCTCCGACTATGTATTTTACCAAATTCCCCAGAGTGACTGTTTAAAAGGTGAATAAAATATGACGGCTATAATGAACAGGACAATCGTGCCCCCTCTTTAATATACATGTGAAAGGTTTCTTGCCTGATAACATAAAACAATTACCATAAATGTTTGACAATGGTCAGACGAGGAGGCCAGTCAAAACGTGGAGATGGGTAATATTCAGGGTATGATCTAGTATTTTCAAGGTCCAGGACCAAGCTATCGTTTCTTTAGAACAGTATCTAATCCTTGAATTTTTGCATTTCTTGTGCTGGCATATGACTGAGGTCAATCATCTTCATATGGCAAAGGGCATTGACATTTTTAAGGGATTCGATTAGAGTTATTCTAATTTTTTTTTTTTTTTTAAACTTCCGTCTGCAAGTGTATGATCGAGCATTATTGTGTGAACAATGAATGCTTTTCCCAGAGCCAGCCAATCACACACTTCTCACCTCCACTTGACTGAAGAAGACATAATAGGCAGGACTCATATCAGCACAGGAGAATCCATGTGAATAACATCAAGCATCATGTTTGTCGTTGCAACTTACCAGTACAACGTGAAATAATTTAAAAGCACACAAACATAATCATCGTTGCCTGCCAATACAACAGTTATCAATAGTACAATTATAAATATATTTATTTATGTAATACTTTTTAGGCTATAAAGCAAAACACTTTTGGCTGTGGGTATAGACCTTAGTAAGTATGGAAATTCATTTAGAGTATTTATAATCACATCTAAGACAGTTTGCGGTACCAATAAAACTTATTTTTTCATTGAGTTTATAACTTCTGTCAATCATGTTATAATCATGCATCTCTCTAGCTGGTTTGGGTTTGAAAGTTTTAAAGTACTCTGGCAATAGATTCTTAGTATATGTTTCAAGTACAATTGTGATTATTGATAAAGAAAATGTCATTATGTTGAGGAAATGCGAAATTCTGAGCATCAGTTCTGTGTGAACATTGAAATTACTCTGATTTATTATCCTCAGACCCTTTAGTGCGAGTAAAGAAATTCTAGAAGATTTATGACGCCAAAGTGGCATACCATAGCTTAGATGGGGAAGGGTTAGTGAGTTATAAATAATTCTTACAATATCCCGTGGAAAAAAGTATTTACGTTTATTCATGACTCTTGTGGTTTTCAATATTTTGGAGAATTTTTGTATATATGACTGTTCCAGTTTCAATGTGTGTCAATTTGTATGCCAAAGATATTAAAATCATTCACACATTCAATATTTTGTGTTGTTTACTTGCACATCAGGGATTTTTACTTTCCTTTGTTAGTTGTGAAAGATCTGGCATCTGGTTTTGAGCAAGCTGTATAGACTGTAATTCTCTGAAGCCGTATTGGTTAAAATAAAAAGACAATACTTATTTAACAATCATTCAGTTGATTAAACACTACCTTCTCAAAGATTTGGGGCAAAACTTGGAAGTAAAGAACTTCGTGCGTAATTGTCAAGCGGGTTTTCATCTCCATTTGTAAAGAGGGAAAACACTGATTTCATGTTATCGGGAAAAATCCCAGTGGCATTGATTGATTGATACCAGTGTTAGAGCATCACTTATTTCATATTTCATATATTGTAACAGGTTCACAGAAATCCCACCATGAGGCAATTGGTTTCTGAATTTAGAGGTACAGGTTTTAAGAAAATGTTATGCTCACAGGGGGTGAACAAGTACTTATGAAACTCATAGTTATCTAAGGGCATAACTGGGGCAGAAAAAAGCTTCAATTTATTCAACAATACTTGAAGTATATTGTTACCAAAAATCAGATTAAAAAATTAAATATTTATATGATAAAAAAATTGCGTTTAAACTTTTGGAAGTTTAGCTGTCTAGTACATGTGCTGGTGTCTGTTTGTTTGGATATGGTAATTTGCGACGGTGTTTTCGCAGCAATCCGCGATCGTCCACATACCTGGCAACGGGAAGGGGCACACGACCGTCGCCCAGAACAATGGCGGCACGCTGAAGGGGAACGGAGCTGATTAGGCTGCAGAACCGATTAACGTTATGTAAACAGGCTGTTCAACGATGTAAAACTGGATGACTTTCATGTTTTTGGGATGTTCCTATTTGTGATATGAACTTCGGGATGCGTGATTTCTCCAAATGGAACATAAACGATGCTGACTACGGAGTCCTTTGATCTTGGTTTGCGATAGAATACCGATACGCAACACCCGGAAACCATTACCGTATTCAGCGAAATTTAACAATTATACTGGTGTCCTTCATTTTGTTGAATTTCATCATGGGTTTCCTATTTATTGTCGCATTTCATTTGAACATGAAACATTGTGAGTTCGGTGGTTCTCTGGTTCAACTTTGGTGGTGCCAATGTGGCATTCATGTGTTCTAGCTGACTAACTTACAGTCTCCGTTCATGTTCACACAGTGACAGTACAGTCAAGAGCACAGAAGGTGTAAAATCCAAAAAGCAAATTCAGAAAAATGCCTAAAGTGAAAAAAGAAACTAAAGCCCAGCTGCGTAAACGTCAAGCAGCCGAGTTAGTTGCAGTGGGAGAGACGGCACTTACAGACGAGATTACGCAACTGGGGTAAGTATATGTGTGTTTGTTATTTATTTGTTTGTTCTTTGCGTAGCATTGATATGACCATGGATCGTCGATATTATGGCAGAGAATGAAAAGTAATATTTCTGTAGGCCTTGTTCTATCATATTACCGTAAATGTATCCGTTCTGGTAATTGCCCATTGAAACTAATACATCAACCATGTCAACGTACGTATGTAAGTTCATATGCAGAAGATTTTTATTTTATCACAGTCTACTTTCAGTTGACAGCTATTGTTTGGGTCTCGCAAATAATGAATATGGACATTTTCAAAAGGTTGTGGATCATGCCGACTTTCTCTCCCAGTTTTTCCATGGATGCACATGGGAGCAAATATACAACATTTCAATATTCAACAAGTAGCCGGAGCTAGACAATGCTGTAGGACCTATTTCTGATTTTCAGTATTTGCATGTAGCAGCACACATAGGAGTAAATCTTGGAGTTTGAGTAGTAACTTTCAAATGTTCCCTTCCAACTAAATACAAGGAAAATGATACTCCGAAAATTGCATAAAACCCCATCACATTCGGGTAAAATATGTCCAGCAGTTTACTTATCATTTTGAACACGTACACCCCCCCCCCCCTTCGTATCGGTAGAGTACCATGAGTCCCGTGACGAAGGGATTTTTTTTTTTTACAACACATGTGTAACTAAGTATTATACAGTCAGTTTGGCCCGTATTGTTACCTGGACTGATACTTTTATTAATTTTCTTTTGTAGATATGACGGCCATGGATTTGTGACGAGTTTGAAACTTGGCGTTACAGCTCTCCAGCTGAAGAGAAACATGGCGAAGAGTAAGATGAGATTTATTCACTACTGCTCATGGGCTAGGAGTTTGAGAGTAAGTCCCAGATAACAACACTTGAATTATTTTCTGATTATCTGGAGCAGTTGTCCGAAGTATATAATTTTCTGCAGCATTTATACAACTTTCGATCTTTTCACCAAGTTGATAGTTCAGAATGTTACCCAAATTTGTCTTATAGCAGGGAGCTTCTAGAACATGTCTCTGCTTGTCGTAATATTCTTATGGGTTGTTCAAAAATGTAATGCAGTAATTCAATAATGCAACTTAGCATTTTTACATTCAATAAACAAAATGGGGGGGGGGGGGGCAGTTTAATTAACTAGTCATGTTGTCGTGTTTTGTTTTTGCAGGAAAAGGAAGTTGGTCTCGAAGGCTGTCAGTACACCTACCCGGCCCAGATCCTGGCATTTCTGCGTGCTATGCTGCCTTTACAGGTCAAGGGGGAGTTCCGAGAGTCGGCGTACAGGGTTGAGATGGCAGAGTTCTGCAGGGCTGTTTGTACCAAGTTGGATTAGAATACAGTGAACTTTTCTCATGACAAAGCGATAAGAACATGGACAAAAAAAATTTTCATGTCAAGTTGGATTAGAATACAATGGACTTTTCTTACGACAAAGTGATAAGAACATGCACATATAGTTTTCATGTAAATAAAATTTGTAAATATAAATATGGATGTAGTTTATGTTGTATTTTTTTCAAATTGTGCAGCAAGGTCGTTATTTTCCCAGGCCATATTATTTCAACTGTAGCATTACAAGACCAACTGAAGCTTTTGAAAAAATAGATTTGACTGGACTACGGCTGATGCATTGCCTGACACGGACGAAGTTCTGTGTGTGCCACATACAGTAATTATGTGTAGTAGATAAAAACCAGAGCTTGGTCTGCCATATGGAAATCTACATACCCCTCCCCTTATTTGCATGAAATAACTTCTCTAGAATAATGTTGATTGTTCATTACAGGTCTGTCACATATCTAGAAATGAATCTTGCCAGTCATTCATAATTCACAATCTAGTGCTACTGTTTCTGAAAATGTAGTCGTTACATATATATATATATATATATATATATATATATATATATATATATATATATATATATATATATATATATATAATGCATCCTAGTTGGAAAATGATTCCTTGGCTAAAGACTCAAGAAAACAATCAATGAGACAAGCAACAAAAAAATATTTTATTCAACATAAGCTGGCGGTGGTGGATGGACCGGGCGTACATCCTCGGGTGGCAAAGGTTCACACAACACAGCCTCCTCCGTGCATTGATCCACGTCACGGGGCTGGACCGCATCGCTCAAAAGTTTTCTACCTGTCGCACAATTTGCCTGTAAACTGACTGCGTCTGTGTCAGTAGTCTGTTCGTCTCTCCTCTTTGCCAGTAGTTGCTTTACACTCCCTTTCATCCGCTTCTTCGTCTGTTGATACCTGGGCATTTTTCAGTTTTCGTCTCCTCCACTTCCAATCGTAAAAATTCTCCAAGGTAACTGTAGGTTGTACTCGCTCAAAGCTTTCCAAAACATTGCAGGCCGAAGTACCATACCGTCGCCTTTGATCGGAGGTGATGAGAAGTGGGTGAGCTAATCCTGCCAGATGAGTACACTTTACCGAACAAACTGTCAGACCGCTCCCCGCTCCACTAGGCAGTCGCCATTTTTAAACAACCTGTTGCTTGGGTCAAGGTCAGACAACTCCGCTAATCCGCTTACTATACCCTTTCGTGTCGGGTAGCGCGTGTGAAACCAGCCACGCAAAGCTGACTGCATGGTGGCTTTTGAAGGATTTGACTTCAAAAAGTCCTTTTTTAAGCCACTAAAAGGCTGATTCTTTTAATTTCAAAGCCAGATATGAGAGCCTCTACATGTTTGTAGTTTGTGCTAGAAACTTTGGGCCGCGGGAGTGAGTATTCTTCATGTAAGAGCCAATCAATGCTTCAAGATTGACAATCATGCCTTTCATCGCCATTTTCTCAAAAGCAAGTTTTTCATAAATCGATAAATTTTTCTGCAGGCGTTTCTTGAAAACGGATCAAGATATCTTCACAAAATAAACGGCTCTGACAAGATACGGATCTGCTCTAGGAAACTTTTTTTATATACCTTTCCAACCCTTCCTTCCGTGACTTTTGTGGCCCCAAAAATGAAGAAGCTGTACAGTCTTACGGACCTAACTTAAAAATTGCATATTTTTTTCCTATCATATTTTTTGTCAAAAGCAAGATATGTTTCCTGCGTATTGGTCTATAGTTTAATTTTTGATAGTTGTCAGTCAGAATCAAATAATATTTTATCAGAAATCCTTGCAAAATGTGTGATTTCATACCCATTCACAAAACGGCTCCAAACAGCATCAAAATTAATTTCATGACATTCAAATATGATTCCGGATAATGGTAACATCTGTGAGATATCGAAAATATATAGTTTTGCTGGTAACATAGGAAAAATAGGCAAGTTGCATCAGGTCAAAGTCGCGAGTCTGTGTTACGCGCTCGTTACGGTGCCGCCACCTTAGACGGTAACATTGCATGAACTATATCTGGTGAAAATAATCAAAGATACGTACACAACAGTCAGATACATCAGTCTTCATATTCTATAATGAATACCCTCAAACAAAGGAGCTTACACATTGGATTCTGACACTTGACCCACTTTAAAGTGTCCACTTGAACCAAAAGCACTTTATGCAGTGCTGCTGGTGAAAATCTGTCGCAAATACAACTGACTTCACCTCTTTTTACAGGTTCTACATTTCCAACATTGTCATCTGACGTGTAACCTGATTCATCGCAAACAGGCACAGCAATAGCTTTACTAGGTGATTTCTTTGACTTCCTTGATTTCTTGATTGATATTGTGTTAGATGAAGTTGTTGATGGAATAACATCAACAGCTGGCTGATGTGCAACTCGCTTAGGTGGCATTGCCGTTTGGACAGATGTTGACGGGATCCCATCAATATCTGCATGATCATCAGATTGACTTGGCTTCATGGGGGATCGAATTATGCCTTTGTTAGGAGGAATAAGTTTTCTTTTACTTTGGGCCACAGATGTACCATTGGCACCTTTTGCCAAAATAGTGCAAAAGATACTTCTTTGTGGCTTCTTTGCATAATTTTCAGAAGCATTATTCTCTGGGCTCTTCCGTGACACTCTTGCCTTCAAAAAGTGTTTAACAGCAATCTCAGAAGACCCTTTAATGGAAAGGACTGTTACTGCATGTGAATCAGATACTGCGGCAGGTTCCACAGGAGAAAGTATGCTACTTGGTGCTAATTTCGCAACAGGAACAACATCTTTGTTAAAAGGTACAATTCTGGCCTTCCTGAAAGATGACACAAGGTTTTCTGTCGAAAGAGCTCTGGTGAAGCCTTTGCAGGAGAGTCCTGCAACATCATACCGGCAAATGGTTCTTCCAGGATTAGTCCTCATCAAAGACTGGCACTTTTGATGGTAAAATATTTTGAAGGATCGGAAACAACCTACATCAAGTGGCTGTAGGTTCTGTCATGTGAGAATTGTGGCCATCCTAGAAGAGGAGAATGGATTGGCCATTATGTTTTTGTATCTAAGAAAATGTGACTGTAGGTACATCAACAGACATTTAGAGTTGGACCAACCAGTTTTTGATACAGTCCCTGTAGCACATGGTGAGCTACCATTCATGAACTGTGTGTTGATGCATGCACCTGGGAATATAAAGAAAGGTGGAATAGATTTTCCAACAGCATTACCAACATCTATTATTGTCGTTGTAGAAGATGTGTTGCTGGTAATGCCTGGCACATCTTCTCCACAGCCAACAACACAATTTTGTGGTTGATGCTCTGTGTTGAGGCCTGTCTCGTCCATGGGTCACAGGTCTCTCTTGAAACCTGTGTTTTTCCATACTTTCTCGCAGTTCCTTGTAGTATTCTGCAATGGCAGCAAGGTTTGCTGCATTTGCTCTGACCATTGATAAAGAACGAGGAGCTGTGAGATTCTGAGTTCCAGCCATATTCTCACAGAACAGTAGAAACAGCTTTCACCTAATAGTTTTCCATCATCAGAACATCTGTTATAGAAGTTGACCAAGTCTGTTGCCACATTCAACAACTGTAACGTAGAGTAGCCCTACCCGACCTCAGCCCCTTCGTTTATATTATTGACTACATTCATTTCCTGTTTTCTTGTGATTATTGTTAACGGACCAGATATTGTCCTTGATGGCTCAATTTTTGACAAAATTTTGTCTTGTAAAGTTTATTTCGGCACCCCAAACAGCTTTGCAGCTTTGTCTATATATACTTTCTCCTTTTTTCACTAAGTCCACTGCCTTCAGCATAGATTCAGTGAAATATCTTCTGTAGCCATGCTGTTTGGGTTGTTTCTGAAAAGTGGTAAAAACTGCAACTTAATTCACGCTGTTTCAGAAAAGTGTGCAGTTTTTCTATTTAATAATTCAATTTTTTTTAAAAATTATATGTCCGGTATAGGCCACCTTACCAAACAAGAGGATCATGATGATCCTGTGCTCTGCTGACTGGTATCTGCTTTTAAAATAATGCAATACATGGACTGTAGTCTGGATAGCTATGTACATGTTCAGTGGTAACACTCAAGCATCGGTATTTGAGAAGAAGTCGAAATTGTAAATACAATCGTGCAATATATGCATTATATTGCCATATATATTTATACAGTGGCAGCACTCACTTACGTTTGTAAAGTTTGATATCCCATTACTTTGTCAAACATAAAATATCCACATTATTTTTGCAAACTTTTATTGTCTAAAGTCCAACTATATTCTGATAAAATTTTAAGCAATTATGTTCATCCCATCTGGAGAAGAAGTCGAAGGTAGCCTTAACACACAGAAAGTCATGAAAAACTTTTTAAAAGAATTGCTGCGCCACGCGGTTGCCAAAATAAGAACAATCAAAGCAACTGGCCAGGCAGTTCTTGAGGCAAGGATTATTTTTTTCAAAAAACAAATTAAAGATTTCATAAAAAATAGAAAAATTATTGCATCATCATCTCCTTTGCAAACTTGGTAGAGGTCTATCTGGGCAACATTCACGTGCAAAATCAAAACATTCCATGCAGCTGTTTTTGAGAAGTGGATAATGTAAATACAATAGTGCAACATATGCACTGTATTGCCATACATATTTATACAGAGGCAGCACTCACTTTGTTGCAAAGTTTGATATCCCGTTCCTTTGTCAAAAGTTAACATATCCACATTATTTTTTGGCAAACTTTTATTGCCGAAAGACCAACTATATTTTCATAAAATTTTAAGCAATTCTGTTCTGCCGTTCTGGATAAGAAGTCCAAAATAGCCTTAACACACACACCAAAAAAAAAATCGAAAATTGGGAAAAAAAAAATTACAGCGCCACCTGGTGGCCAAAATAATAACTAGTTGACCCCAGGTGAACCCCTGTTATATCAAAGCAATTGGCCAAGCAGTTCCTGAGATGAAGAAATTTTATTTTTTTCCAAACATTAACTAAAAAATTCATAAAAAAGGAAAAATTATTTCATCATCATCTCCTTCACAAACTTCGATGAGGTTCACCTGGGAAGCATCCATGTGCAAAATCAAAACATTCCATGCAGCGGTTTTTTGAGAAGAAGAAAATGTAAAAAGTCTAACGAAAGACGGACGGACGGACATGCGACGGACGCAAGTAGATTCTATAAGCTCTGCTGACTGACAAGTGAGCAGAGCAAAAAATGTGAAATGGGCCAGAGACAATATTTTGTTTACTTCCGGTTTTGCAGACGATAACAGCTGCTCGACACCTGTGACAGCGAAGATGCTGTTTAAGTAATTTTTCATCATTGAGCTTTTCTTTTGATTTTTCATATTTTTCTGGTCTACAGAATTTTATCTATACGATAAGACACATCATTCAATCATACTTACTTGTTTTTGTTCCATATTTGTTGAATCTGCATAGGTCCGTAAATAGCGCTTGCGAATATTCATATTCCGGGTCAGGTTGCGATAAAAAAAAAACACAAAAAAAAAAAGAAATACCAGGAAAACTCCACTACCACGAAAACTGGCCGTAAGACGATGATATGCAGCCAAGATTCACATGGTTGTAGCTGAACTCGCTGGATAAGATTAACACAAATAATTTCGTAGGAAAAAAACACCGCTTATATAGGTTATGCAAGAGCAGCTTTCAATATGAAAATTATATAGTTCATATTAAAATCTATAACATACGAGTTTATTTGACCAGACTGAGGTCTAACACTTAAAAATGCACCTTGTAGTATTATAATGATTTTAAAAATTATTTTGAACATGTAAACTCATTTATTTTTACCTAGTTCGATGCTTGTTCAAAATTTTGACCCGTGACTTTTGGCCCACAGAGGGCACAACTTCTCAATAAAAAAAACTTAAACTTGAGCTTCTAAATATTTGTTTCGGTGACTTTGCACCTATCTTCCCCACTCATGCCCGCCCAAATATTTGTTCATATTTATTTCACCAGATAAAGTTTGTGCCAATACAGGAGCCTATATTAAAAGTTTACCAACACGCAAGCTTGCAAAGGGGTTTCTGTGGCCCATGGGGGTAAGAAAGTAATGTTCCGCAGTTGGGGATGGGTGGGGCTGGAGTTGAACTTATGTGAAATGTGGAATCGCCTGCTTATTGCCGAACACAGCATCATAGAGGAGATTTTTAAGTTCCGTTTCTGCAATACACTGCTCCCTCTTTGGCGTCATAATATATCGCAAAAACGTACATGCTCATTTCATCTGTAAAGCTGTATCCAGCAACTGAACGGTTCTATCTACTCAATTCTCTCTCTCTCTCTCTCTCTCTCTCTCTCTCTCTCTCTCTCTCTCTCTCTCTCTCTCTCTCTCTCTCTCTCTCTCTCTCTCTCTCTCTCTGCACTTCTTTACATTTATTAAACTCACAGAACAACACGAGAAACAGAGTGATGATCGCTGACCATATACACAATGGCTGTCTTTACGTTCTCTGTTTCTCCAAAAATGTGTATATGAGGTACACAGATTTGTAGGGTATTCATAGTAATTTCACATCCCAATGTGTAGGACCCAGATAATATCTGTATCTGCCACGCGATGCCTGGCATCTTGATACTTTGCAATTCTCTCCATAATTAGTATTTTCCAGTCTCATTCAAAACTGTAAAAATTGAAGAAAAAATACATTGAGACGAATCACCGTTATCATGCAATGCCAGGATGAGAGGGCCATAAATGTTTACCTAAATAATGTTCATTAATTTTACAAAACTGTTTCCACCAACCTTAATAGCATTTATGGCTGATACTGACACACCATAAACTGGTACCTCCCTGTACGAACCGCTTTGCTGGTAATGATCCACCAGTATCCTTCCTGTGGTTTTGTGACTAATGACAGTCAAAACCTCTAAAGGCGTTTTTGCAGAATTTTGGCACACTACCATTTTTCCACCTAATGGAATGTAGTAGTCAGATTAACAGACAATTTGATACACATATAGTTAGGACATGTATTCTTTTTCATCAAAAAAAAAATCATGTAACTATTGTTTTTCCGCTTCATGTGTTTTCAATCTTACACACTGAGATATTTTCGTTGACAATTCCACTCGGTCATGTTGCTATCGCAGCGCCATCTAGTTAACATGTTTTCATAGACAGCCACCCACAGTACATCCTACAAGCTCCTTTTATCTATGAGATTTCCTTGCCTTCTAGTCATGATACATCAAAATATTGAGCACACACAAGTCAACGTATCTTTTATGTAACCACTTTGACTATAATATATAAATTAAAATTATCTTATTTTTCTTTAAAATATCTCATTTGCAATAAAATAGTAACTTACCCAGGCCGTCGGCATTTATTTCAGCATTTCCTGTTTCAATACTTCCTGCCCTGACCCAATCTGCGCAACTCTTCATATCTGAAAGAAAAAGGTAAGCGCCACTTTCTGAATAAAGATAAAGAGAACCCCTGTCATATATAACAGGTTTCTCAGGTGTGTTCATACACCATTATTTTAAACCTAAAATGAGTATGCACATTCTTATGTTCAGTGACTCGATACATCAGAAGAACACGTGATCTGAACCACGAAGAGCACGACGTTAACTTAGCCTGGCCTGTGCCAACCGCCAACTTTTTCATCAAGTACAAGACCGATGGTGTGTCTTCGATTGGGACGTTCAGAAATCATAGTTCCGGAGACTTTGCTACATGTACCTATATTTGAGTCAAGAAGGTAATAATACACACAATATTCGAGATAATTTTAGGTCTGTAACAAAAAGACTTCATATTCCGTCAAAGGATAATGTTGTTTGTGATGGTTTTATGGGATTGCCATGAGATGTTACAAAATCAGCTGCACGAGCACAGCTGATAGACCTGTTTATACTAGACGATCGCAAGAATGAATCCCTAATACATTCACTATTGAAGTATATTTGAAACATCTGCTTCTGTAGTAAGTAAAGCCAAATGTCACATTAACCCCCCCCCCCAAAAAAAGGTTACAAAAACTAAACTACCAAAAACAGTCTGAAACAAAAAGGAACATTCCTGTGAACTTAAAACGTTTAATTAGGCTTCCCGTGTGTTAAATCCTGTGCCCAATGGACTTTGCTGGGCAAGGACGTCGGTACTACCTAGTTGAGGGAAATGTGTATCTCAGATAGGCCTATTTACTGACGTATCTTTACTCCTGAAAAATACTTTTCAATCATGAATATAGGAGAGAAATCTACAATAATATAAACGATTCTAAAATATGATAAAACGATGACTCACCAGCTGCACTTCCGCTCCATAATGTTTTCAATAGTAATGCCATAAATAAAAGAGATCTGTCCATTATCAAAAGTGTAGAGCTCAGGAAACCCACAATATCCGATTCTGTAAGTATCTCTCTTTGAGTATCTGTCATATACAACCTGAAGTTCGTTAATACACGCTTGCATTCGCTCCCTTCTTTGGGCAGTTGATTGAAGTCTAAAGTTGTTGCATGAGTTATTGTGATGACTAGGCGCACGGTGCGTTCTTTGTTTTAGTTCTTGAAAGTGTTCATCAATTACTGTGATGACTAGGAGCACAGTGGGTTCTACATGCTTGTGTTTGAAATGATTCGTTTCGCATGACTCGTAAATTTATCAAGATGCGTGTCACGACCCGGTGAAAGAATACCTTTGTCGTTTCAATAAAATATCAGTACCTAGAATACAGGGATTTTCCTCCAGCGCACCTCCAACTAAACAGGCCCAAAAAAGGAAGCTGACATATTAATATCATCGGTATCAATGGTTGTGACTGATGTCAACATTAAGGAAAACCAGTTTGAATGAATTTTACAGATGAGATTCATCAACATATATCACGACAATATAAATAGAGTAACGTTTGGTGACAGTCTCTGGAAAAGCCTAATAATGCCTTCACTCTCACATGGCAGTGCAGTATGGTTTAACAATACAAAGGAAAGCACAAGTATTGTAAGATCATTCCAGTACACGGTGGCACGAGCTATTCTACAAGTAAGAGGTACCCCTGCAATGGTGGCAACACTAGGGGAGTTTGGCTGGCTACCATTGATAACCATCTTGAATAAACAGAGAGTAAAATATTATCATCATGTAAAGTATAACATTCCAGCAAACAGACTGTGTAAAAGAGTACTTTGTGACTTAGAAACAAATTTTCACTCCGGTCATAAATCTTGCTGGCAATGCATGTCACAGATATCCAAAATCTTGTCCGAGGCTGGATTAGATAATGTAAATTGCAGAAATACTGGTGACTGGATCTATCCTTTTTTTTTAAGTTGTCCACGCAAAACTACGTATATGACTTTTTTTAAAGATATCGATGAAATGTCCTCCTTGTCATATTACAAATTGATTAAGCATTCCACGCTTGGGGAGAGATACATGTTCCAGGTAAATGACTTCAAGGGCACTAGACTAAAATTTATGGCTAGAACCGGATGTCTAGGATTGGAGGAAACATTACAGAGATGGAATGTGTCCAACGGAATTTGTAAACTATGTAATCAAGGTATCGAAGATTTATTTCATTTCACTTTCACATGTGAACACTCCAAGGAATTAAGAATAAAGATTTGGCGAAATTTGGAAAAATGCCTGTTGGAACATGGTTATACCCATGTATGGGAACATTTTACTCGCTCTTCCTTAACTACGAAATTTACGCTACTGTTTGGAATATCATTCAATTATGACCATGCTGTTAATGATATATTTGACAGTGCTTGTAAAACTTTCCTAAAAGAAGCATGGCGTTGCCGTATGGTAGCTCTTGAAGGTGTTGGCTGTGACATTTCTGTGTAGATTCTTAAAAAATTAACTGTGATATATAAGCTAATGTGTATATGTGTATGTGTATGTGTGTGTGTGCATGTATGCATATGTATATATATATATGTGTGTATATGTGTGTGTATGTATATATATATATATATATATATATATATATATATATATATATATATATATATATATATATATATATATATATGTATATCTTCAACTGTGCCTGTTCACAGTAAAGAAATAGAGTTGTACAGTTCCCTGTAAGGTGCAGATTCCATAGATTTTAAATGGAGCTCCTATATTGTATATAAGTTTTGTCTATTTTGAAGTGTACTTTAATTTTATACATTGTAAATATGACGATGATAAACATTTATTTTCTACATTGTAAACCAAAAGTGCACGATGTACTTGTCCTTACGCTTTCTAGAGTTTTCTCCCAATGAGTGGTTTATCTCTAGTTTTAGCGCGGGGGACAAAAATTATGATATTGATGATTGCTTACACCGGTTGAAAGCAAACTTTAAATGGGTAAGATACTTGGACGCATCATGGAATAAACCCTGTTTCATCGATGCCCCCGGTGTAAAGGGGTAGTTTTCCTAATAAAATTATTTATTTATTTGTTATTTACAAACCATTGGCATTGGGTGCGGAATTTGCGATTTGGTATTTTGAAGAGGTAGCATCCAAAATGTATGTGTGATTAGTGTTAAGGGAAGGTTAATTTGTCAAAAGAATGTAATGGACAATATATATGTATATATACATGGAGCTATGAGAAGCCTATTGATGGTTGCATGCGCATGTAAAAAGTAAATTTCAAATGGTAAATGGATGCTGTTCCACGTACGGCTCAATGCTGAACGTAGATACAGCCCTACCACACACAAATCTTTACACAAATCCTTACTTTGTAATATAGACGGCTTATTGTAATATACTTGGACGCATCATGGAATAAACCCCGTTCCATTGATGCCCCCGCTGTAAAGGGGTAGTTTTCCGAATAAATTATTATTATTATTATTATTATTATTATTATTATTATTATTATTATTATTATTATTATTATTATTATTATTATTATTATTATTATTATTATTATTATTATTATTATTATCAAGTCCTTCCATAGGCATGACCAGGCCACGCCAAGAAAACAGTTGATTCATTCTTAGTTCAAGCAGCAAAAGAGTTGAACCTGAGGCTCTGAGAACGATGCTTTTTTTTCTCCTACTATTATCTATAATAATTGTCTGTCTTATTCAAAATAATAAACACTTAGGTGTCAAAGATCATATAGAAAAATAGACAAATTTGATGAGTGCATTTTATATTTCCTTGGTTAAGTAATTGGAATACATATTAATGATCACATGAATATTTCATCCGGTAATTCTTGCTGCCATGTCGCCCCGCAAATTGAAAGAATAGTTTTGTATTGTAAAGTGCCTGCTACTTTACATAGGGACTTTAGTCTTTTTCAGCATCTGACTGCGGGATTAACATCTAATGTGAAGATTCATCAGGCTAGGACAGCGTTAGGTATCTGTTTCCCAGCATAACACTGAGCAAGGCAGCTTCTATGTTGCTATGGTTTATTCCGTCAAGTTACATCTCCAGTACATAATCTCAAGATAATCTAAATCAAAATCCGATCCTGTAAGTATCTCTCTTTGACTAGCTCTCATATACAACCTGATCTTAGTTAATACACGCTTGCATCCACTCCCTTCTTTGCACGGTTGATTGAAGTCTAAAGTTGTTGCATTAATTATTGTGATGACTAGGAGCACGGTTTGGTTTGTTTTTTTTGGTTTTTTTTTATTTTTTTTTTTTATTTTTTTTTTTTTATTTATTTATTTTTTGAAAATGTTCATTTCACGTGACCCAAAAATTGATCTGAATGCGTGCCGTGAACAGCGAAACACTACGTTGGTCGTTTGAATTAAATATCAGCTCCTGGGAAACAGGTATATACTAGCACCCCACGCCAACTAAACAGGCCAAAAAAGGCTAGCACTTGAATGTTGTCGGTATTGAAGTTTATGACTAATTTTGACATTAGCGACAACCAGTTTGAATGAATATTACAGATGAAATTTATCAACATAGCTCAGGTCAACTACTTCCGAAGGCATGCCCAGCCCACGCCAAGATAACAGTTTATTCAGTCTTAGTTGAATGGATATAAAGTGTTAAACCTGAAGCTCTGAGAATGATGCTTCCTTCTCCAATTAATTGTAGCCCATGACTGTGTTTTAGCTGCGGTGGCAAAATAATAAACACTTAGGTATTAAAGGAAGGATCGTATTGAAAAAATAGACAAATTTAATAAGTACGTTTTGAACTGCCTTAAGTCATTGGAATGAATATTAATGATCACATGAATATTTTCGTCTTGTATTTCTTGTTGCCATGTCGCCCCGCAAATGAAAAGAGTAGTGTTGCATGTACTAGTATATCGACACGCTCAGACCGTCAATGCTTCCAGGTGCACTCAGGCAGAAAGCTGGATGAACAAACAGCGTGACGATTACTGCCAGCCAAGTTTTTGTTATACATATACCGAATAAGGATATGTTCCTAATGTTTTTGTAAAAAAAAAAAAAGGGTGCTCTCAGAGCAAACTTGTGCTGAAAGAACACCCACGGTAATTTTCAAGTATGTCTACAATATATAGTATGGTCTATTATCTTTATTACCTGATTTGAGGGCCTCAGTGTACGTGCAGACGGCGAATCAGTTTCTGTGAGCAGTTTGATTAATAGTCTATATTTGGATTACCTCTAAATTCACCTAAAGGTGGTGCTACCCATCCTGTTCATGGCTCACCGCCCACATCTTGGGGTCACTTTCCATGACCCTCACTTTTTCTCCATAGATTAACATGGGGAACTAGCAGATATAGATTTAACCTCTCCATATGCTGCCAAATAAGCACTTAACTTTCATTTTATCAAACCTGGGTGTATTTGAAAGATAATGATATGCACTTCAGGTAGATGAGAAGCTGATGATGCCAAAATTTGTCCTCATATGCAGGGTGAAACTTTCAGGTTCACTGTAATGTAATGGGCTTTGCTGACCCACCTGACCTCAAATGGCATGGGTTGCAAGGTGTCCCAAACATGCATCATGGGAACAAAAGGCTGCGTGTCAAGAAATTAAACCAACCCAGATCCCCCCTATTAGGTCCAGTTTTGGTTTAACCCTCCCGGTTCAAATAGCCCGAAAGCTCCCGATTGTAAATAATATCGTCATCTGCCTTAATGTTTTTACTTACATTTGTCGTTACTAGAAATTACTTTTGCTGATATGTAAGACCATTCCGGATAGCACACCAGGGTCAATAGATTTCTTTGCGCAAGTGGGGTGCATTCCACCAGGTTACACACTAAGGAAAGCTGTTAACTCACTCGTACTATGACCAGGAATTGCTTAAAACATATCCCAGTTATTGGGACTGGAGGATCACGTCTAAGGTATGTTGATTGCGTATGACGTCAATAAAGAAGAAACCAAGAACAAAAAGCCCCCCAAAATTAACCAATAATCAGCTGTCTAATGCAAAAAGGCAGCAACTCGTTAGTTCACTTCTTCTATTTTTTTGAGAGAGTGAGAGAGAGATAGAGAGAGAGAGAAAATGCGTTTTACATTTTGATACTTGCCCCAGAAAATTACTTATTATCTTCTGCATGTTACAACATCATGATACAGCTTGAACAAAGTACTTTACGAAAAACACAGATTTGAAGGTCATGATCTCAAAGGTCAAGGTCAAAATCGACGTACACCCATTTTGCATTTAGGTGCATGCCTTTCAGATTGATCAATATACAATGCATGAAGCAATAACGACATTGGATTTCGTTTATTACTATATGGAAATCATACAGGAGCCCCAAGAATGCAATGAAATGAACTGGTTGCCTGTAATGTAGATACGTTCTATGTTCCCTATTAAAATCAGAGGGTGGATATAAAAGGACGCTTGCTCTGAGTAGCTTGCAAGTAAGCACGCTGATGGTGTTTCTTAGCATTTTCACAATTCGATTATGAAAATGAATGAAAATAGAGTCAGCAACCCTACAGGAGCTACTGTTGTCAAAGTGCAAGGGATTAACAAATGCTTAAAATATATTGCCTTGGGCTACTTGTCTTTACTCCAGCTCATGATTGTTGAGCAGGTCAGTGCTCCTCACAGTTGACAGGCAAAGACATCCAAAATTTCCTCTGTTTCTGTGGCACTTTTGGCACAAACGTAGTCATGATGGATTCTTTCTTAGCTGGATTTACTCCAGGTGCATCTGCTATGTTCTCTGGAATGTGAACTTTATCTACTTCTTTCTTCTTGAATAAGTCAATGGTTGTGTATTCAATTGCATCTGCAGTTTTAAAATGCAGTTGTTTGCTTCCTCTGCAATACTTGACCTCAACCATATCTTGCAGAAGTGGGAGGTATCTTCCCACTCTCTTGAAGCGAGAAGACACCTTATTGTCTTTCTAAGCCTGGAAGTCAGAAGAATTCATCTGAATCACCTCGATTCCTGATCCTGCTTGCTCGATTATGTCTAGCAGGTCACATATGTAAGAAACATGTTTGTTGGCTCTGAGTATTTTCTAAATGTATCCATGGATGCTGTCAGCAGCCATGTTTTTGTGGCCCGGCACAAGATATGTTCAAAGTGACATTATCTGGCCCAGTTGGACGATTTACAATGATAAAGACCATGGAGAAGAGGCACCAGTTTTTGTTTTGGCCAACACTGTTTCCCAGCCAAAATGTAAAATGCTTCTCATCTCTTTACTGTCTGATGATTTTGTAATATGTGCTGGTCACTTGTTCCTTCTTTCTTCCTGCAATACTTTCATCCCATATGCAGCAATAGTGAGCCTTTTGCCCAGCCTTCTTATCGGCAAACTTCTCAGTGAAAACAGCTAACGGTGAAGTAAACACGCAGCAGTTCATATCATGCATCATCGGCAGAAGCAGCGCTTTCTGTTAATCTGCTGCATACAACTTGGCATCTTGTGGCCAGTTCGAATAAGTATCTTCTTGGTAACGATGTCTCTGAATTTTAATCATTAAAAGAAAAAAGTTCCTGTTCAAAATGATGTCTATCAGCTTCAATTATCATTCACAGATGGTTGGTCCATTTGGCTCATATTTATTCAGTTTATTGTTCCACAGTTTTTTTTACCATTCGCCGATAAGTTACAACCTTGTAGATCTTCTCAATTCCAATCACCCTAAAGTCATTAATCGTGTGTCCATTTACAAAGAAATCTTGGCACATGGGGACATAATACTTTCTTCTAATTTTTTAGAAAAAAAATAATAACATGCGCTGGTGAAATATTCCTTCTGTTTCCTCGACATACATGTACTTGTTACATTTTAAAAATGAGACTACATTTTCGAGTGCTCTGGTCTACATTCAATAGGTCAGGAAGTCCGTGAACTAAACGTTGTGTTCAAATCATAATTTGAGAACTGCTCAGGAAGGGACCTTGCTTGTACATTTGCTAAGGTTTCTGAATGATCAGTGACCATTACTTATCAAGATCGATATCCAAATTTAGTTCAATTTCGAATCCGTCCAAATGTGACAAGTAAACATGAGCATGGCCAATTTCATACAAGTTCTGAACATTCACCACGCCATGCATCTGCCATCAAACTCCAAAAGGACAATATTCACAAAGTGATAATAACTGTCATGAAAAATAGAAGGGGACAAAACTTTTCAATGATGTCAAACAGACCGCACCAAATTCCGTGTAATCAATATTCAACCATGATCACAATTGCTAGCCATCAAACAAGCCATGTCGAAATTCAGTTAGACCAAGATAGTTATACATCAGACATAAATATAGTAGGAAAAAATAATCTCTCTCCTGAACTGACACAGGCACTAACTAAAAGTTACTAGTAGCTCAAATCGATTTGATGAATGCAACTCTCAACCTCAAGAGTTATCTTGCTCCATACATATACCATTAAATTTCTGAGTACAATTAAAACTCGCTCACAAACCCATTAATATAACTTTTCAAATCCGCCTCATATTTGCATTATAATGACTAATTTTTATCTACAAATTTAGAAAATGATTTAATCACCTTCATTTCTTTTAATATCCATGTTGCCAAATGTTGAAATAAAAAAGTATGGCGGAATTCGAAGTTCTCAAAATCAGTGCATACTCTATAAAATCAACCGTGACACATACACGCCATAAGCAGGCCCAATAGGAATGTTACGATCCAGGTGAGGGTAGTTAACAAAATGAAACTGGAACTGATATTGTTTGTCATATATTGTCATGTTTAAACTTTAATTCATCACCATCATTTACCATCTATATATCCAAGTATAAACATACTGAGTCATATTCTGTAGTGTCCTTTAATTTCAAATCACTTCGGTATATGGATTTAATGTATTGTTTCTAATATTTATTATTGATGCTGAGTAGGTCATCAATAGGTCAGTTCAAAATATTTACCACGATGGTCTTTTGTTGTTAGATTTTCAAAAAAATGATATTCGTGGTAAAAAAATATAAACTGGCTTACAATGGTGCATAATTTGTACCCATTGGAATGCCGACGGTTTGCTTCAAAACAGAATTTTCAAAAATTTACAGAGATGTTATCTATCAAAAATACTAATAGTTGAACAAATTCATCGCACTCAAATGCACACGGACCATCCTCCACATCATTACCAAAATATGCATTCTTAAATGTAATGATCAGTTTTTGAAAATTGCTTTTCTGATATGTTTTAAATATAAGTGATTTTAAACATCCTTTCAGAAATATATATGGAATAGTTGTGTATTGAGTAGAAAAGTCCCAAGATGAAATTTGTTTGTATGGCCATTAATTTTTTGAACATTTAAATTGTTCTAACAACACTTTGGATTTGAGCAAAATCCCAAACCTCTTTACACCACTAAACCTGTTACTTCCATTCGATTACCGTAATTTTGCCAACAACTCTTGCAAGTGTGTGCATGTTTATCAGAAAATATCATGTTAAATGTCGATAAAATAATTGTTGATGTTTGTCTAAAACAGTCTTTAGCGACACATTTATCTTTTTATATGTAGCCGAAGTTGAATTTGTGTCTCACAAGCCCAATTCATCAATTATACCTGTATAATAAAATTGAAAACATGTAAATCAAAAAGGTTATAAAATATAGTGAAAAAATGCTGCTGAAGTGGAGCTGGCCCTATTGTCAATATTATAAATATATGCTTTCAGACTGGGGATATTCCATCTGTGTGGAAGAGGGTAAGGGTTACTCCGATATACAAGGCTGACAGTCCTTTTGATCCCTCGATCTATCGACCAATATTTATTTTACCGGTCAGAGTGAAAACATTTTGAAACAGCTGTTCATTTTCAACTGGTTTCCTACTTGAAGAAACACTCCATTTTATGTTATCGACAGTCTGGTTTTAGAGAAAAACAGTCTACCATATCTGGTATCACTGCTATAACTGATTCTACATACAAGCATATGGACAAAAGTCAAATGACAACAGCAGCATTTTTGGACCTGAAAATGCTTTTGACATTGTGGATCATAAATTTTTTTTGTTCAAATTAGAATGAATGGAAAAAAACAGTGCACTAAAGCTTTTCAGATCATACTTGAACAACCGCACACTGTGTGTACAATTTGATGGTGTAATATCCGAACATTTGGAGGTCCCCTCTGGTGTGTCCCAGAAGTCAATCTCGGGTCCATGGCTTTTTGTCATTATATCAATGACATGCCAAATTGCGTTATCAATTAAAAAATAGCATTATATGGTGACGATACAATTTCACTTTTCCCCTCTAGTGACATTGATGTAATAACAAAATGCTTACTGGAGGACCTACGGAAAATTGCCAATGTAAATGTAACAAACCTCATCTCAACATAGCAAAGTGTAAATGGATGCTATTTCTCAACGTGAATGCAAAGTTGAAGACACTTATGTGTCCATAAACAATCAGTGTATCGAACAGGGCCAATCCTATAAGTATCTGGGTATGACCCTGGACCCACAGCTATCATTAAGTACACACGTACATCACCTGTGTAAGAGGCTTAGGCAAAGACTTGGAGTACTCAGTAGAGTTCGATCTCTGTCCGCAACTTTTTAACTCAATGATTTTACCTTCATTGGATAACGGCATTATTATTTATGGAACTTGCAATGTGACTGCACGAAAAAAACTACAAAGACTCTAAAATAAAGCAGCCGAAATTATATTGAATTTCCATATGATACCAACAATTGTAATGCTTCCAATGAACTAAAATGGCTTAACTTTTAAGACAGCATATTCCTTCATAGATCGGGTTTTATGTTTACATGTATTAACAACCTTCTACACGCATGTATACCTTTGTAACCCTTTCAAAAATGCAAAGGTGTCATATACATGATATAGCACAAGATCTAGCAATGAAAACAAATTGTATCTACCTAAATACAATTTAGGTTTTGGCGAAAAATCGTTCACAACTATTAGAGCAAACATCTGGAACAATCTAAGCTCCGAATTGAAAAAAAAGCTGAAGGAGCCAGCTCCTTCAAAAACGTCTAATTCCATATATTTTATCAGACAGGTCATCTTCCCTGTATCAATGGTGCTAAACTAATTTTCTCCCTAGCCAGTCTATTTTATGTATACTTTTGTTTACTTATTTGTCGTGTTTTTACTCAAGTTCCTTGTATGTATCTGTGTTTGTTCCTTTCTACATGTCAGGACCTGTTTGGAAGTCAGCATCACTGTAACAGCTACCCTGTTAAAGTAAAAGCTTTTTGACTTTGAATTGGTTTTTACTGTTTACATGATTATATTATAATGATAACATTATTTGATGCTTTATCAGCTAGTTCAAAAACATAATTTTCATGCATAATGAGCTGCAAAGTTGTTCATCATGTATCACGTTGATGGAGGTACAAGTCGTGTTATAAAGTCTAATAAATAAATACATTTACTGGAACCTCTTCCATCCCCAACTTTACATTCACATTTTACATGATACCCCTTGTAGTATGCAACACAGAGTGTAGCCCAGTGGCAGGGAGTGGTGGCCAGCAGCAGAGAGCAGCATGGAGCAGCGGCCGGCGGCAGGCAGCATGTAGGTAAGGCCTGCGGCTGGCCACCGTCATGTGCTGCTGCCTGCCGCTGGCTGCCACCGACCTCCAGTCAACCCCAAACCCTTCTATTGGCTTTCAGCGGCTGCCAGCAGTAGCCAGCGATGGCAAGCGTCTCTGCCACTGGTGGCCGCTGTGTGCTGCTGGCTGCAGGTGGCTGCAGGTGGCTGCCGCCGAATTTGGTCAAATGCCACTGAAAGCAATTTACTAGCATATGCATTCACAACAATATCCATGTACTATGCTAACCTGCCTTTTATCGGTCATTTCATTACTTCAAGAATTCATTAAAATTTAGAAATTAGCCTCAGTGCAATCTGCTGAGCAAGGTAGTAGAGATAAAGTCAGAGTAAAGTAAAGAGCTTGTAAAGTCGACCATTAGTGCTAGTATTGAATATCCATCCACAGGCAAAACCTACTGTAAAAGACGGGTTTACAATTGCTGCAGCTATGTGAAAGCTGCCTGAAAAGGTATATATATGTTACAATATTTGTCTTCCATGAAATTGTGCCTTTGCTAAATATGACTTGTCTGCATGTACAAGCTTCCTCACAAGTCACACGTGCATGCTATTTTCCTATATTTGCTAGGAAGTTGGGCATGCGTAATACACATACAAGTGTAAGTAGCAATATGAAGGGAGTTCAAGGACATGACAGGACAGAGTGAATCCCTGTCTTCTAGCTCCAGGGATTTTCACTGTAAAGCTACTGCAGTTAGTTTTTATAAAAGAAAAATATTGATATTTGTCATATCTTGGATATCTGCTCTTTGAAACTGGTGATGGATTTACATATTTTGTATACAAAATACTTAATTGGCGGAAATGAGCGATATTTGGGTGGGTGATGTTTAAGTTTGGGTCATGTCTTGACTACGTATTTTGTTGTTCACACTTTGCTTTCCCGCTTTTCCTTTCATTCGCCTTCCTGATTCCTTTGTGTGAAGACGTTTTCTAGAGAACCGGAGTTTGTTAAAAAGTTGTATATACCTGGCACCGTGTTCATGGATGGCGAATCTTGTCCTTAATGTGGTGATTTACCTGGTATTGTTTGGTTTGTTTTGCGGGCAAATGTGATCGACAACTGGGAAAAGGGCCGAGAGGATAAGTTACAAATTGGTAGCCTCTGGTGGTGTCGATACCAAGAATCTACGCAGCAAAATGTCTGGATCCGAGTCTCAAGCTGCACATTTTGTGAAAGATTCTGATCATGACTTTGATGGTAAGGTTGATCCAGTTGTCGTTAATCAACTTTCTGATTCGGACGGTGTAGGCGGCAGGGTTGAAGACAACTTTGAGGAGACCGAGTTGGACGTTACATTAGACAAACAGATCGAGGATCTGAGTATTCAAACTGAGAGAAAGAAGTTTGAGCTCGATCATTCGAAGAAACTGATTAAAATTGCAAACATGAAAGAGGAGCTGGCGGGCTTGACAAAACAGGCTTCTCAAGTGTCCAAGTTGAAGGGGACACTATCGGGAGTATCACCTTTGCCAGTACACGATGAGCCTTTAGGTTCTTCAAAAAGCAAAAAGTCGCACGATGTTAAACTTAGTAGCAAGACCCGAGCCAGATCCATGGACGAGAAGAGACTGGTGGCTGATACTGGTGTTGCTTTGAAGGACTTACCTGGGTTTCAAGATCTTGAGTTGCGGGCAGACGCACATTTGGGCTCTTTTGATTTGGCTGACATTGGCGGTCATGGAGGACGCAAGGGGCCCAAGAAGCACAACAAGAAAGGTCAAGGCCGTGGCGGCACTGATAACTGTGATTCCGATTACATGAAAAAGAGTTATTCTGCTTCCTCAGACTCCCAGTATGAATTTGACACATACAGTAGTGACTCTGTAGGCAAAAAGCATAAGCGTTCTCGAGGTAGGAAAATTAAGTCAGGCAGAACGCAAAAACTTGGAGATAATGTGGTGAAGGTCGAAGTTTGGCTTCATGCGAGGCTAAGTTTGCAATACACGTCAAAAGGCTTGAAATACGAAGAACTTAGTACCCCTGTTTTCGTTGCCAGTTTCATTGAATCTTTGAATAAAGATTTAACAAGTAAAACAGGTATGAAGAATATCGAGTTGAAGCAAAAATTAGATCATTTAAAGTATCTTATGTACGCAGCATCTGTTCAAGACTGGAGTGGGGTACTTGATTTTCAGGCAGCAGTTTTAACCGAAATTGAACAAGGCAATCGTTACTGGGGAGATATATTTCTTGATGTCGAATCAAAGGTGTTGCATCATAGTAAACATACTAGTTCAGCAGGTTCTGGCAAACAAGGTTCAAACACTTTTCCTGACAGAGTTTTATTCTGTAAACCTTATCAGACTGGGAAATGCAACAAATCTAAGGAACACTGTGGGTTCTTTAGTGGAAGAAAATGCACAGTGGGGCATTTTTACGCCTCTTGCTTCATAATAGATAAAGTTCAGAGAGCACACCCAGAGAGTTCTTCTGATTGTAAGTATTATGGTAAATCTATTAGGGAGATTAAAGACTCGCAACTGAAAGATTGACTAGAATCCAGTTTTTGTGGCACTGATAACCAAATTGAATGGACAACTAGTGACTCTATTTAAAAATGTATCCCAAATTTTGCATACTGAATCGAAACAGTTAAGTCTTGGTCAGGTTGATGTGGATCAATGTAATACTCGAACAAATAATCATGTGTCAGATTCAGTTCATTCAGATTTTTTTAATGTTTCTGATTCTAGTAGTACTTGGGATAATCCTGTTGTAAGTTTATTTTCAAATTCAGTATCCAAGAAATGTAATGAAGGTGATGCCAGTTTTTTTTAGTCACCTTACACATGTCAGGATGGTTCTTGTGACAATTCTCTTTTTGTACAGGTGGAACATCGGAATCATAAGCCACAGACAGACTTGTGTAAGGATTCAGTTGAGTTGTCAAAAACGTCTTTATTGAGGAAGACACATGATGTTTCTCAAAGTGTTTTCCTTTTTGAGAAGGTGGTTAGTCGTAACTCTTGCGGTTCATTTAGTAATCAGTCTGGAAGTCCAGTTAAAGTCTTTGACTTGAATAGTAGAGTAGTTTTCCTGCCGATCAAGGATCAGGAAGAAGTCGTTCCAATTGATAGTCGTGATTCTCAGGGTAGTTTTAGTTTAGGTGACTGCTCTCTGAGTCCGTCTTTTGATTTTTCAGGTATTTTGATTGCTCATAACAGGGTGCAGTCCTCTGGGTTACCTAATTATTTAGGTTGTAGGATACCAGTTTTTTCTTCGTTAAACATTCCTGTTTGGAGATCAAGATTGATAGCTGCAAATTATACTGATCTTGATATTTGTGATTTTTTGGAATTCGGGTTCCCTGTGGGGTATGTGTTGGACATGTTGCCGAAATCTTCAAATAGAAATCACGGGAAGTCTTTGGCCTTTGCTTCACATATCGATCAGTTTATTTGTGACGAAGTTAGTTTTGGTGGTACAATTGGCCCTTTGAACACGGATAGTTTGTGTGACCCAGTTTGTATTTCTCGTTTTAGTTCTGCAGAGAAAAAGGGTTCTAGTAAACATAGGGTAATTGTGGATATGTCGTTTCCTCAGGGACATTCCTTAAATAACAGGATTCTCCAAGGCTTTTTACTTGGGGTTACCATGTAAACTTGAATATCCATCCATTGATTTGTTGACTGACAGGATGGTTCAGTTAGGATCTAGTTGTTTGATGTACAAACGAGATCTTTCTCGGGCCTATCGCCAAATTCCGGTCGACCCAGGCGACATTCATTTCTTGGGTTTTCCTGGAGAGGTTTGGTTTTCATAGACAGAGTGCTCACTTTCGGGTTGAGATCGGCAGCAATGTGCTGCCAGCGTACTACCAATGCTGTGTCTTTATTACATCGTTGGGCAGGGTTTTTTCCTGTTGAATTATTTGGATGATTTTGCAGGGGCTGAAAAATCTGATACAGCAGATCTGGGGTTTTCTCAGCTTAAAATGTTGCTTACTGATTTAGGTTTACAAGAGTCCGAAAGTACGGCTGCTCCTCCTTCTGTTAAAATGATATTTCTGGGCATATTGCTGGACTCAGAAGCCATGACCATGTCTATTTCGGAGGAGAGAATGCTTGAAATAAAGGACATTTTGGAGTTTTGGGCTGGGAAGGCCAGAGCTTCAAAACGTGAGGTGCAATCTTTGATAGGAAGTTACAATTTGCTGCAAAATGCGTTAGACCAGGTAGGATTTTCATTTCTCGTATGCTGGATCATTTGAGGTCTTTAACGCATGTCCCACTAGATCAGTAAGAGTCTCTCCCTACTTCTCTTTTGCATGATGTCAGATGGTGGCAACGTTTCATGTCGAGTTATAATGGTGTGTCATTAATCTCACAAGAACAGTGGCCAGAGCCAGATACTGTGATGGCCACGGATGCATGCTTGAATTCTTGTGGTGGTTACACATGTGATTTTTTTCCACACAGCATTTCCACAGTTCCTTAAAGATATGGACTTGCATATTAAGGCTTTGGAATTGCTAACCGTGGCTGTTGGTTTGAGATTATGGGGACATCGTTTTGTTGGGAAGAAAATTCGCATTTTTGCAAGAACGAAGTGTCTGTCTGTGTGTTGAATTCAGGTCACACTAGAGATCCCTTTTTAGCAGCTTGTTCAAAGGAGTTGGCTTATTTGGCAGCCGTGAATGAGCTGGAGATTTACAGTGTGCATTTGACATCAGGAGATAACAGGTTGGCTCATTATTTATTGAGATGGGATTCTAATGTTAGATTTCAACATGCATTCTTTCAGGAGTCTGGTTTCTCGGCTGGTGATGAGGCCCATGTTCCACCTGAATCTTTTCGATTTGAAAACATGTGGTAACATACGCATTGATTTTCTTTTCTTGCAGAGAAGCAGCTTAAGTCGCTGCAGAAGGATGTTAAAATTTCTCAGCGAAATGCATATGCGACAGGTACTTGCAAGAATTTATACGTACAATGGAAAGCTGATATTATGTTCTGTTTGTATTCTGATCTGGTTTCTGTTCCCACTTCTTTAGATACTGCATATTTATACACTCGATTTCTGAACCACTCTTTCAAGAGTGTATCTTCGATAAAAAATTATGTAAATGGAGTGAAAGTTTTCCATTTACTTTTGGATTCTGAGTTTCCGTTTTTATCTGATTTTCAGTATAAGTTACTGTTGAAAGGTATCTCAAGGCTTAATCCGCATTGTCCCAGTAGAGCCAAGCCTATCACTCCTAATTTACTTTTCAAAATTCATTCGGTTTTAGATTTTTCTATAACCTTACATGTGGCTTGTTGGTCTGCGTTTCTTCTAGCATTTTTTCTTATGGCCAGAAAGTCAAATGTCGTTCCAGTTAGTCTTAAAGCTTTCGATTCTTCAAAACATTAATGCAGGGGTGATATAGTGCTTGGTGAAGTGGGGCTTTTCGTTCATTTGAAATGGTCGAAAACAATACATTTTTTGGGGGGGGGGGGAGAAAGTTGGTTATTCCTGTCTTGAAAATTCCTGGCTCAGTGCTTTGTCCAGTTTCTGCATACAGCAAACTTTTGTCATTGGTTAAAGCTAGGCCTGATGCCCCTGCTTTTCTTTTCAGTACAGAACCTAAATTTAAATGCATTACTCAATACATGTTTGTTAAGGTTTAAAAAGAAGCGATTTGTAAAGTGGGGTGGCAAGGAGAATTGTACTCTGGGCATAGTTTTCGACGAGGGGGAGCCACAACAGCATTTTTGGCTCTTGTACCACGAGAGCTTATTCAAGTACAAGGCCACAGGCTTTCAGACGCTTATTTGAAGTATTTAGATTTAGATTTGCCTTCGAAGCTGTTGGTGGGTTCCAGGTTTGAGAGACTATATTTACAATATTGAGAGAGATGTTTCTACTTGAAACTACAGTGTTATATTGATTTATACGTACATGATGGAGTAATGGAACAGGCCTTTGTTGTATTTCTTGGAGATTAGCTATTGGTCTGTTTACAGAGATTATATACATGTCATCAGAGACGAATTTCTCATCTATATTGGTCAAGTTTCAAACATGTGATTATTGGTTCTCAATTAATGATCTTATTCAAGACGAGGATTGTATATTGATTGATTGTTCATATAATGATATTTTTGTGGGTTACAGAGCCAGATCAGTTTTATTTCTTGTCTTTTCTTTCTTTTATGTTTTGTTTATTTATCTTATTTATTTATTTATTTATTTATTTATCTATTTATCTATTTTTTTATGTGTTTCGTTTGTTGGTTTGATTGTTTGGCAGTTGATTGCTTCACAGTTGATTATTAAGGATATGATTGTTCTGTGAGGTTGTCATTGTTTACTCTCTGCCAAAATATCAATAAACTTTTGAACTTGCCGTTTGTTTTTGTCGATTATTATATTACTGTTAACTTTTTGCAAGATTGCTTGACTTACAAATATTTATTTTCTGACAATTTATATATTTGGTATACAAAATACTGAATTGACTGAAATGAGCGATAATTGGGTGGGTGATGTTTAAGTGCGGGTCATGTCTTGACTATGTATTATGTTGTTCACACTTTGCTTTCCGCTTTTCCTTTCATTCGCCTTCCTGATTCCTTTGTGTGAAGACGTTTTTTAGAGAGCCAGAGTTTTTTTTTAAAAAGCCCTCCCACCCACACATTTATTTGGTTTTGATATATGTTATTGAGGTTCAGAGCGGTTGATTGCTTTGCAGTTGATTATTAAGGATATGATTGTTCTGTGAGGTTGTCACTGTTTACTCTCTGCGGAAATATCAATCAACTTTTGAACTTGCCTTTTGTTTTTGTCGATTATTATATTACTGTTAACTTTTTGCAAGATTGCTTGACTTACAAATATTTATTTTCTAATACCTCTGTGCTCACAGTGAATCTTATAATAGAGTGATTTGTTGGGAAAATTATGTCAAGGACAACAGGAACACGGAAGAGAAACACAAGTGACACTTCAACTTCCAGTGCCTCTCCAGTCTCCCCAAAGGTAGATTTAGAAACAGCAAAACACCTGGTTGGTATATCATGTAGCAGGATAGTGAACATGAAGGTGACATTGTTTCTGTAATGCCAATAGTGGAGGAAGACCTCAACTTTTTTGACATAGACACAGAGTCTTAAGAGACTGAATTGCAGAGTATCACTGCTCAGGCTAAAGTAGTTCGAAAGGCTGATTTGAGGCTTTTAAGATGACCATGTTGGACCAAGTAAAAAATGTCCATAGAAGCATATACCTCCAGACTCGAATCTAGCATAGTACAGCTGAAGAAGGAAAATAAAAGTTTAGGTGAGGAACTACTACATGTGAAAATGCACGCAATTGAAGAGGAACAGTATTCAAGGAACAAACAACATTCGCATCTCTTGGCTAGGGGAAACCCAAAGTGATAATCGTGTGTGCACATAAGTTGAATCTGCCTCAACATGCAGAAGCAGTGGGGTGGCCCACAGAGTGTGAAGAGGCAATATTGATGGCCCCCAAGCTCATGATTGTCCGTTTCCAATTTCGGGGAGCAAGAATGGGGGTCAAAAAACACAAAAGAACATTGAAATGTTCTTTCACCAAGGTTACTGATTATCTTTGCAAAGGAATATTCTATGTTTTCAACCATGCGTGAAATGATCAAGGAATGAAAAACAGTTGGATATAGAATTGAAAGCTTTTTGTGAAATATCGAAATGACCATGTTTCGCATAAAATATGGAAAATCATTGGACTCTATCTTGAGTGAAAAGCCACACATACCGTCCTAGCAGTTGAATGAAGCTGCAGTGGCACCAGATGTGCACACAGGCCGATCAAGTTGAAAGATAGGACATGCTAACATGACTGCACAGCCATGTATGTGATGGTTGGGTGACAACTGTAGCATATCTCCATGGGATTTTGGGTTCAACTTTCCATCTCCTTGCCTGATCCATTCAGTTGTATTGACGTGCGTGACGATATTAAAACTGAGTATCTGACATATTGTGGAGTCCTGCTTTGGGCTAGTGTTCTTGGTATATATCATGCATTTTTTTATTATAATTTTATTTTATCTGAAGATATTGTGGCTTAGCCTTCATGCAGTAGACTGAGCTTTCGATATAGTCAGGACCCATATTAATATTCTGTACAGTCATAATGCCAAACAAAGCTTATCCCCTCAGTAGCACTTTTTTTAACTTTTAAATCATACAATGCATTGCATCAGCGCATGGAGTGTTGTTCTTGCCTTGAAATTTACATAGTGCTACATAGTGAAGCTCCCGTAGTGGTGTAGTCTAAGGTTACAAATGCAGTAAATCCACATATTAGAACCATAACATGTGTCAGATGGGAGTGAATTGAAACATGCAATCATCTTTCTCTGTGTTTACAGATGAATGTATTTCAAGGCCATGGGGAAGTGCAGAAAAGCGCACAATGTACTTCACCTGGGACTACAAACATCTAAGATGGAGCCGCCTCCAATGCCATACATTGCCATATGGTTACAGAGTGGAAACATTTTATGATTTTTTGCAGGGTGTGATTTTTTTTATTCTTTCGTTTTTTCTTTTCTTTTTCTTCTTGTTTAACATCTGGCTTGGATGGTTTTGCTGGAATGTGGGTACACCAGCATATCTTTTGTCACATGTTTGAAGTCGTCAACATGTGAAGTACTGTCCATCCTTGTTTACATCGGTGTATATCAGAAAGATCTCCTCTAATGCAACATTTTTAGTTCTGAATTAAACATAACATAAATACATGTCAGCACAACATGCGCATTTTCTTTGTAATTTTAGGTCTTAGTAATAGACGATCCTGACAGCAATTTTATTCTTGGAGGTGATATCAACACTTTATGGTTTTCTTGAGATAAGAAGGGTGGAAGCGAAGAAGATATTTTCACCTATCACACTGGCTTATTATACTTTATCGAATAATTTGAATTGGGAAATATCTTATGCAGCTAGATGGATACTTTGCACGTTGACGGACACACACTGCTTGCCTCTCACATATCACCTCCGAATTTTATGGACGCCTTTCAATGTTGACGAACACACCCAGCATGTCTCTCCAATTTTTCACTTTTATGTCACGTTACTGCTGTACACTGACAGCTGGAGCCAATCAGCTGGAGCCCGAATAGCTGGATAGCCAAGTAGCTGGATAGCCAAGTAGCCAGATAGCCAGGTAGCTGATAGCCAAGTAGCGGGATATACAAGAAGCTGATAGCCAAGTAGCTGATATCAACTGCAAATTGGATATAGCATTTCATTACTTTTAAAACTCACTTCATATTCACCTTTATTTATGTTTGACCACGTAAGTATATAACTTTTCCATATTATATCTCAGTTTTGAGTACAATTAATACCCTTGAGTTTAAGTTGCATATACACTTCATATGAATCAACACTGTGTAATTTTGCCACTTATATATTATAAGTGTGTATCTTGCATACCGCATAATAGTATAACAAGAATATATTTTGTCGATCATACATAAAAAATCAATTAATAAACTGAAAAACTTCCAAACTATGACAATCATACACTTGTTAATTTTTTCGGCGGTGAAGGCAGCATTTGGGCTGCAGACAGCGGTGAACAGCGGCAGAGAGCGGCATACAGCAGCGGTCAGCGTGCAGTTGTTAGTACAGAGCGGCAGCCAGCGGCAACCAGCGGCAGCCAGCGGCAGATAGCGGTGATGGGTGGCAGACAGCGGTGGAAAGCTCTCTGCCACTCTCTGCCGCTGACCGCCGCTGTCTGCTGCCGACTGCCGCTGTCTACCGCTGAGCCCCCAAAGTCCCAATTGGATTTCGGCGGCAGACAGCGGCGGTCGGCAGGTCCGCCGCCGACCACCGCTGTATGCCGCTGCCTGCCGCTGCCTGCCGCTCTCTGCCGCTGTTCACCGCTGTCTGCCGCCCAAATGCTGTTTTTGCTGCCTAAAAGATTTACTAGTGATAATAGTAAACATTTGCAAGTCTTATCCTCAGAAACCTTAGAACATATTGGAAGCAATCAAACTTTATTATTCCAAGTAACCGGGGACTGCAACCCATATCTACATCTTGAATTCATATGGGATATATTCATGCCAGTATAATATGATAATACATGTGAATTATGCACCTGAGAACAAGATATTGATATTCTTTCTGACATAAATATCACGTCCCAAACATTTTCGATGGGCAACAAGCCATGTCAAAACACAATGTACTGCGAAGTCTTAAATACGTGCAGATACTCCAAGAAAGACACCATTCGACATATATGTACCTGGTCCGCACAGACTCAAGAAATACCAAGAATTTTGGATTGGAAGCTGACCATGAAAATATGACAAATTCATAATATCATATACTCACTGTACAGTGCGGTTCTGCAGAACAAGTATTAGCTATTCATAGCAAAACATACACAAGCCATGTTATTTGGGGGGGGGGGGGGGGGCACCCAAGAAGGCTGCTTTGCCGTCACGTTGCACCACTCACCACCAATGTGGTATCACCCAAACAGGCCTTACCGTAGCAGAGCACACCCTATTATAGTGTAGGGTGCAGTGGCGACGTATCACACCTTTCTCACTACACATGATCGAAATCAGTGTAACAAACTAAAAGGTACCCTTACTGGGCAAGGTATGTGTTTAAAAAAAAAATATTGCCTTTCAGCTGAATAGTGTATCATTCAAGAAAAATTTCCTGTATTTTGGAAGTTTAATGGCAGTATACTGAAAAATGAAATTTATGTTGCAGAAATAAGACTTAATTCAAGAACAAGGTTCAAGCCTCACACACTTTTACCTTTGGTAAATATTTTTGAAAGGTGGTTAAATTTATGTGCGCTGAAATAGCTAGTTGCGTGATTAATAATGGTTTTACTCACCCTTCTTCTTTTTGCACTACGGGGTTGGTCAGGGTTGTCTTTCGTCTCCTTTTCTGTTTATTTTATCAGTTGAATACAGAGCAGCAGCCAGTGTGCTGATGAGCGGCAGACAGCAGCATACAGTGGTGAAAGGGTCTGTGCAGCTGGCTAATGCAGTTTGCCGCTGAGCTCAGAATACGTCAATTGGATTGGCAGCCAGCATTAGACAGCGGCACAGCTGCTGACTAACCCTGACTGTCACACACCAAAGTTTTGTACCGTTGGCTGCCGCCGAAACGCAAGATTTGTCGCTGAGAGATTTTACTGGTGCATTCAGGCTACCTAAATAGGACACCAAAGTATATAAACATGGCATTTTTAGTTTTATGTAAACTGTTTGAGGATCTACCTGATGACATCAATAATAGTTCAATAAAAGAATTCAGCTAGGAATGGGACGAGAGTTTTAACTCTATAACTAGTGTGCAGCGGCAGGGCTGTAACTTAACTTGACACAAAGTTCTAGATAAAATCATACAATTATAATACACTCTGCATTAAAGCAGTTCACTGAGCACTGACATTTTTGTTCATTGTTACGCAGGCATGAAAGTAGAATTCACTCTTAAATCCCCTAATGTTAAGGCCTCTCATACTGTTCTTTGTAAGTGGGGGGGGGGCATGGTAAAAAATTAAGCATATAAACATTGTGGTTCCACCAACAGATATTTGCCTTTGACGAAAGGGACAGACTTAGGCTCATTTTCAAATTTCGACGTGAAGCCAAAATCCTGTCAATACAGACAAGCCGCCTGCCAGGGCGTCATACATCAGGGAGCAACTAATTGTCGATGTATGCATTATTATTATAGACATGTGACTTCACAATTCCAGATTGCGCAATCCCTTTGTAAAATGGACACAGGCACGGACATAGCTTCTAGGTTTAAAAGGTTGTATAGATTAATTCCTGTCATTTCAACAGGAAGTGGTTAGCACAGCAAAGTAACTGGGGAGAATACTAAGCAACAACCATGAATATGCTCAGTATAGTATTGCGAATTAATAGTCCAAACAAACTGTAGCAATTGAGTTCACAGAGATTGTTTTAATTTTGTTGCTTGTGAGGTATTAGGATAATGAAAAAAAAAAAAAACTTACAAAAGCATTTTGCCCCAGTAGATTGTGTCTGGTCTGGTCTACCCCTAAAATATATATGGCAGACTTGGTTGGCTGCAGTAGTTATGCAGAATTATGTAGTTTTCATCCTTCTACTGTTCCTGGCATTTGCTTTTTGTGCTATTGGTTTTGTAGATTGTCTGGGTTCTTTAGTCTGACCTTGGGGCCACTTTTACTACTTTACCTCAAAACACCAATGGGTTTACTTGCCAGTCTATTGACCAACGTATGCTTATCCTTCACCATGCTTTCCCATATAATAATTCTCAGTTCAAGAACAATAATCTTAGGCTGCCCTCAAATTCTCCATTCAGATCATTCCCTCTCCAGAGGACACTCCTCATTGCTCTGCATGGTGAATGAGGTCTCACTCGGACTCCCATCAATGCTTCCATCTGAAAACATCGGAGGTGGTGAACATGGCTACAAGGGGTGACTTGGGTGTCACAGACTCCCACAACTGTTTTCACCTGAAACATCCGAGATAGTGGTATATGACTGGATAGTGTGACAAGGGCCATACCCTGACTCCCATTACTGATCCTGTCTCCTCATCAAAACACTAAACACACTGACACAGACCTGTGTAAGGTCATAGGGGCTTACCTGTTACGGTCATCATGAAATGCAGACTTACACAGATGCCTGCATTGTGGGCCTTCTTGTTGTAGTACAGTATCAGGGTGGTGATTCCTATCCAGAATATCTGCTGGTTTTTCCAAGTATGGCAAGCTGTCCTTCACGCATGCCATATCCATGTGTAAGAGCTTCCAATGTGGCTCTGTATATGAGAAACGAGGGAGTTCAAATCGGTGGTCTCATGTATTGAGTCCTGGGCTCAGAAGTGTGTTGTTTATCCAATATGGACTTGGTGTGTGGCTTTTGGTAGCCCAGGGAAGCTGGAGTGCCTTGATGCCTCCTTCTTTGTAAATGTTTGGTCGATTCATGTAATGTAGTTACTGAAACCCATCTGGTACTTTTCTGTTTTTTCAGTGCTTAAAGTAGCATTTCACATTTTCCTACCCCTCTGACTGTGCACAGTGGTTTTCTCCGAGTCCTTCGGTTTCCTCCACCAAAACATGTAAGTAGGAAGTATATGCCACGATCTGTGCCATGGAGAGAGATTAATATAGGCATGGCCTGTTTCACAATCCATGTGAAAGATATGGGTCTATACTTTTTTTCACAGCCACTGATGAGTAATACTCAAAAGAATTATTTCCAAATGTTGTGATGGGCTTACATAGTAAGGGACTGCTTTGTTGTTGTCTAACTTTGACTCACAACACTGTTACAAATCTTAAGGGTGTTTTCTAATATTGCTGATGTATTTGGGATTCTTTTGGAAGTGACTGGTTCATCTACCAAGGCTATCTTCCTATTTGTGATGGTCCACACTCTTAACAGCTGGCTGGTATGATTTGGATATGTGACTGGCCTGGGGCTGTGTGCAGACTGATAGGTTTGGTTGCTGCTGTTGATTGCTGTAGATCCACTTTTTCATCATGCATCTTCCATCGCTAGTGTTTGTCCAGTTGTTCCTTGAGCAGGACTCACTTCTGGCAGTCTAAGCAATCATGAGTTCTTCCAGCTCCATGTTGGCACCTGTATAGCTTGTGTCTGGTTGAGCTGATGGCATATAGAGCAGCCTGTTGATATCACCATAAGGATCTTGCTGGACTCTGAACTCCACCCATCACACCTGTACAGCCGAGCCACTTTTCAAGATAGTTCTTGAAAAAACATCTTTACTTTCAGATAAAACTCATAACTTAGATGCCTGAAGATGAGTTCAAAATTTCCCACTTAAATTGGCCAAAACTGGCTGGCAGTCAAATGTTGTCTGTTTCAGTGTCTTCAACTGGTTTAAAAAGCAATGGAAAATAATCTGACAGAATATTGGACATGAGACCTATCAAGACAACATGCCCAAGGTTAAAAGCTTTCTTTGGCATAGGTTGGCCACTTAGTGCCGAACCCATACTAAGGAAAGCTATTGAGTCTTGATTCAAGGGGAAAGGGTTGTGGTTTCAGATGGCTGGATGCGTAAGTGATTTTAGTCCTTAGAGGTAAGCTGTATGGAGGAATTCCCATTTTCAGCGACACCAACAGGTTGCTAGAAATTCCATTATCACATAGTCAGCGACAGTGAAAACAATGACACTAATAACAGATAATATACATAAGATAAATACAGCTACATTGCACTGCCAAGGTATTTTATCTGAACACACCCACCCATCAATCTCCCTACTCCCACCTCCACCCCTCCATTGGCCAAATTACTAGGAGCTGGTTGTTCTGACTGATCAGTACCTATGCCTCTAAATCTGTGCCACTGTAATCACATGTCCAGTTTGTGAAAATACTAGTAAGTTAAGAGGGGCTCTTTGACACATCTACATATTAAAGCCAAAGAGACCCCAACCGGGAAAATTTCTCAAAGGAAACATATTCTGAATGGGAGTATTTCAGTGGAATTGTAGAATTTAATGATATTTTGACACTTTTTTATGGCTCTGCCCTTTGCCATCATTAATTGATTGGGCCCCTCTTACAATGGCCAAGCTAGCAACAACAGTACTGGTTTTGTCCACGCAGAAAAACTTCAGTATAAACATCCATAATCATGCTTAATATAAATTTGTCAAAACTTCATAAACATCTACACATGTAGCAAATGATGATGGGTGTTCTAGGTCACTGTCTCTGTCTCCCTCTGCCTTTATCTCCCTATCTCTCTTTCACTACTGCCAACTCCATGTCTGAACTGTATCTTGCCTGACTATCCATCACATTGGGTGCAATAGCAGCTCCTTGTGCTACCTCCACAAGCATATTCTACAAGTTTGGTTTACAAGTAGGCCCCACATGGCATCTTTGCAAGTTCCTACAGGAGTTCCCAACAGTCACACTCTGAAGTCTCAGTGACATTTGTCAGTAAGGACCTACTATTTTCATTATTTAGAATTATGAAGGGGCAAAGTGTAGCTCACAGTACAACTCTTTTCTGTATCTGGCAATTATGAAACAAGGTAGCAAAAATGGACTTCAATATCCAATAGGTTTTATTTAACCAGCAAACATTGTTACAGAACATTCATTAGAATTTTAACCATATTGTCTGCACAATCATTCTAAATTTATTCAATTTCATGTATTCTAAGTGTATGTATTATGGTAGCTCTTGGTCACGAGATGTGGTCATGAAAAATGTGAAATAAACAGTGGATGCTGCCTAATATGAATCATGAGCTTAGATGCTTCCTAGAGAACACGGCATGGAAGGAAAAGAGTGATTGAAGCTAAGTAGGTGTCTGTTAAAACTTTTCGTAATGGAACAAAACATTCCTAATACTTGTCACCATAGAGTCACAACTTAGTCATGATATGGAAATACTGGCACTACATATGGACAAACAAACCCTGAATGCAATCATAGATATATGTATCACAGGGTAATGACAACACCACTCTATTATGACGTTTAATAACCTTTATTGGTCATGAAACTTTCATCCATGTATATTATGCAAGGCCGAAATTGAAAATAAAATTGTATCACCTGAAGCGGTAAATGGAACAGTTTCAAATATTGCAAATGTTTTATCAGTTTAAATGTAGTAAACACACTACAAATTCCAACTTTGACACATGAGATCAGCACCAAGGCACACATGTACCTCTCATAAGTACTCCCTTCAGAATTAATTACCAAGTTGGTATATTCAATTCATGATAAAACAGTGTCTTAAAAATACACCAGTTTACATGTATAGTATTCATGTTAAAAATATCCACACCGTTAAAAGATACATGGTTAGCCAAACAGGCAACATCCTTCACCACAACAGCATTGCAAATGCACTGCATGAGTGTGGTGACGAATCGAACTTCTTACTGTGCAAATAAAACTACAGGTAAATATCAGTAAACGCCTATGTTATCCATGTATACACTAACGTTCATATGAATTATATATCTTCTCACCCCTGCGTACCTTTCATCGGGCTGGCAAAAGCAGGTCATACCTCTGGCAGTGTAATGCTCTATACAACATGTCTGAACACAAGTTTTACAGCTGCTGTCCTCTTCTTGGAAGCTGGCATGCAACACTTGCAACATGTGCATTTCGCAAAATTTTATTTTTTTTTTACAAAAGATGTGGGCAAATATTGTTATTTTTCCACTCATTGACTGACACTCACTTTGGAAGCAGGAGAATAATGTCTTGTTTTGTAAGTTCAAGTAATCAACCATTGGATTGCCTTGTAGTTTACATAAACTATTCTGCAGGCTCTCCAGACACATAAAACACGCACACTAGTATTTGCAATACACACAGAACAGACATGAAATACATATTCATAACAATGCTTCAGATTTTGTTCCCTGACGTGACTCCCTCGCAACCTGTAGGCAACCGTTCACCCTTCCCAAAAGCCGCAACATGCCAGGGAATGAGCTGGAACCCTCAGATACAGATCACAAACAGATCAACCCACTGACACACATGCCACAGCCTCCAAGGAAGGTACCCACTTGCCTACAGGCCGAGAAGAATTCATGTTAAAAATCATCTTCTGATTTTTATATATGTTTGCACGGTGAAACAAATATGTTCTTTTGACTAGACATCAAGATAAGAACTTCCCCTCAGCATAAGCTGACTCATATACTTTTGTCAAAAGATAGGAGGGGAAACGGGCTGACTCCAGGGGAAACGATTAAAGAAACAATTTGTATAGAGGGGTGATTCTGATGTCGGAATAACGAACACAGCAGAGGAACAAACTTGTCAATATTTTCATTTCCGACTCCACAGGAACAAGCCGGATCGGTAACAACATTAACTCAATACAAGTGATAATTTAACGATGAAGACTCTAACATATATCTGATAAGGTTTGATTACAAGTCCCGAACAAGACACAACCGTACTCAAGTATAGGGCGAATCACTGACTTGAACAATTTATAAAGAGCATTTCTGGATAATTTGTATTTGAAACGCTTAGAGGTGCTACCCTTCTACCAGCTTTATCAGTGATTCGTATAATGTGTTCTTTCCAACTGATATTTGAACACACACTGATGCCAAGATGTATATGGTTGGTACCCTCTGGCATTCCATTTCCATTCAGGTACAAAGGTCCATGAAATGGTTAAATTCCCCTAGTGGAGAGAATAAACTAAAGATATTCTATGGCATTAAACGTTACTTTCTAAAATCGACTCGAGATTCCAACATGACCCATATCTGTGTTCAACCTTTAGGTTGAGTCTGTGGGATTTCTTACAATACCTAGAAAGGAAGTGCCATCAGCAAGTATCAGATGTCAGTAGTAATAGTTTCAACCATGCCGTTGACATAAACCAAAAATAAAAGTGGGCCCACTATGGACCCTGGACTACTCCTGTTTCTACATTGAGCGAACTCGATTTTTGTCCTAAGGTAGCCACTCGAGTGTCCAAAGTTTAAAAAGTAAACCTTTGTGCCACAATTTATCAAAGGCTTAAGAAACTTCAAAAAAAGGTATTTCATTCCGTAGTCACCACCACTGTATATTTTATCCAGATACAATTACATCTACATAAAATTACAAACCTCAAGCACGCGAAATACATACTTCAGCACAAAATTGAAAATACAAATAAATCAGTATAACACTCTGGTATACAGATAACAAAAGTCAGACAACAAAGATGATCCAAGCATACAAATAACTGAGTAAAAAGTCACTGATAAAATTATAAGCAGGCACCTACACACAGCTAGATCGGGATGAGTTCAACTTCTATAATTGCAGAACAAACCCTTGAAACCAAACGTTGTTATAACACTTTCTTTACTGGTATCCCAGAGTAAAGGGTTGGTGACAAACACTGCTATTAGAATCTGTTTACTTTTTGTCACACTGTAAACTACTAGATGCAAATACTTCTATTACAGCTTACTTCACGTAGGGTAAATGGACGGTGAAAAGCGCTGCTGTTACATCCAGTTTACTTCTTGTCAGAAGTTGGAGGAATGAATTGCTGTTAGGACCTATAGCGTTTTACGTAACCTTATTATGTTCTTTGTCAAACATTTTCGAACTATCTGTGTTCATGAGATTGTATGATTTTTTCACGCATAATTTATTGACATACCACAACTCAGGATTAAAAACCTAGATAGTACAGCTTACCAACTGATAAACATTGTTAATGGAATTGATCAGGCTCTAGATAGAGGGAAGGAACTCAGAGTGACATTTCAAGATATTTCTAAAGCATTTGATAGAGTTTAGTACCGGGGACTACTTCTTAAGCTACGTAAACATGGGCTTGGTGAAAACTTACTATCTTGGATAAAATCTTATTTGAGCTTAATAAAATAGAGAGTTGTATTGGAAGGTGGATATTCTAGTTGTATACACATTAACTCTGGTGTTGCTCGTGGTAGTGTATTGGGACCCCTATTCGTTCTCGTATCCATTAATAGTTTGGTTGATGAATTAACATGTAAAGCTTACTTGTTTGCTCACGATACATCATTACTGGAAATTGCCGAAACACCAGCGGAAACAACCATTCGTGTAAATCTTAATCTTTAGGTATAGTAGAGAGATCGGGCAAAAAATGGAAAGTTGATTTCAATTCTAGTAAAACAGAAGAAAGGCTTAGCTCTACCAAAAAGAATAAGCCTGCACACGGACCCTTATTTTCATGGACGAGCAGGCATCTCGGGTCAAAGTTCATAACCACCTGCGAGTCATTTTGTCAGACAATTTGACGTGGGATAGCCACATCACACTTGTAATAAGACAGCTTCGCGCTTAGCGCATATAGCATCATGTTAATATCTACTACTATGCAGTGCTCTGGAAAGTGTATACACACAGAGCTGTTAACGGAAGTTAACATATATATGCATATGTGTGACCGCTCTTATCAATGTTTGTCACGTGTGATGCATTGAACAGGTACTGAACTACAGGAAATGATAAAAGTAATTGAAGGCCATCCTGCTATTTATTTGGAACTTGCCTTTGAAAGCAGAACAGGCAATGCAGGCAGTAACTTAGATATAAATAACATTATTTCAACTATTACCATTTTTAACTAAAGTCGTTGTGCTCTGAACTGACACAACGATGCGTAGTAAATAAATATCTTTGTAAACCCACCTTTGATTTAAGCACCACCATGCTTACAGTTGCTGAAACCACAAGAGTAGTCCAGGTCAACAGGTTTCCTTGGTGCGCCTTGACCGCAATACGCCAAAGAGCCCCAGGGAAAGCTTATGACTCCGTCAACCCTTTTGACTCAACCAAACATAGCACCGAGAGAGTTCAGCAGGGTTATGTGGCGACTGCAGGAAAGTTATAGACAATTATCGATATAAAGATATAATCAAAGTTTGGGGGTTTACACAGAAATTGAGACAAAACGCCTGGAATGAAACTGGGAACTGTGCCGTCTCTGTGTTGCATCGGTGCCAATAGACCAATAAGGCTTTACCATACACAGAGTGTGAGGTACACCAGCCCGTCATTTTCATTTCATCCATTTTTCGTAACTTCTTTGGCAATTTTATCTTTATACATATTTCATACACATACATGTAACTATGTACAGTGTCTACAAAAGGCGCCATTGGCGTTCTCATCGATTACATCGCTGTCACCTCCACTGTGGTATTTCGATGACTTCAATCAGTGTGTCATCTATGGTGTCACTGAGTAGTTGATATGGATCTGCCTGCACAAACAGAACGTCCCCAGATCTCAACCACACCAACTTACTTGAATATAGTGTTACTGTTTTAGGCAAGGTCATTCCTGGTGTTTTCTGGCGTTCTTCCATTACCTCGTCCACTGTATCTTCACCTAATGGGGAGTACACATTTGTCCGTTGCACTCTCATTCTAAAGCTTCTTTCTGTTAAAGGACAGGTCGCTGGCCATATAAATACACATCTGACTTTTAGTGACACAAGAACATGGCTGGCTGTTCTTTCTCTCTTAATAACAATGTGCACACGCCCAACGTCGTGTCGAAATGCCACTCCGCTTGATGGTGCAGGTGAGATCGGCACGAAGCTGGACACTAAGCCCTGAAGCGTGTTGTAGCCTGCAAGCAAAAATGCCTCAGTTTAGACTTGAATGTAGATGGAAGCAAGGGCATATTCAACAAAAGGAAAGTTTACCGGGCAAGCGGTTGTTTATTGCCTTCGCAGTTTGCATCGGACTGCCAATGCCTCGCACCTGCTGGTTACTCTGCTCCTTGTGAACGATGGCCAACATAATAATAATGATGATGATGATGATGATGATGATGATGATGATGATGATGATGATGATGATGATGATGATGATGATGATGATGACTGATGATGATGATGATGTTCTTTATTTCAAGTCGAACATATTACAATATAAAAATATTAGCGCCGAGGCACTGTTACTCGACCATGACGTCTAAGGAATGGAAAATGATACATACAATGGACACGCAATGAAAAGATGTTTACACTTGGTGCACGTTCGCAATGGAAGTGACACAACTAGGTTCGGCTGTAGCATAAGGCACATACAGAACATAAGCAGGAAGGGCCAAGCCATGCGTTTATAAGTCTATTGAATTGGGATAGAGTTGTCTGTTCTTTGATATCAGGAGGGAGTTCCAAAGCTTGGCCCCTTGGTACCGTACCGAATTTTTGCCATAAGTAACAGTGTTGAAAGCAGGCTGCTCAATCCTCATTTTGTCACGTAAATCATACTGAGTTTCTTTTCTTGTAAATAAGTCACAGAGAGAAAATTAGGACAGTCATTCATATCAATCTTATAAATTTCAATAGAGAGCTTTCGTAATCTATTCAGATAAAGTGAAGATTTTCTTGCCCGATATAAAATGTTTGAGTATGAAAAGGTGTGATCATTTAAGACACACCGCAATGCTCATTCCTGAATTTTTTACATCTTTGTGGTATCAGCTTGATTACATAGGTGCCACACTAAAGGACAGCAGTTAAAGTTAGATAAGATAAAACCCGTTAAATATCTGCATTTTTTTTTCTTTTTCATTCAATATTTTGGAGAATCTTCTTAAAACACTGATTTGCTTGGAAGCCTGCTTACCTAAGTATGATACATGATCATGAAACTTGAGCTTATCATATATAAACGCCGAGCAGTTTAACAGATTTTTCTGGCCTTATTTTGATACCATCTATTTCAAAGTCACTAGGACAACATGTAGCATTTTGTAGAAGTAACATAGACTGGAATTTGTCAGGATTTGCTTCCGCTTCATTTTTTTTTCAAACGATTTAACACCAATTTGTGCTGCAGTCTCTAAAGTATTTCTTTTACATTTTGCAAGTCTTTGTCATGGGTGGACAGTGTACTGTCATCTGCATAGTTATATGAATTGGCAGTACCTTTGCTACGGTAGAAAAAATCATTCATAAAAATATCGAAGAGCAAAGGTACAAGAATGCTACCTTGGGGCACGCCTCTTAAGATATTTGTCCGCTCGCTAACAGTTCCCCCATACTTAACTCTTTGTTGTCTTCCAGGTAAGTAGCTGCCAATGAGCTCACAAGCATTTTTCGACATTCCATAAGATTCCAATTTTTTTACCAAGAGGTCATGGGGAAGGTAGTCAAATGCCTTGGACAGGTCCATCAGGATTACCCCTATAATCTCTTGATGGTCAAGAGCTAGTTTCCAATCTTCTATCATTTTTATTAACAGACTTTGGCAGGTGTGTCCTTGTGAAAAGCAAATAACAAAGATTTCAATATATCATTGAAAAAATCTGTCATTTGTTCATTTAAGATACCTTCAAAATTTTTCGAGAGGCTTAACAAGATACTTATAGGGCGATAGTTAATCTGACTTTTTATAGACTGGAAGCACATTTGCATTTTTCAGATCCGATGGAAATTTATTATTCGTGAATATAAAAGGTTTATAAATATGGCTGCTAGTTCCGAACAGTTGTGAGTAGAACCAAGGAGGCAGATTTTTGTTTTTGTTGCCAATATTGGCCTGCAGCCGTGTTACGTTTCATACCTTTTGTAGAGGACATTTAGTATATAGAAATTCATCACTTTATTACAACTTAAGCCGTCGTTGTAGCTTTCGTCCTAATCGTCAGTGTAAACATCATTATTGTCGACGTTTTAAAGGTACAACACAGCCGGCTTTCAATGCAGAGGCAAGTGTCAGTGTTGATGCGTATGTAAGTCAACTTGCCATGCTGTATAACTCTCTCTCTCTCTCTCTCTCTCTCTCTCTCTCTCTCTCTCTCTCTCTCTCTCTCTCTCTCTCTCTCTCTCTCTCTCTCTCTCTCTCTCTCTCTCTCTCTCTCTCTCTCTCTCTCTCTCACTCACTTATATTGCAAAATGATAAGTAAGAAATACATGTTCCTCTGGTTACTCTCCCATACTGAATGCAGGTGCTGTTCAAAATTTGTAGGAGATTTAGCGTGGCTCCCTCTCCACCAACTTCCTGTACGAAGCGATGCCATTATCATTTCCTGATTTTCATGAAATGTTCGAAATTACAAATGATCAGATGGCATGCATGTTTAATATAGGAATACTAATTGTATATTTGTATATATATATATATATATATATATATATATATATATATATATATATATATATATATATATACATACATACATACATACATACATACATGCATACATATGTGTGTAATTTTCTCCGAAACCAATCACCAACAGCCTTTCACATCACCTGAAGGCATATCTTAGAAAAGTTCAGCCAAGTGCAGTTGATTGGTCATTTTTCAACAAGTTTTACATTTTTGCGTTTTGTTTTTTATTTTTTATTGGAAATCTTTAAAACCCAATTTCCTCTGATACCGTGTGGCAAATTTATTTGATTTACTCAGAAAAACATTCGTATACTGCTAGACTTTATTTGATGAAACAGGTGGTGCTACCTTTTTCCTTAATTTTAGGTAGGGTCTTTTATTTTGTAATTATTGACCTCTGCTCCAAGACAAAAGGTAGGGTTGGGGGGCGGGGGTTACAAACTACGTTGGAATGCATCTCAGGAAAATATACACCAAAGCAGCCCACTGAAAACGACTGTTATTATACCCTGATTTGTAATTATTTTGAAAGACTTTTCCTCACGTTCAATAAGTGACTATATTTCCATTCATAAGTGTACATTATTAGTCATACTAATATGCAGTGCAATGAAAATGCACATGCGCAGGCCACGACTTCTCAGTTTCAACTTTGACGTAGCTGCACAAAACTAAACACACATTTAAACACACCTCGCAAAAATTGGCGGAATCTGCTTGCTTCTTTACTCCGATCCAGGCGGTAAACTTGAACAGCGGGAGGGTAGACGTACTTGGTATGATTCCCTGCTTTCTTGTGTATGCCTGTAATTAACAAGACCAACATCAAATGTCATCAATGAACCAACTGCTAAGTTGTTAACGAAGTCCCCAAATATGTACCACTAAAATCGTACACCTAATAGGGAAACCCGAATTTCCACTCTGGTGTCAATACAGTTTGGCAAATGCTAACTTTGGTCGTTTGGCAGCAGTCACAGCCGCCATTTTGGTGTTTACCATATTTACAGACACTGACAGCCGTACCTTTACCTGAACCCGGCCTCGTTTCGAATATCCACTCTAAATGATTGTTCGCACAAGTATAGGAACCTTTGTCCAATATATATATATATATATATTATATATATATATATATATATGTATGTATGTATGCATGCATGTATGTATGTGTGTGTGTGTGTGTGTGTGTGTGTGTGTGTATGTGTACATAAAATCACGTCATGCCATGCTTGCACTCAAGTCTCCGCGTTAAGTCATAACGTCAAACAAAAGCAAAAAACAGACATTTTACATTGCTGATTGACAGGTTGACCGCCAAAGCGTAAAGAACAACATACCGGCTGATAATTCCGATTCCATCCGATGATGTTCCCATGCAGCTCTTGATGTCTGCGGGTAAATGACAATACATTAGTATGTGTGTAATGGCTTTATGGGTAAAAACGTGTGGACCATGATCATCTTGTGTTTTTAGACTAATATGTCGTTACAGATGATATGTGTCCAGAAGGGCAATTTGAGTCAGTACCGGTTCCAAATATTATAATGATACAATGTGGTAACGAAGTTGTCAACATACTTTGTGTGATATTACATAACGCTGCCACACAGCATGGTTGGTTTTCACGGAGACGCCTGATCATCGCCACATTTTTCATGTTGACAAGCGCTAAATATTAATCACGATTTTCATGCACAGGTATATTTTACTCTTACTGAGCAGAATGGGTCTATATTGTAATATCCCACTGCGATTCATCACAGGTCTTGGTTTTTTAATTTTTTTATTTCTTTCTTATTTTTTTTTTTATTTTATTTTTTTTTTATTTTTTTTTTTGTTTGTTTGTTTGTTTTTTTTTTTTAATTTTGTCGTGGGGGTGGGCATAGAACTCTCACCATACCTTAGCAACACATATGCACTGACCCCGGTGCTATGACCAGATCCTCATTTTTTTGTTTTGTCACACTCATGCTAGCATAAAAAAAAGGAACTTAAGCTGTCTCTTCAAAATATTATCGGTAAATTCAAACATGAAACAACACTTTATATGTTGTTTTTTCCCTTTAGTATTGCAAACAGCAAGTACATAAACATCAGGAAATCATGAAACAATAAATATGTACACGAAAAAAAAAGGCTTTTCCGCTTTGGTAGAAGCCAGTCTCTGCTATGACTTGATCACATCGTTGAATACAACGTAGCAGATAAATGCCAGAGATTAAAATAAAACAGCTGCCTAACAAATTTAACCCTTTCAGTGCTATGCTAAATGACGCGTCGACAACTTCCCTCTGTAGATTTCGAAAAAATGTGCTCAACTGTTGACCGGCACTCGGTTTCGCCTCCATGGAGATATTAGCATGCTGGTATTTGAGTGGATGGTCTTTTTGCGAGGAATACGAATATTGATCTGGAACCATTTAAATGATTCACATTAGCGGAACTTCTGTTGTAAATAAGAACCGGAAGAGGTTATAGGTACATACCCGGATCTGTATTTCCATATGACCGATCTTCGTAAACAGGATAGCGAACAAACACCCAGAGGCCAGCAGCAGACCTATACCAATGCACCATAATACTTTCATCGACGAATTGTCGGACATCGTCCAATCGTAGCTTCCTGCCTCCTTCTGGAAGAAAGATGGCAATAAAACGAACCTGGTGTCAAATTCATATTTCAAAAAAATTCCAGTCCGGGATATCATGTTATCCATGTTAGCTTGAGAATCGTTGCCTTGATTGCCCCCTTAGTCCTTCAAGTGTCCAGTTTACTCTTTCACCTGTCTTTTTGTTGTGTCTGAAGTACTTAACATATCTGACCCTTTCTCGCATGGATAGACCAATTTGAAAGTGTAAATTTTGTCTTCAGACTACTTCCATGTATGTATTACAAGGCTTTGTGCGGCGAAGGAAATTATTCACGAACACAAATTACTTGCTATCAGACCTATTGAGAAAAGTCCTCCTTGTATAAAAAGCCGTTTTAATATTTAATCAGATTTATGGACATCCAAAATCAATTTTGGATATCAAAAATTGCATTCTTGATATCAATAATTATTTATAGATGTCAAAAAATAAACTTTCATATCCAAAAATAATTTTATCATTTATTGGTATCCATATATTACTTTGGATATCCAAAAAAAATCATTTATTGATGTCCAAAAGTGAATTTTGGATATCAAAAAATCATTCTTGGATATGCAAAAATTGATTAATGGATACTTTCGATATCCAAAATTGAAATATTGATATCCAAATATTAAATTTTGGATATCCATAAATAAATTTTGCAAGTCAAAAAATTCTTTTTGGATATCCAAAATTGATTTATGGATATCCAAAATTCAATAATGGATATCCAACATTAAAGTTTGGATATATAAAATTGAATTTTGGATATCTAAAATTCAATTTTGGATATCCAAAAATCTGATTAAATGTTTAAAAGGCCTGTCATTTTTCTTATGATTTAGCCTGTCTTGTTTGTAATATAGAGTTATTTGCTCCCAATGAAACAGCAAGCATTGTTAACATTTAATAAGATTTATGGATATACAAAATTGAATTTTGGATATCAAAAATCGTTTTTGGATATCCAAAATTGAATTATATATACCAAAAATTCAATTTTGGATATCCCAAAGGATTTATTGATATCCCAAAATTCAATTTTGGATATCCAAAATTGATTTATGTATATCCAAAATTCAATTTTGCATATCCATAAACCTGAGCTAGTGTTAAAACGATATCCTTGCCATATCCTTGTCTTAATGGTATTACATACCTCCCCACTCTTATGAGGAACAATTTCTGTACTTCGGCTCCCCCCGCCCCACCACCACCACTTCTTATTGGTCAACGAATTGTTTGTAACTGATCAGAAAATAAATCAAAATTCTCACTTCTTCTCATGTAACAATCCAACCAATTATCAGTTTTAACCAATCATTGGTATACCTTTGGTCAAGAGTGGCCTCTGACCTTTTTGCCAACGAGATCTGAACAAATCAAAAGCTCTCACTTTGCGCGTCACTGCTGAAAATCTGTCCTGAATGTAACCAAGGACCGGCATAAAAGATATCAAGAAATCGCTTGTAGGTTTCAGTCTTGGTTCAATCATGTTTTATTGGCAAAAAATCAATTATCTGACAGGTTCCCCAGCCAAAATAAGGCTTCAGTCTTGCGACGTGTATTATTGTATGTAAAACTAATAAACAAAAAGTATATACCGCACAATCTACACTGAAAACACATGGCAAAGAAAAAGCAGATGGATCTGTACGCATGACAATATCGGTGTCATATTAACTCATTCCTGGCCAGAGTTAGGGCTGAGTCAATAGCTTTCCTTTGGGCTTGTTACGCACACCCACCCACGGCAAGCCTGCGTGAATGGTTTTACATACAAATCTCTACAAAAATGTTGTCCAGTAACGATATTTTTGGGGTAAGAACTTTGAGGCAGACAACAATTTACAGCCGAACGCTTTTGACCGACATTGAGCTGGAGAGGGTTTACTATCCTTTCTCCGTTGGAATCGTTGCGCGGAGCTCTAGACCGAGAAAAATTGTTGTCCAAGGCCATGCTGTCATGAGAGGTCTCGCTCCAATATTCCTATAGAATGTGGCCTGTCACACGAGAAAATTAAGATTATTCAGTTAGGACAGACAGCATTGAAGAATTCAGTAAGAGTATACATGTATACATGAGGGCCTTCAATCATTCATTCCCAACAATTTAGGTCATTATGCCTTGTGTGTGTGTGTGTGTGTGTGTGTGTGTGTGTGTGTGTGTGTGTGTGTGCGTGCGTGTGTGTGTGCGTGTGCACGTGTAAATGTATGTATGTATGTATTTTGATTATTAGCCTACTCGAATCGCATATTCATGGTACAAACAAAGTTGAATGCAGAAATCTCGCTTTGAAACATTTTTATACCTATGAGTTCTCTGGAGGTCAAAGATCAAGGCCATTTGAAGATTTCCTACATACAGATGAACATACTGGGACTGGAAGAAATTTGCACGCAAAACTGGTTGTCAAAAGTATTGCAAATTTTACATATTTAAATCATGAACTTGACCTACTTTTCCAGGTCAAAGCCCTTGACATTCTCTTTCTGATTGTACTAACGTATAAAGGCCAAGACGCCAAATGGCTATAATTTATAAGGTCTATTCATGCACAAGATTCTCGAAAGAAAATGAAATTTTGCAGGTGGTTCTGAACAAAGACATTGAAGCGCTTTTTCGACACTGAACCAACGTTTTCAACGTAACTCCAATAATTTTCATCCAACAGAAAAAGTCGAGATCAATTGATTTAGATTTATTCTGGTACAAGGAACTGTTGTGTGTGTGCCTGTTTGGTACAATTTCTTATCTTTATCATCTTCAATAAAATTCTGTTCAATATTACGCTAAAGAAATACCAATCTTCCCGTTAGTTCAGCGGCATATGTTCTCGTTCATGTGTCTCGTGGATCGCCATTGTTAAAGTTTGGCCAGCTTTATTTTTGCTTCCTACATATAATTAGCTATAGGAAAAGACATGTCGCCAATTTTTCCTACATCTTTGCATTTTAATATCAAGGATTTTTGTTTTCTGCCCAAAATGTGCATCAATCAAGTAATCTTTGTAATTAGACCATTACCGTTTCACCAATAGTACAGAAACACATGACCCATATTCATAAATTCCAAACCCAAAAATGTCAGCAAAGAGATTTCAAAGTAACCAAAACATCAACATTGTTCTTCCAATACCAATGTGAAGAAACAAATTTGAATTTCTCTCCTGACTTGAGACAGGCAGTTACCCATAAAAGGCAACCGGTGGTAAACCGGTCCTCTCAACCTATGAAATATTCTTCATTAACTAGACTATAGTGTTCCCGAAACGTGTAGGCCTAACCACTCAAAAGCAATATTTTGTTAGTTCTGCCAAAAATAAAAAGAGACCTGGTAGGCCTATCACTTTTTAGTTCTTCTGAATTGTCAGTCAGCTGAGCTTACAGCTAAAGAAGAAAGTAAAAAGTAGGCCTACATCGTTTTTGTGATATTTATGAAACTGGAACATTATAAACATACTCTCTACCTCCATTTTAACTATGAGTCGGAAAACACAGCCCACAGCACAACATAGCCAATGAAGTATTTATCAAATAATACAGAAACACATGACCCATATTCATAAATCCCAAACCCAACAATGACAGCAAAGAGATTCAAGAGTTACCAAAGCATCAACATTCATCTTCCAATACCAATGTGAAGAAACAAATATAAATTTATCTCCTGACTTCAAACAGGCAGTCACCCATAAAAGGCAACTGGTGGTAGACCGGTCCTTTCAACCTTTGAATTATTCTTCATTAACAGACAATAGTGTTCCCAAACGTGTAGGCCTAACCACTCAGATTGCATCAGTAGAACTGTAGCAAAATTACATGCTATGGAAAATATAACTGATAATTAGAAAAGAAGATATGCTTCAAAGCAAATCTGTCTGTGTGCCTTCAAAAGTTGTAAATATTACGGGCTACAACTTTTGTCTTTCGGTACATTGCATTCCATTAAGCTTATGGCTGGATGAAAATTTCAAAGTCCAAATAACCTTGACTTTCGTCCTTTACAGGTCACAGGTAAATTGCAAAACTGTACGGTGTTACAATACCCACAATTTAAGCCCAACATGAACCAAATCACACGAAAATTGACCAAGCTGTGGCAAAATGAAACTTTCAAAGGGCCAGATGACCTTGACCTTTGCCGTTTAGAGGTTAAACGTTCTTACAAAATTGTGCAAATTTTGCAATACCTACAATTTGAGTCTAACATGATTAGAACTGGATGAAAATAGGCTGAGTTATGACTGGATGAAACTTTCAAACGTCCAAATGACATAAACTTCTGACCTCTAGAGGTCATATCATGATAAAAAACGTGTAGTGTTACAATTGCTACAATTTAAACCCAACATGATCAAAATTGGATACAAATTGGCCGAGCTATGGCTAGATAAAAATTTCAAAGGTCCAAATGACATATATCTTTGACCTTAGCAGGTCACATGTAAATTTTAAAAAATGTGAACTGTTAAAATGGGTACAATTTGAGCGCAACATGATCAAAGTTGGATAAAAATTGACCGAGTTATGGCTAAATAAAAATTTCAAAGGTCCAAATGACATATATTTGACCTTTAGAGGTCACATGTAAGTTACAAAAGTGTGCAGTGTTACAATAGCTACAATTTGAGCCCAACATAATCAAAATTGGATAAAAATTAATTCAGTCATGGCTAGATGAAAATTTTAATGTCCAAATGACTTTGACCTTTGACCTTAAGAGGTCACATTTAAATAACAAAAATGTGCAGTGTTAAAATAGCTACGATTTGAGTTCAGCATGATCAAAATTGGAAAAAAAAATTAATGATTTATGGCTAAATGAAAATTTCAAAGGTCCAAATGACCTTTATCTTTGACCTTTAGAGGTCACATATAAATTACAAGAATGTGCAGTGTTACAATATGTACAATTTGAGCACAACATGATGAAGCTTGGATAAGAATTGATTCAGTAATGGCCAGAAGATAATTTCAAAGGTCCAAATGACCTTGACCTTTGACCTTCAGAGGGAACATATAAATTACAAAAAAATTGCAGTATTACAATACCTACAATTTGAGCCCAATATGATCAAAATTGACGAAGTTATGGTTCGATGAAAAGTCAAAAGGTCCAAATGACCTCGGCCTTGACCTTTAGAGATCACATGTAAATTACAAAGATGCACAGTGTTACAATAGCTATAATGTGATCCTAACTTGATCAAAATTGGATAAAAATTGACCGAGTTGCGGCTAGATGAAAATTTCGAAGGTCCAAATGACCTAGATCTCTGACCTTTAGAGGTCACGTTAATTACAAAAATGTGCACCGTTACAATACATACAATTTGAGTCCAACATGATCAAAATTGCAAAAAAATTGACCAAGTTATGGGTAGATGAAAAATTGAAAACTCCAAATGATCTTGACCTTTGACCTTTAGAGGTCACATGTAAATTACAAAAATGTGCAGTGTTACAAACTTAGTAATTGAAGTTGGCTTGGTTACCTGTACCTATAATAATTTTGGATATATTCAAGATTTAAATTTCCAAATGGCCCTAATTTGCATAATTTTCAAAACTGTTAAACCTATTTACAAATTCTCTTAACCTCTTGTATGGATGTATAATCATGCCAAGTTTAGAGTTTCAGTGTATAATACTTTTCAAACGAAATGCCGGACAAATTTGCTGGTAAAGAAAGAAAGAAAGAAAGAAAGAAAGAAAGAAAGAAAGAAAGAAAGAAAGAAAGAAAGAAAGAAAGAAAGAAAGAAAGAAAGACAGACAGACAGACAGACAGACAGACAGACAGACAGACAGACAGACAGACAGACAGACAGACAGACAGACAGACAGACAGACAGACAGACAGACAGACAGACAGACAGACAGACAGACAGACAGGAAGGAAGGAAGGAAGGAAGGAAGGAAGGAAGGAAGGAAAGAAAGAAAGAAGAAAGAAGGAAGGAAAGAAAGAAAGAAAGAAAGAAAGAAAGAAAGAAAGAAAGAAAGAAAGAAAGAAAGAAAGAAAGAAAGAAAGAACAGAATTTCTGTGTTGGCACACAGATATAACTACCAAAATCATTCCCGCAAGTGGTTTGTTCGTTACAATTTTCATTGTTTGTTTGTGTTTTGTAAATTAAAGATCAGATATTGGTTGATTAAAATACTATTGGCTGATGGGTGTATGCAGCGTACACAGAATCTAGATTTTAAAACAAAACATGTAGACTGGGTGTTAAACTTTGGAAAACAAACATTCCATGATTGTTAAAAGAAAACCAATACGTTAGACTGATTAAATGTAACGTAATCTATGAACAAAAATGAGTCATGATTTACCGATGTACTTTCTATCCTAAAACAAAGCAGAAATTAGAAGTTACATTGTCCGTAACTCTACATACACGTTCCCTTGCTAATTCGATAATATTAATATATTATAATATTAGCTTTCAAAACAAGTAACTTTCATAAAGTGGAAAGCTGTTCATATGATTCTTTCACATAAGCCAACTTTTTCTTTTGCCTTGATATGGTTAGAGATTCATAGTATCTGAGTGTATAGTTGCCAGCCCGAAGCGCATAGCTTTTCTATGGTGAGGATCGGTGTCATAAACACACCGTAAATTCTCTATTAATAGACATGTGCTACAAGTAATATAACGTGTAATTAAAAACACAGACCTCTAAGTTAAATTGCACGCCATCAAAATCAAAACGTGTGCTCTTCGTTACATTACGTGTCATCAAAAACACCAACGTATGCTCTTAATATGATTACGCGTCATCAAAACATGGACGTGTGCTCTTAGTTACATTACACGTCAACAAAAACATGGACGCGTGTTCTTCATTACATAACGCGTAATCAAAAACACCAACGTGTGCGCTTAATTCGATTACGCATATTCAAAAACATCGACATGTACCCCAAGTTACATTACCTGTAATAAAAACCCAGATGTGTGCTCTAAGTTACATTACGCGTAATAAAATTAGCCAATCACGATGGGCCTTGCATTGAGGACACACTGGATGAGAAATTGAATCAAAAGTGACAATGGTTTCCTCTATCATGTATGACAAACTAAAAGAAAAGGAGTGGTGACCCTGAGATATCTTTACGCTATTATTACTGGGCCTTTCTCAAATACCTAGAGGATGCTCCTGTGCATCTACCGTTTCTATCCACAATGACGTTGTGGATAACTTTACCCACTCTTGCAAGACATTTCTGATTCATACATTTTACAACGTGGTGAGGACTACTTTCTTTTGCATATTCATGAGGTCACCAGAATGGATTAGATCGGGTTCTGGTCAAGCCTCATGAACATTGATGGTCCTGAAGCGATAATGATCTGTTACCCATAAAATATGAAACACTCTTATTATTATTTGTCATTACAAATAAATTGATCTTATGTTAGTCTTTTGTCACTATTTACGTTCAAATTCACCATAGAACCATGGAACCATGCGTGTTGCCCATAGTGCGCGTAACAAATTATCAAAACAAGATGGCGATTTTGGAGCGTGAAAAGTGAATCAATTAGCAATGTGTTTTTGAAATTCCTGTCAGTTTGAGGTATGTGAGAAACAAAATCTAGCATTGCGAAGTCGTGGTGGATAACGTTTGGGGCATTCGTTGTTGGATTTTGTGGTTTTCGCTCGGCAAGCCTCGCGAAAACCACAAAATCCAACAACTCATGCCCCAAATGTTAGCCACCATGGCTTGGCAATGCAAGATTCTCTATGTCCACAATATCAATATATCTGTCAAAACAGTGTTTGCAATGCTTTCGAATTCTGTACAATCATACATTTCGACCAACAGCAGCCGCTATTAATGACGCAACTATGCAAGAGTACGCATGCCCAGACCTGCGTCAGAGTGCAACGTAAAACTAATTTTGTTTTGACTTTCTGATTACACGTAATGTACTGAGAGCACACGTCGATGTTTTTGATAACTTGTAACGTAAATAAGAGCACACGCCGATGTCTTCGTTGGCGTGTAAGGTGACTTAGAGTGCAGGTTGATGTTTTTGATGACACGTAATGTAATTTAGAGCACACACAAACGTTTTAGTTGACCTGAATAATAACTTGAAGCACACGACCATGTGTTTGCTGACACATAATGTTACTTAGAACACACGTCGGTGTTTTTTTATGACTCGTAATCGAATTTAGAACACATGTTTATTTTTTACATGTGGCTGTGCCCAGGTAACAAATTGAACTGACGACAAAAGAGGTAATGTGTAAAAGGGGAAAGAACATACATTTTTTTCAACATGTTTCAACAAATGTCCAAGTTACCCAAAGCCTAACCAAAAATTAATGTGTGGTTCCGGTAATATGACAGACCCTACTGAAAAGGCCCAACCCTAAAATTGATGGAACAAAAAAAAAAGAAAATTTTTAAGCCACCCTTCCCTAATAAATAATGGTCGACCCAAGCCAGAGCTTCAAACTCAGTCAGAGACCCAAGTGGCCCAAAAAAGTCCGTAATTTTTTCAGTGGCCCAAATGTGACCTACACGGCCTAAAGAGCCGAAGACATGCTAGGGTGGTCTGGGTGCATTTCCGCCCCCCCCCCCCCCCCAAAAAAAAATTTTGAATTTGATCATGCAAAATGGTTTATCTGGGGAGTTTCTAGTATCTTGCCTTCACACAGTTGACGAAATCATAACATTTTAGTCATTATTGTACTGATTTGGCTATTTTTCCTCAGATTGTAAAAAAATCTGATGAAAATTAGCAAAAATTACTAAAAAATAATTTTTAAAAAATCGCCATGTCATCAATTAGGATAACACAAATTTTGCATTCATACATGTAGGGTTTCAGTGAATTTTTGCACACATATTATGGTTATTAATTCAGGGATAATTGACAGATAAAGTATCCCACAATTTATAAGTTGTGTATTTTCTCTACAAAAGCAAGAAGAAAAAATACATTTAGATAATCACTCGGCCTGAATGTACTTAACTTTTATCACTGAATGTTGATTGATATTATTCTATACACACATATGCCAGGATGGTACAATATAATTGCTGCAAGCACACCAAACGATGAAGCATGAAAAGGGAGTAGCCAATGCCTAGGGAATCTTGCCTTGGCTTATTTCCATGATGGACCACAACATGAAAATAGAAGAAATGCAAGTATGAAATCCGAAAAAATATCAAGTTGCTTTGCACAGGTTTGCAGCTGAAATGCTTTAATCATTTATGAATTAAAAGATTGATCGAAATTTTCAATAAATTACTATAGGAATAAATATAAGCACCAAAGGCGTATTTTTTATAACTACAGTGACATGCTATATATATTAAATCCAGGTCCCTAATAACACTAACATACTGAAACTGTAGATATATAAAGCGGTCCCTCTCCAGTAGCAGTACTCCCATCTCATGCATCAAGAATGATTTCCCCTTATTTTTGAAAATGTTCTTACATTCCCTTCCTTGATATACCCTGGCAGGTTCTGCATAGGAATAGGTATAATCATGGTACAGTAGTACTGCAATTACCGACCCCAGTCCCCACCTGGTCAAAACGACTAGGTTTCTTTGGCACGGGCGCTTTTGCAATGTTAAATGACTTGACGCGCAAGACCACGGTGCTGTCCAATTGCGGCAGCAAATTTACATTCCCTGGTTCATTTTCTCAATAAACTTCTTCACATGAGAAACACTTATCATGGCTAAATTCAAGAACTGTGATGCAAAAGTTTGCTACAATGCTCCAGCTGGACAACCTTAGACCAGCTGCAACACGCGACTGACCAGCGAAATCTCCGCACAAACAACCACCCGTAAAAACAAAACGCACAGCTGCTGCATATATAACCACGACGGGTGCGGTATCGGTATCTAGTACTGCTAGGTTTCAGGTGACCGTTCTCCGAGTTACAAGAGCAAAGAGTCGTCAACGTATTTTTAAAAGATGACTTACAATTTTAACTTTAATCTGCCCGCTCGGTTTTGTCTGAAACAGTTATCATCGTTAGTTATAAATCCAAATGCAACACAAACACACACACACACACACACACACACACACACACACACACACACACCTTGAGCGCCCATTTAAACATGGCGCAATGCATCATGTACCAAGATTTAAATTTTGTGTATTTGCCAATTTTTCCTTATTCAAACTGATACACCTTTAATTTATTGCTCATTGGAAGCAGCGATCTCACCAACCTATCAATTAAAGTTGGGGAGGGCACTTCTATCTGCAATTGTTGTGAAGTTGTTTAAGATTTCTATACCTCCTCTATATAATGATGCAAGTGCTGTACTGCATATATGTGATAAACCAGACATACAACAGGCGATGATCTGTCATCAGCGGCCAATTGGAATATGTACATCACCTGGATTTGTGGCATAACTTTTATGCAACCATGTAATAACCATTTTGCCATCAGTCATGTCATAACTTTAATGTAACCATATGGTAACCATTTTGCCATCAGTCATGCTGTAGTGTCAACAATTGTCCATAAGTGAATCAAAGTTGCAATAAAAAGTGGACTAGATTAAGCCAGAGTTACTTACTACATGAGCAAATCATGTTTGTTTGCTTACACTCGACATTCTGTTCAAGATTCTTTCTGTCTGCCTCGCATTTCCTTCTCATCTGCAGACTTTTTCGTGCCAAGAATCTTATTTTGCTACAGTTCTTGTCTTGTCTTACCTTACATGTTTTCTGTCATGTAGTTTTTCCAATTTCAATTTTAATGTGCAAGGCAACAACTTTCCTCTGTTAGCGCACAAACCTATTTGCTTTGAAACAAATTCTTTTCCAGTTCGTCATTGTACTTGTTTCCCAAATCAGCCACGGCATGATCAGAGGGATTGCATGCCATGCCTTTTACCTCTATAGCACATAATGAACTAAGAGATGCCCACTTACCCAGAATTGCCAAAGCTTTGCAGCTCACCTTATCAAACTGGCGTGATTTCCGTCACCTGTTGATTCGGAAACGTCCTCGTAGCACGTTTTGAAGCACTTGTATTACTTATTAGTGTGTTTATTCAGTAACGTCATCACATTGGTGGTTATGCGATGGGAAGTTTTGTCAACTCTAAAATTAACCTGCCCAAGTGGTTTAAAATTACACATAACCATCATAGGCAATTACCTTATATCATCAATTGATAACATAAAACTCTCACTTATACCTTGGGAATGTGTGTTTGAGACAAAGTATCTCGTGCATTGGATGGGGAAGTTTTATTAATATGTCTATGGCATTAACTACCCATTAAATCAAACTTTATGTTTCGCCATTATCTACCATAGCCCAACAACACCTTGATATCTCATAATATCGCTTGATGGCAATGGAATTTATGCAGCTGACATGTCTTTGACCATTGGGAAACTAACTTAGTCAACCTAAAATATTCTGTTATTCAATTTGACTAATCGGAATTTGTGTTTCTGGTAATCATCAGCAGCGCATGAAGACAGCCAGTTGACTGCTAAACAGACCCTCTGTATTGATCTTGTTGGCAACGTTTAGTCTGTTTCTGTCAGCATTATTTCTCAGAGAGTTTGTCGCTCAACGACAATGGACGTATATGCATTGGCATCGAGAGAAATTCTAAATCGTAGCTTGGGTCAAGCTATTTTGGCCAGTTGCCGACATCTGTCTCAAGCTATGGTTATGTTATGGTTTTAATGCGCATGAGTTAACCTTTGATTATGTGAAATATTGGTTTGCATACCCCTGTGTTATTGCTGACCACGCGTTCAAGCTGTGATCATATTTAACACAGCCCGTGGCCTTGTTACTTGGTAGCCATACTTCTACCTCTTTTTGATTTTAGCATTCAATCAAGTTGTTTCCCGTGGTTCTCAGCTGTTTCACTGTCCTGTGTGGTATGTCATACCTCGCATTAAATCTTTCAGTGCCAATCACGACTAAAGTCGGTCTACTAAATTTAAACTAGTAAGAATTATCATTAGGATCCCAAATTCGTATTCGTCGTAACAGGACCTTCCACTCCAGTAACATTATGCCCATAGTTCCAGAGAATATCCCAGGTCAACAGCTTTTCTTGGCGAGCATTTGGCGCATTGAGCTATTGCGCCCGATGCCCGCCGAGAAAAGCTGTTGACTCCGTCCAAAATTTGGCGCTGAAAGAGTTAAATTGTCCTGTGCCTTTTCTTTTTTTTTTTTTTTTTTTTTTTTTTTTTTTTTTTTGCAACCATTTGGCCATCATTCATTTTTGATTCAAAATATCCTTCTTTTGGTCTAGCAATCAGTCATCAGTTTCCCTCTCCAATGCAATAAAATTTATTTTTTTGTTTTCCACTCATGGTTTCATCGTACGTCTCAACCATGCAAGTGAAATGTGGTGCATATAAAAGCAAACGTGACTTACCTTTAGCATGTAAAAAGAAGTTTCTACCTTTAGGTAGTAAAAGATATTCATTGTGTAGCTTCATCTTGTGGTTGTATTACCTAACTCAAGCCTCCGCCAACCAACTTGTATTCATTCGACATGGAGTTAACTTGCAGTTAAGCTGTGGTTTCATGACAAGAGCAGAAAGATATTTGACGCCAAATTAACACCTGGCTGAACACTGACGTGCGCAAGTCGCCATATAGGTTTAAATTACAAGAAATTACACTGCGTTCAAAACATGGTCTATGCTTTTCTTTTTTCCATTTTTCAACAGTTAGAAAGATTTCAGAGGTCAACGATTGGTGAAGAGTAAACGTCAATGTCGTGCATGGCCAAATAACCACACATAATAGGTTTAATATTCGAATGCTTCGCCAGTCCATTGTCACATGTACCAGTACTGGAAATGAGACGGTAATAAATCGTGTGGAACCAATGTGCTGGTTCTTCTGCCCTTACTAGAGGTATATATCAGGGAGTTCTCTTTCCGTGTGTGTGTTCTTTTGGGGGGGGGTGTTTTATTTTAGGTTTTTATTTGTTTGCTTTTTGTTTTTTGTTTTGTTTTTTGCCCCGAAAGAGTAACTGTCCTTTATAACATACATATATCTTTATGTTGTATAGGACAAAGTGAATGCAACACCATTTCTAAAATGCAAGCTATGATTTATAAATATACTTTCCATACGACCAAATGGACATTTTAAAAACGGGACTAAAAAGTAGAAATATTTTATAACTGGTAAAACGCCTTTCAGAGTACTCTTCAAGATGAACTGCATGAAACTTCCATCAAACGGAAATCTTTCGAACTCTTTTCAATCCCCCGGGCACAACAACTGATCATGTTGTTCACGGATTTAGAATTGCCACCGAGGGAACAACGGCGGCTTAGAGTACGTTTTATGTGCATGCGTTTTCGCTTTTTACAGACAGATACCATGTTATATTTACGGTCTTCTATGTGTCCATCAGTTGTGACCTGTGGCAACGATTGTTTAAACTTTTGAAAAAACGAGAGTGGAGAAAAAATGAATATTTTCAAGGGAATTTGACAAGACCTTTGCAGGGTTTGGGTAAAAGGTCACATAATGATAGTAATGATGATGATGATGATGATGATGATGATGATGATGATGATGATGATAATAATAATAATAATAATGATAATAATAATAATTATTATTATTATTATTATTATTATTATTATTATTATTAACATAAGTGGTGTCCGCGGTGGCTGATTTGGTAGAACAGAAAACAATTCAGTACTTGCCGTCCCAGAGGGCGTTACAGTGCTCCGACTGTTGAGCATGCGCACTTGCGTCAAAAATAGCTCTGCGGGGATAGCGTGGAATAGCACATCGAACGCCACAGAGTTAACAAGGAAGAAAGCCGCGGAAGAAAGTTAATTTGTAGCCTTATTTAGTTATTGTCAGTGTTTGTTTCAATGTAGATCATAGTAGTATTAGTACGATGGGTGGGCATGATCACTGTGCCGTGTTTGGATGTAACAATACAAGAGGAAAAGCTGGTTGTGAACATTTAAGCTTTCATAGGATACCAAAAGGTCCCAAGGCCCAACATGCGGCATGGATTCGTGCCATCAACAGAAAGGAGCCAGCAACAAACAATTGGGTAGTGTGCTCTGCACATTTTGTGCAAAACAGACCTTCGAAGGAGCAGGGAAATGTTGACTATGTGCCCAGCATAAACATGGGAAAACCAGCTAAACCCGAGTCTGTTGGTAGTACTCTTCGGCTAGCAGACCGCATGGCTTTGCGGCTACGGGAGGCTGCCCGATGTAAACAAGGTCAGTGTAACCCAGTTTCTGTTCATCTACTTCTTGAGATTCATTAGCCCCCAAATGTTCCATAATACCAAAAGATCACGTAAACCAAAAGCTAGCTTTCAAACTGGTAAAGAGAAAGTGAGCCTCACTATTCTAACAGTTAGGCCTAGCGAGTGTGACTGTAGTGTGTCGGTTTCATTTACCATAAGACCGATGATTTTAATACGATTACGAACCATGGGACGTTAACAGTAAATATAACCATGGTTTCACCGGACATAAATCGACAAGTACAGGTATCATACTGGCATAACCGGTTAATATGAAGTTACAAAATCTAAGCGACAGTTCCCAGGACCCAGGTTCATTCACCCGGGTCTGGAGCACACTTTGTGTATTGGCATGCCACAGTAGCAGGTCGGCCACCGTGTCGCTTATCGCTGAAACAACACCTGCAAGCGTTAATCCGTTTACCGTATAGGCTCCCCATTGACTGTGCGTTTACCGCTTTGTGGTTGATCAACTGCTTTGTGTAGGCCTATTCAATGCAGTCCCAGGACTTGCAAGTGCCTAATACTGACTGGGAGACAGTGGGGATGTGGGGTGAACGCGTGTACGACTTAGGTTTTTTTTATGGGGCACAAGAAATTTATATGTCCGCGGATGAAATAACAGTTTTTTTGGTGTTTTTTTTTATTTAACTAGGCCGATAACGGCGATATACAGACACTAAAAAGTTAAGGGCCTATGTATTTGATTTTTTTATGTCATGTTTTGTTTCTTTGCTTATGAGGGACATAATTTTATCATTATTTTTTTCATTCAAAATCACTGATTAGTTTAAAGAAACGAAAATACTTGTGTTGATGATGGCATTTTAAATATTGTAGCATTCCCCTTATGAATAAACTCAACATTTTGAACATTTTTGACAGTAAATTTTTGGAATTTCAGATCATACAGCCAACAGCACAGATGAGATAGAACATGGTGTAATCCTGGAGAGATCAAGTGTCATGGAAGGGGGAGATGGTAAGTTTTCAGTGAATCTATACTGCATTATATAAATATTCACATGTGTACTGTTTCTGGTTAAAAAAAAATTAAATATACAAATCTAATAAATTTAAATCACACTACCCTTACTTAGTAGGATTAGCAGGTTCCTACATCCCTCCCCCAGATTTACATATTTGTTTCAACAAGTTATACAAGTAAAACCTTGCCCCCCCCCCCCCCAAACCAAAGAATGAGCAAGGAGGTTGTTTATTCCATTTTGTTGTATTATAATATTTTTTTCACACATTTAACTGCTGAATGATGCATGAATAGTATTACAATGTAATGCATAATATTTTGATCTCTGACAGGGAGTTCTGTAACAGCAGTTGAGTACTCCGACCAGGAACTTGGGGTTGAATCTCCCTGCAACTTTGGGCAAGGTAAATACCATGTATAGAGTACAAAAGTAGCAAATAGTTCAAGTTTTCATATAAGAGCTTACCCATCAAAAAAAAAAAAAAAAAAGGCAGACAGATATAAAACATTCATATACATGTATGTGGTTCCGGTATTTAAATAGAAGTTTCTGAGGCTTTTTATGTATTTATTTATTTAGGTGTATGGGTATATTGAACAAGCAAAATACCAGTTAGAGATGGAATACAGTAGAACAGTACATGCATGTACAACTTTTAAGCCATGATGTACCAGGTTCTTGGCTCTAATGTGTGTGTTGTACACATATAAAGTACCCCTACCCATCAAGATTTTGTATGGTCTTTGTACAAGCAGGCATTATCTGGTACATGTATGGGATGCTAGTTTTCAATTTTTGTCAAAATTTAGGGGTGTGTGTGTGTGTGGTTTTTTTTTTTTTGTTTTTTTTTTAATTTTTGAATTAGAATGTACTTAAACCTTCTCTGATTATAAACGAAAGCATGAAAATCCTATGTATTTTCAGTGGTGCATGTAGAGACTCAGACCAGCCCTGAAGATACTGCCAGTAACAGGCCTGGAGAAACTCGGACTCAACCGAGCACGGAATCAAAGAAAGGTCTGAATGATAACTGTCTGCTTATTGTGTTCATTATCAATATGTTGTAATATTTCAATGGATTATTTAATAGGTATAAACATGAAAGAGAAAAATCTTATCAAGCGTGTCATTCATATTGTTATATATTGTAAATGCAAAATTTATGGAAGGCTGTGTTGAGATAATGATGTTTGTGTTTACTTAAGTTCACTCAGATTTTCTGGAAGATTTTTTTTCCAAAATACACTGTTGGGGGGGGGGGTGTGTGTTAACAAGTACAAGTCCTGCTTGAGAGGTACACATAGTAGACTGTATTATAAAACAAGATTGATGCAGGACAAAATGCTCTGCCACTTTTGGTTCATAATAAAAAAAATGTATGCAAAATTCAAAATGCAGCATCCTTTTAATTTGTAAATTTTCCCTTCTACTTTAAAACTTAAGCAGACTGTTATGATGAATAAACTGGTATTCTAAAATGTTACTTTGCATGCAGATCACCATTTTTATTATTTGTCACAATACTTCATTTTCCATTCAATGAGTGAGTGATATTTTTGGACTTAGTCCGGGAGTCGATCGATACTATCACACCATATTTAGCGCGTACGTTTAACAAACATTTCTGTACAATGAAAAAGTTGCCACTTTTCCCAGACTTGCAAGGTGGTTGCCCGTGGTTATCAACAAATAATGCAGGTTCGCCTTATAGGCGCAGGTGGCATGAAGCCAACTTTGACTTTTGACAATCAACGTTCGCTCGTAAACCAATCTTAGTACTGTAACATGATTGGTTTGTTAGTTGGCGACTATCTTGTAATAACTTGTGGGAGTAAATTATCGGCCCACTTACCTGTGTAACTTGAAGTAAAATAAGCTTTTTGGCATCGGGAATTCAGATTTCGTTGAGGTGCGTGTTTCATTTGAGGAGAGACTGACTGAAGAATCAAGCTAAATGTTCTGTTGTAATACTGCTGAATGTGGTTATGCCACTTGAGGTTATATTTCTCAGGCCTGTAGCTATTCATAGAATGGGGAAAATTTATGAATGAGCGTTTGGTTCAAACATATTTTATTCACAAAGAATACGATTGAGCCTTTTTGAGGAGGAGAATCAAACTCTTTGTGAACCCCTCTTACCAAAAAAGACGGAAAGACAGGACAGACGCGACAAGACAAATCTTACTGCAGTGCTCCGTCAGAATCACTACACCCACTACGTTCAGTCAGTCAGGCTTGCTAATATACGCGGGGGGTGGGGGAGGGGGGGAGGAGGAGAGAGTGGGTAAAGATCGGTTGGACCTAAAACATCTATGCGTTCAATGACCCACATAGGGCCATATCTGCCATATCATATTCGTTGGAGCCGTGGCATTAGCCGTATGACAACACTTCTCAATCGTCAATCCAACCGTATTCTTTGATCCACGCGCGTTTTAAACCTGTTTTCAGCGAGTGCATCAAAGAATATGGTCTGATTGACCATTGAGAACAGTTGTCATACGGCTAATGTCACGGAACGAACTCGATTCAGGATGAATTCCGTTTGAATTTGGCGCTGGAATGTCGGACTTTTTGCCCGAAATGGATTTTGTGGGACATTTTCGACAACTATAGGCCTGTTGCTGTGGATATAGGCCTATGCGGATTTCAATGGATTTTCTGTGTGATATACTTGTAGAAAATAGTTTTGGAATAAACTGGTGAGTTACAGCTTGTTGGTGTGTTCAGAAACGGGGAAATCATGCCAAACGTGAAGCGGTTTGGTGGTCCAGATGTATTGTAGGCCTAAACTTCGTTTCGAACCTTTCTGTGTAGGAGCTCCATGTGACCACGTTGTGGTTTTAGGCCCATCGGCCACCATCTTATTAGCACAAATAATTGACTGCACAGTTCCAGGTCCAACCTCTTTGCCCACTTCTCCTCCTCCGTCCCCCCCCCCCCCCCCCCCTGCGTATATTAGCACGGAAGCTTGACTGACTGAACGTTACGAGCGCCTGAGACTACACCAGTGGTAAAGGAGCACTGCATTAAGTTATTAGTTAAGGGAAGACCCCACATAGGCACAAGACATATAGTGGGCTCACTCCAAAATGATCGAATAATAGATAACTATTGTTACCAGTACGCCGTAAGTGAAATTTGCAGGCTATATAATGGCACTACGCTCAAAGCTTTTACTTTTTGTAATGTATTATTGAACAGCCAAGAAAAATTGTTTTGTTATTTTCGAAAGTACAATCTGATGCTCCAAATAATATAGTTTCCATGGTAAAGCGTGCGTAAGTTGCAACCACCGTATGAAGTTGGTATTTTTGGTTCACCAATTTTGCACATACCAAAAAATAGTGCTGTACATCTTGGACTCCATGTTGGCAACTACATTTGGGAGAGTCTATTACCCCAATATTAAATAAGTGGGAATTAAGCTGCCTGCGGCTTATTCTTAATCTCCCATGCAGAACAGCAGGGAATCTTTTGCCGCCATGGTATGGACCGTCCTGCTTCACTGGTCGAGAAATCTTGACAATGACATGATTTTTTAACTCTTTAAGTGTGTTTAAGTTGCCAACATCAAGGGGCAACGAATTCCACGGTCAAGTAGTACTGGGAAAATATGAGCGATTCAACAAATCAGCTCTAGCTTTAAAATGGTAGAGATCTGAAGAATACCTTGCGTTATATCTATTTGGATTTTGATCATTTCCCTTCATGTTACTTTATTATTCAAGAGTTAGATTATGAGTGATCTTGTACATTTGAATCAGTTTACTATTTTTCTGCGTTTGACGAAAATTTACTTTTATGGACATTACAAAAATTTGGAATTGATAACTTTAATTCAAAATTCTGAAACTGTAATATGAAACTATATCAGTCTTGATATATGTCAGGGATAATACAGCTACAACCATGTGATAACCTTCATGTTTCCATTCGGTATAAATAGTAAACTTTTTCGCGTGACACATTCAAATATCATTTGGCAAACAAAACAAATTTAGCACATGTAATTTATTTTTTCAAATAAAACTGACGTTTTACGTCAGTTCCACTGTGGCCCCTTTGCTGGTAGCAATTTTAAGAGCGGCATAGGGCCTGTCAAATGTGATCTATCAAGCCGCATGTTCTTTGATTGAAGTGACCCCTGAAGCCAGAGACCACTGCATTAGAATTACAAAGGCGGGAGATGCTTAGTGTCAGCTTTATCATACTTAAATTAAAGCCACGTAATACGTTTTGCGAATTTTGTTCCTGTTAGACTGCACTCTGCATGGAAGACGATTTGTTATGAAACACTGATGGTGGCCTTGCTGTTGTAGCAGTCTTTCTGGATTTGCAGATATTTTGACACCATTCATTATTCCATATGATTGGGTTAAACTGAATAAATGGGTTAAACTGAATAAATGTTCTGTAAACGAGACTAAAATGACCAGATTGAAATCCTACCTCTGTGACCGTTTACCACTTAAACACTAAAACGGACACTTGTCTTCTTTGTTTAACGCAAATATTTGCATTTCCTAAGGATCTTCGCTTCGACCTATTCTCCTTTTGATGTACATAAATTACGGAATGCTGTGTTCATCATCAAGCGCTGGCACGTGTTATGTATTTGCAGATGATAGAGCAGTGCGTCCTCTGGATAATATGACCCGAGACAAAATCGAATTTGTTACCGGAATTATACAATATCTCTGGTTGGTTCATTCAAAACATATTTTTCTTTTAAAGACCACCAAAAGCTGTACGACATAAAGTTTGATCTGTCTCTGGGCAAAAATGTGTCTGTAGATAAAACATAAACTGAGCACAACGTTCAACTTACTTGGTTCCAAAAAGCGGACCTAAATTTAACCCTCTTTCTCACCTGAAGTATGCCGTGAACAGTCACCCACATTATTAACTCATTCCGCCATAATGACGCTTTTTCCCGCTAATATATAAATGTTCTCTACTAATTGTATTTTACTAATTTAGGGATTATTTTTCAAAATTTTGGATGAAACTTACTTGGAAGATCATTCCAAATTATATGCCCATCGTCAACAGCTTTCGTTTGCGCGCTCTGGGCCATTGCGCCCAGAACGCGCCAAGGGAAGCTGTTGACTCGGTCTTCTATCAGGGTGGAATGAGTTAACTACCGTCTCTAAGCACACAATGCATCATTTATTTTACTACTGCAACGCGGTTTGGGGAAAGCTCATTCTGCAGCGCCTCCAGAACAAGGTAAACAGGATGATCACTGTGGATTTCGATTAATCCCAAACCGTCATTGCACTCTTTCAAAGTTTCAGATGGAGCAAATAGTATAGTAGTATTGGTGATCTGGCTTCAAAGACTGAGGCAGCATTTTTAAGGCCTTGGCTTCACACACTGTGCTACCGTGTTTTAGTGCACGACGTCACAAGGTATTTGAATTTTTTTTAAAATGTTCTATAGGCAAAATATGCAGTTTTGTAAGGACCCTAGTGTCCAGAATGTACTGCCCTCCAAAAGTTGACGAAAAAAGTACCAATTCAATATTCTTTAGAACTGAAAAAAAATTACTTCTTGTCAAACAACGTAATGACATTTCGACTATACACCCACCAGAGAGACACAAACCATTGGGACCACGTGGTTCTGTTTTTGAACCACAACTGGCTGGGTGAAAATTCGAAAGGGCGGGGGAGAGATATTTTCACCTGGGGACCGTCTGATGAACACAGCGATAATCTATGTGATGAATATATAGCTTGCCTTAGATCGATTATATACACTACCTTGGACTTCCAGAGACACTCTCACCCACACACTTTCCTATCCTCACAGTTAAAGGATGCAAATAATGCCTCAGTTGCCCCCCCCCCCCTTTTTTTTTTTTTTTTTTTTTCTTAATTTGAACAAGTTGTACAATGGGCCAGGTCACGCTTTTCTCACTCAGCCAAACACCATAAGCTATTCTTCTGGCTTGGCCATTGTATGAATGGGCAGTTGATCAGAGGCCAACACATACGGACCCTCCGCCCCCCCCCCCCCCCCAACCAGTGTGTGTTACTATCTTGCCCCTGAAGTGGACCAAGCTTCCAGTTAACTCCCCCATACTTTGTCTGGCACTGCCCCAGGATCTACAATATTTTGTTCATAGTCCGTGTAACCCTTTCGTGCTGGACTCTCACGAACGAACCTGGATGTAAAGCGTACGCATTCACATTTTAACTCACATTTCATGTTACTAGAAAACGTTTTTGCCAAGATATGAAACATCTATAATGGCGCGCGTCAGGTCAGTGGTTTTTCTTGGCGCGGGTTGGGCGCACTGCGCACAGAAAGCTGTAGGGGTGATCTGGGTTGGTTTAATGTCTTGACTCACAGCCTTTCATTCCCATAGTGTATATTTGTGACACCAAGCAACCCATGCCATTTGAGGTCAGATGTAAAAGTGGGTGAGCAAAGCCCATTGCATTACAGTGAACCTAAAAGTCCTGCATACGAGGAAGAGTTTTGTATTTATCATCTAATCTACCTGAAGTACATATATATATAGTTATCCTGCAATTACACCCTCATGTGGAAAAAATGAAAGTTTGAAGCTTATTTGACAACATATAGAGGGGTAAAATTTATACCTGCTTTATTCCTAAAGGTGAGGATTATGGCAAGTGACCCCAAGATGTGGAAAGCAACCATGAACACGATGGGCACCACCATCTTTAGGTGAATTTAGAACTTACCCAGATCTCTCCTACTGACTCAGTCTTATTCTGGCCCGGAAAGGGTTAAAGTGCATAGCGTCCAACCCGCGCCGAAAGCTATATTGACTGTGTTATTCTGACGAGGAAAGGGTTAAAGTGCACTGCCACCCTTTTAATGGACTGGTGAATCAATCAGTTAATCATTTTTGCTTTGACAGTTGGTGGTATGCATGCCCTGGTCCACTGTAGTCTGTTATCATGGTAACCAATAGACTAATTAGAAGTTGAGTCACCTTTTCGGCGTTGAGGAGTAGTCATGTAGCCACACAGGCCAGACCAAGAGAAGTGAGGAAAACAGGGAGATTGGTATGTTAAGTAGGCAACCAATTATCCTACGCATGATTTTGGCTGGGTCAAATCAATGCATCTTCGTGTGAACAAAATATTTTAACAAGACTGCAGGCTCATTGGCATAACTACTAACGACATTAATTGATACTGTGAGCCAATCCACGCGTCAGTCTGCTCTACATAATCTAAATCGAATTTAAAAGTGCAGTTTTCGACAATCCCCAAATCAAACGTTTCTGTGCATAATTAGTGAAAGGACCTATATGCAAAAATGTATACATTTTATTCAAAATGTAATTGTTAACTTGCGCACAACCAAGGTGTCTGACACAGATCCGCAGTCTTTGGCCGTTCACACGCGCCTTTCTCTCACGTTGACAAAAAAATGGGTGAACCCGTGGATACGCCACTGGCCATCAGAAACAAAGATCAATGCATGCAGCTTTGTCTTTGATGAGCTCAATTTCTGCGACAATAAGTTACTTTATTTCTCTTGTTGCAGCAATTGTGAAGGCAGAAGGAGACAGAGAAACCGATATATCCTTAACCCCGCAGCTGTCCCTCGCCAGAGTCGACACACAATAACCAAGTGAAACAACAACAATTGCCACGTTCATATTTATTCATTATTATGTGGGTTGTCTTCGCTGAATATTTAGCTTAGACAAGGAGCCGCCACTCAGAGACATGTACCGGTAAAAGGCTCCGAAACATGTTGAGTAGTTACCCGCTGAAGACCCTTTAATTTATTTGGGCTAATACAGCCTATATCAAAATTTTACAGAGGAACGTGTGCAATATGGACAATAGTACTTCTATGTATATAAGTAAGACAGTGACAGGTTAGCTTATGGAGAGTAAAGAGTTCGGACTACGGAATAGGGTAATGACTACTAGGAAATGGTTATGGGCAAAAAGACACAAATTCAATAACAGTTTTTTTTTTTATCATTTATTGATTTATATTAAAGATACACTATTTACATGATTTCTAGTCATTTTACATCGCAAACATGTTATAACAGGTGTCTGCACAACTGTAGTGAACTGTTTGTAGTGGATGATTTACGAGCAAAACTGTAATGCCATTGGTCCTTTTCTTAGTTACAAAAACCATCATGACAGAATGTAGTACAGCCATCGTTCGTTGGCAATTCACTTTGTACGTGGTCGCAAACGGTTTTGCCTTCATCATCTTGATGGCATCAAACAGACCCATGGACGCATAAGGCACTAACCACTCTAACCGTGTTTTGCATAGAACATGTTTCTCTTTGCAGCTTGCTGAGAATAGATATGAAACATCATTGGTAGACATTGCCAACAGATGTTAGGAATCACGGACAAAGGAAACCAATGCCTTTATCTCAGTGACAATGCATTTCACTTCATATTTACAAACCTGAAGCTTAGAAGGCAGCACATCAGTGTGGCGGATCAGCTGTATAACAAGAAGATGTAGCTGAATAGATTATGTCTCACGTGAGACAACCGACTGACAAAATGTAAGTGTCCAGGTGAAAGAGCAGATTGCGTGTTACCACCATGATAATGTTGTCAGAAAGTTTGCACGCCTTCTTCTCGTGCTTTAGAGCTCTGTCAGGGTGGACCTCATGCAAAGCGGGTAGCTTCTTCAAGTCCATACCATTATTTTATTTACATTTCTCATCTCACCTGTTAATCAAATTAGAGGTTAAGGGTAGTTCGACATCTTACCAGGCGGATTATATAGACAAATCACATAGACAGCGAACTGAAACTATGCTACTATTTCATTTTCAGCATGGCAGCAAATTTGCATACTTATTTCTCTTAAGGCTTCTGCGAAAATGTGCCTAATTTATCCTGAAGAGGAACAGGTAGTTACTTGAACCAAGGTATATGCTTGACGACGTATTGATATTATGTTTTAAGCATATTTTTATTCAGAAAAACGGAAACAAGCTTTGCCTATATGTATATCCTTCTCGCGAAGAAAAAAAGAAATAAAAGAACAATAAAAAGTACTGTACAAAAGGTAAAGATGTTCCACAGGACGCCACCCACATTGACGTAACATTGACAAGGACACACATATAAGAAGATTAGACATCACAATTCCAATTACAGTATGCATTATCATATCAAATCTGACGTGGCCAGACAACACTTCACACAACAAGTGCTGCATGCGGAAAAGCTGCATAGTACCAGCCCACACGTGACCCACCACGCGGGCTGCATCCAGTTGAACACTTCTAGGTCTGCATCAGGCTTTGTGCACCCCGCCCACACAACATCACCACACTCTAAAATAGGCCTGGTGTAAGTAAAATATGTCGATTCTAATGTGCATCTGCTGAGCATATGTTAAAAAACTTCAGTACTCAAAAAAAAAAAAAAAAAAAAAAAAAAAAACTTCATTACTCCAATTAATTTCCTTTCATTGGAGACAATATAATTCATGTGAGGCGACCATGAGGAATCTTTACTAAAAATTTGACCTAAATGTTTTTGTGTTGTACATCTTGAAGTGTAGTACCCTGAAATAGAGCATGGGGATGCTGTAGCGGCCGTCGCTTCTTACTAGTACTCATAGATTTAGTTTTTAAGTTGTTGAACGTAACTAGCCATTACTTAGGCCAATTTTCGATGTGTTTAAAGTCACCATTCATGGTGACATCAGAGCCAGTGGGATCATCAATGGTGATGTATAAAGCTACATCATCGACATAAAGCCAAATGATAGAGGTTACAATGTCGACTATGTCGTTGACATGAATAAGAAATAAGAGAGGTCCAAGAACTGAGCCATGAGGAACCCCTGCTTCAATTTTATCCTAATTTGAAAACTCTCCATGCGTCACCACCCTCTGTTGACGATCGTTCAGGTAACTATTAAAGTAATCAAGTATAGGTCAAGTATATACCCAACTTTCTTAGTTTGTGTTGTAAGGCAGGATGATACACCTCATCAAAAACCTTGGTGATATCACAAAAAACAACTCACTTCTTTTTGCCTGGCGATAGCTTTCGCAAACTCATTATGCAAGAAATGAGCTAGTTAATAATACCTTCTCTAGCCATACAAGCAGACTGTTTATCTGTTAAAGCATTTTTCCCTCAGAAAATTAAAGACATACTTGAAAATCACATGCTCAAAAACCTATGCTACACAACTTAATAAGGATATTGGTCGATAATTACTACAGTAACTGGCATCACCACCTTTTGGGATTGGGGTGACATTTGCCTTTTTCCAGTAGGAAGGAAACTGACTTTTGTTGAGGAATAATTTGAACAGTCTCGTAAGAGAAGGAGCAATTGACGAAGCAGCCTTCCTGTGTAAGACTTGCTAACACCGTCATGACCAGTAGTCTTTCTAACATCAAGTGAAGCAAGTATAGAATAGACTTCGTCATCATCAAAAGAAATATTTTGCAGCGTGTGTTTATTATCAGCAATAAGCTTTGCGGGTGATGCCTGGAAAGCAGTGTCATCAACCAGACTATGTTTTCAAAAAAAGTTCAAAGCCTCAGCTTTGGACTTGTCAAATAGAACAACGTTATCAATTTGCGTTCCCTGTATAAAATGATTAACTGTCTTACATCAGGCTTCTCTTTTCTTTATGGAACAGTTAATTGAGTCAAACTGACGTTTAAAGTAATCTTCTTCGGCAGCTCTCAAGTCACTAATACATGCATTTGTTGGAAATATTTTGTGAACTCTACCGATCTTCGTTTCATAGCACGAAGACTGCTCGTGTACCAAGGTGCATCATCAATAAGCTACTTATTTTAGCTCTTGCATAACTCTACAGCAAAGAGAGGGGCACTAATACATACGTTTTGATGAAGTGTCTTGCCATAACTTTATCAGTGCCATCTGCGACTGAAGTTAAACTACTTGAAACAAACTGCTCCGAATTACAGTAAGGGGGATTCATCTTGGTTTAAACAAAATCTATACGCAAAAACAATTAAAATTGGCCAACAGACACAATCAAGGCAAAACACATCAGCAAAACGTATGCATAAATGCCTCTCTCTTTACTTTAGACTTACGCAATGGCCGAAAATAAGGCAATAGATGAATATTTATTTTTGAAAGAAAAGAGGGTATGAGTTGGCCACACCCTATAATGGATATGCAACTGTCCATGAAAGACATTTGGTGTTCGTAAATTGTGATTCAACACAGCATATAAAATCTGGCCCATACGTAGTTGACCTGGCTTAGGATATACAACAACAAAAAATCCCATTCCATACCCCTAATTTAACACTCCCAACATCAACGTTGAGCAATTTTAATGACATTACAAATATTGTGCAATCCGAAATTAGACTATTTGCTGACGATACCACCCATTACGTCAAAGTCGATGACCCTGTTCAAAGCTCAATCATGCTAAATCAAGACCTCGCTTCAGTATCGGACTGGTCAAATAAGTAGCTAGTGTCATTTAACCCTGCTAAAACTAAAACACTTTTAGTTAGCAAGAAGAAAAATCCTGTTGATCATCCCAATTTAGTATTTGAAAAAGCAGTTATAGATAGAGTCGAACAACATAAACACCTTGGAGTCATACTTTCTTCAGATCTTTCCTGGTCTGCCCACGTAAACCATATATTAACTAAATCACGTAAATTGATAGGTATTTTGAAATGTTTACAATTTAAACTAAACAGACGTGCCCTCCAATCACTGTATTTTTCTTTCATTAGACCTACTATGGAATATGCTAGTGTGGTCTGGGATGGGTGCACACAATCAGACCGAGATCTTCTCGAAAGTATTCAGTTGGCTGCAGCCAGAGTACCTAGTTACAGGAGCTTTAAGTCATACAAGTCACTTTAAACTGTACGCTGAAACGGGATGGGAAACCCTCGCCGAACGTAGACGGAAGCACAAACTGATACTTATGTACAAAATAATAAATGGATTTACTCCAGCATATCTGCAGAATTTAATACCAAAAACAGTTTCAGAACGAACTAGATACAACATCAGATCAAGACATGACATCACTTCCTTCTATGCTCGCACAAACATTTTCTATAATTCTTTCTTTCCGGCTACTATTCGAGAATGGAACCTTCTTCCATATTTTACTAAAAATTCCGAGCATCTGGGTGAATTCAAGAAAAAATTAAATAAATCAAAGCCTAAAAGCAATGAACTATTCAACTTTGGTGACAGGAAAATCGGAATAATCCATGCCAAATTGAGAATGGGCTGCAGCCAGTTGAATAGTGATCTATTCAAGATGGGTTTGGTAGAATCTCCACTCTGTTCCTGTGGAGACTTGTCTGAGGATGCCTTTCATTTTTTCTCCAGTGTAACAAATATGTCTTGCAAAGAAATGACCTACAGACAAAAATGACACCTTTAGCTTCATTCAACATAAAAACAATTCTGTTTGGAACATCAACAAAAATGAACTCAAAGAATATGGAAATTTTTAATGCTGTCCACTATTATATAAAAGCAACTGGAAGATTTAATGTTTGACTCTTGTTACCAATTTACGTAATGCTCACAGACTGGCTTACCCTCCCCTTCCTTCTTACCACAGTCCGTAATGTCCTGTTTATTATCTATTCGTTATCTAGATGTTATCCATTTACTTGTTGTGTTTCTCTTTATGTACAAGAGGCCTTCATATAGGCATCGCCTGTTGGCCAATTGTTTTTGCAATAAATATGTTTAAACCAACGTTGAGCAAAATGCCCTTGACTTGACGCACCGAAAATCAATGTTTTAGACAAATTTATAAGAATTGACCCATCAGGTCTGCTCAACCAGTTCTATGAATGTTTCGTGCTTCGACCGACTGATAAATTCAAAAGTGCCAGGTTTTACCTGCACACGGATAATGTTATTATCCCGCAGCCACACTAGTTTATCTGTATCAAGTGTAACTGTTGATGCAAAACTCATATTTTGTGTTATCACACGTTGTACTTCATCGACCACATCATCTTTCATTTTCGTAATTTTGAGGGAAAAGGCAAAGCTTTTGATTGAAGCGTCTGGTGGCAATATAAATGTGGCTCGTAAATTGATCCGGAAAAGAGCTGCGTCTATTCCACCTCTGTTGAATCGCACATGTATACCGCCCTCATTGTCTCTCTGGAAACTGATGCCACTGGCTGCCATGGGTTTAATTGAAGGGGTGGTAACGACCCAAGCTCTCAGAAATCCTGAAATGTATTGTAAAATGTTGTTCAGCCATGAGAACCGTGTAATGTTCGAAAAAAAAAATGAAATTCAAACTGACGATATATATATATATATATATATATATATATATATATATATATATATATATATATATATATATATATATATATATATATATACATATACATATATATATATATATATATATATATATATATATATATATATATATATATATATATATATATATATATATATTGAGCATACAAACATACAGATACAATACTGCTTTACGCTTGACAAGCACTCTATCAAATCATTTTGTCATGCAAATAATCTATTCTGTCCCACTTTAGGACACACAGACACAGAGACAGACACATACCCAATGCTCCTTTGTCATCACCTGTGCGTTGGTATGCATTTGGGACTCAATTGTTATTTCTAGCTCAACTGACTTGTCAAGCAACTAAACTAATAGTTTGGGCCTGTTCCAAGCAGCAACCTTCGGCACCAATCACCTGGCCGAAAATGGGAAACGCACATACCAACTGCACCAAATCCCCATTTCTAAAATAGAATGGTTCAATGGAGGCAGGTATGTGTGTAATCGACATTGCCCAGTTCAATGTATTTATATGTTTATTCCCCTTTTGGGGCTAGGTTTAGTTCGCAGACCGGGGACCTTACCAGCTTTCAAGGTCACAGGTGCCCCTTAACTGAATCTGTTGTGCTTGCGTGGAACACACGACTTAGAATCTGTTGAAACTAAAACTATGAAACTCTCACACATGCTCGTCTGGTCAGCTGTAATTTACCTGATGCCTGCCAGCAGAGCACTGGACCATTGTTGTCCTCTTGTTAGTCAACTATAAGGGCTAGACTAACCCTAAAAGTGAGTGACCTCTACCTGATTATGTTTTCTTCGAAGAACACAGGTGGGGGCATCCATGTTTTACAAACATATCTTTTCTTTCAACTTTTAAAATTTGTGGTGTTTGTAATTTCCAGTTTCCTCTCCAAAACCACAGGCTGGGTTCCCTTTAAACTTTGTTTGTTTGTAAATTTATGGTTTGTTATTTATCTGCATTTATAGGTCAAAAGGCAGAAGTCAAAGAATATACGCAATTAAACTGTGCATTATGGACTCATATAACATAGTGGATAAAATCCGTCAGGTTAATACAAAACAATAACAATCAAATGTCCTTCGGAAATTGAAGGCAAGACATGAATGATCCTGATGGTGGTATTTTGTCCAAATGTTCGGAAAAATCATGCATTCACCTTATCAAGTTATCTCACTTAATGGATGCGTGCTTGGAATTGGTACGAGAGAATCAGTGTCAATTTTTTTCGGAAATTTGCGAAACTAACAGCTTGGAACAGTTGATTCTGTCTACACGTCTCCAAAAGTCTTGGGGGGCCTATCCGTATTTGTCCAATTACTTTTTAGGGCGTAACAACTTTTTCCATCGGTCCTTGGAGCCGATACGCTGCGTGTGAACATCAGCTGTCCATGATCAAAACGCCTGTGACGTCATATGGTTTATGAGTGAAATGTGGCCATTTATTGCTCACTTGAAGTGATAAGTAAGAGAATACCCTCCAAAAATGTTTAAAAGAGGAGAAATAATAAGAAGCTAGCTGTCAATAATGACAACGTCTTTCTATATATATATATATATATATATATATATATATTTGTTTATGTATTTATTTTTTATTTATCTATCTATTTATCTGTCGGTCTATTTATTTATTTATTTATTTATTTATTTATCTATCTATCTATCTATCTATTTATCTATCTATCTATCTATCTATCTATCAATCTATCTATCTATTCATTTTCGTTTGCCGATACTTTCTCGTCAACTACCACTTGGTTTAAACAAATTTGTTCGAAAAAAAAAGTGATTGGGAAAGAGGGCGGAGCCTTATATGAAACTACCACTTGTATAATGACGAAGAACATAAAGCCCAAATTTGCCAGTATTCATATTCGTCTGAGGTCCATATCTACATACCTGTGTCATCAGTCTTTTTTGTGTCAGACATGTGTAAATTCATGTGAAGCACAGACTTGGGATAACTTCGGACTGAAACAAATAAATTGTTATCGCAAATAAGCCCAAGGAATTAGTAGTAGCGGTCTTTCGCGTTGAGGTTTGTGATTACTCACAGCTTCAGGTTCAATTAAGTTCAATTAATTTTTACATATGCCATATTGTATTTTGGAGATACAAGCCTCCAATTGTTGAAGCTCTCGCTCCTAATGAGGTCATAACATTTTTCACATTTCTTTTATACATATTCATGTCTGCTTTTATTTTACATTATTTTACAGTTGATATGAGCCTCCATGTCTCAACAGAATGTATTTGTGAATATGGATTGATTATAAATTTGTAAACGATGTCAGTGTTAGTGCTCACACCTGTACTAAATATACTTCTCAGTTGCACTATGCAGGAAAGCATGCATTCATTCTAAGGATAACCAACAGAGAAGTACCCATGCTTCTGTCAAGTTAAACAAGCCTGCCTTCGGAGACCTCCCCTCTCCCCTACCCACACCCACACCTCTCCGCCCATTCCACAAGCCGCGCCTAGCGTAGCGCCCTCAGTACCTTAACCCTGTGAGGCCGTCCGCGCAGGCAGACCTTACACTCAAAACGATCCGCTAAAGTATAAATGAATTCTGATCCTAAAGAAATCAATTTTAATGATAAAGTCAAAAGTCAAAAGGAAAGGAAAGAGGAAATGCACATTTTTGCGCCAATATAAATTTAAAGAAGTTAATTGTGAACGTGGTTTTTGAAAATATGCTGCATATTTTTCGTAATTGTGATATTAAAAGGAGAATTATGCTAACCACTAAAGACTTATTCGGATATTGTGTTCCTCTTACTTTTTTCAAAATAAAAACCATCCGAAGTGGTGACAATCATATCAAAAATACACAGCTTGTCTCACATAGAGCAACATGGTCAAAAAAAATAATTCATTTTTCAAATTTTGTATCCAAGTTTCCCCATATAACATAAGTACCTTTCTTTTGAGACTGAAATGGGAATGTTCGTTCCACAAATATTTTAAAATCCGTCTCCAAAATTAACGTTTGATAAAAATGACAGCAACATGGGAAATTTTATTACCGTCTTATCTTTGTATTTTAACTCTTTCAGCGCCAATCACGTCTCAAGTCGATCTACCGTAGTCAAACTAATCTAAATCATTATTAGGATCTCAGATTCGTATTTCTAGTAAAAAGACCTTTCATTCAAGTACCAGCATGCCTATAGTTCCAAAGAAAATATCTCAAGTCAACAGCTTCTCTCAGCACGCATTGGGCGAATTGGGCGCATTGCGCCCAATTCGCGGCGAGAAAAGCTGTTGAAGTCATCCAAAACTTGGCACTCAAAGAATTAATGTTCCTATTGTTTATCATCGTGGCAGTGTGTGAGCACAGGCATTCTGTTTTTTTTTTTTTTTTTTTTTCTTTTTTTTTTTTTTTTTTTTTTTTCTTTTTTTTTTAATTCTTTCTTTCTCCTACATCTTATCCTCAAGTTTTCTCGGAGACGGCTATTGCTAGAAATCTAGAATGGTGCTTGGCCATAGATAAAGTGACGTTCTGATTTGAAAAAAAAAATAGTATTTTTAAAATTATGCAAATAAGTGGCAATTCAAAATTTAAATCTTTCATGTCATGAAAACTATTGATTCAAAAATATTTTATTCTTTCGAAAGCGATTAGGGAACAGGGAAACCCTATATTAACCCCTCTCGCAGAGAAAAATACAACGGATAAACAGGACGTACGAGTCAACACAGACACCTACAAAAGAGAGACAGTTACAAGAGGGACAGACAGGGGGGGGGGGGGCAGGAGTTGGTGCTATGTAAAACTGACGCTAATGTAACGGCTACCAGCACTAACAGGAGAGAACTTACAGTCTCTCAGTTTGCTCAATATATTCGTGAACTGCTGCAAAAATAATGTAGTTATCATCGAGAGAACAGTTTTTATTACCATAAAAAAGTAATGCAAGATGTCTTCGATACCCATACCACACGAGCAGAGAGGCGAGTCAACGACGCCAATTTTAAACAGATGCGAATTGAGACGACTGCAGCCCAGGCGCAATCTTGTATTCTTGATCGCAGTAGAACGTTTGCCAAAATACAAAAGTTCCAAATATTGGATGGGTTGTTTGGGAGTAGGTTTTAATTCTGATTTTGATTTTGAAAACTATTCTAGATAGAGATAACATTCCCAGTTCAGCATATGGGGTTGTGCCGTGAACAACTCCTGTTGAATGCAAACTAAGGTTTAAGGAATTTAAATTTTTCATTAATTCACCGAATTTCCCCCAAAGTGCCCCCCCCCCTTTCTATGCCACGACCTCCATAACCCTCTCATCAACCTCAACACTGTTATGTAACATATTTGCCTGCATGACGAATGAGCCTGCACTGTCAATCCCTATATCCTAGGCAACTTACCACCCAGAGTACAGTTGACTTGTGCGTCTGTTTTGAAAAGCTTAGATCTTGTAGCAAATGAAGAAGTAAACAAAAAACACCCCCCCCCCCGAAAAAACTCCCACAACATATATGTTGTCAACTGTCCCAATTATGGTGCCGTATTCCGATTTAAAGACTGAAAAGTTTTGAAATGGTCCATTTTCTTTTTTTTTTTTTCTTCTTTCTTTTTTGCGGGGGGGGGTGTTTTAGTTTTGTATTTAATTCGCTGTTTACCTGAATCCCCCGATTAAAAAACATCTGGGGGGTTGACAGCCATGAAACAACTGCGCAGAAACTGAGATCCTCAGTAAAATACAGAAAATCTCGGACAACCAGAGCCTGCCCTCAATTCCAAGAGACCACTGGACTTGTGGGAAGAATCTTGCATTGTGCCCAAGCATAACAGTCTTCTGGTCGACAGTGTTTTTTTTTTGACAACTTCGTGACAATGTACGTACATGTACATACGTATGTATGTACGTACGTACGTAAGAATGTATGTATGTATGTACGTACGTACGTATGTATGTATGTATGTATGTATGTATGTATGTATGTATGTATGTATGTGTTTGATATCATGTAACCGTGCGTTACTTTAAACACCAAACAGACATGACTGAAACTTTGGTATGGGCATATCATTGTTACTTACCACCACGAGATCCCGTGTGTTTTTCTTTGTTATGAATTAGTCCCTACAAGTAAAAATAAAAACATTTCTTATTGTAGTTATACTCGATATTTTGTCTTAAACAAATATTATGATGGTGTTGAGTACGAATGTCTGCCCTGGATTTAATTCGGCAATGCGCTGGATTTAATTCGGCACTATTCACGCATCGTTAGTACGTGATATTTCTTCATACAAGAAATCGTGAAATGGGTACCGACCATACTTGAAAATAACAAAAAAATTGCTACCGCTCGTTTACCCACAAAGAGAATTGGAATTCTTTAGTTACATATTTAATGTGTTGTGAAATAAGCGTCCACGAAACGTCATGTATATAAATTGTTTCTTGCATCATGCAGCCGCAGGAGCGCGATATCAAAGCGCGCCGATACATTCAATTTCGCGGAAAATCACATTTGCCAGCGAGGAAATTTCCAGAACGACAGTCTTTCTTTCAGACTAGCTTAAATGGTGATTGGGGGAACAGTTGTACTGACCACTGGTAACCTTTTTTTTTTGTTTGTAAAAATGAAAAGTGCTCGGTGAAAATCTCATGCATCATGACTTGCAGGAATATATATATTTAAATCGTGTGTGTGAAACAATAATTAAATTGCCTTACTAAATCAGATGAAGTGCGTAGGTCAGCATAAGAGAGTCTCACATGGCTGAGAGTGAGTTGCTATTTTTCCTCTCCCAAGGGATCGTTGTTGGTGGGCAAAATCTCGGATGATCGAGTGATTTTTTTACCATTCGCAAAAAAAAAGATAAAAAAAAGAATAGATTTATTCCAAATGGTAAAAAAATAGAGAAAAAAAAAAAACACAGCGCAAGTCTGGTGAACAAATTAAGGTTTAGGGGTCCCCAGAAGTGTCTATGAAATCTCGAAGCTTTTGGCTTGGCGGTTTCGGAGAAGACTTTTAAAGATTTTATACAAAAATGAAAAAGAAAATGAAAAAAAAAAACACACACACACACACTAATTATAAACTCTTTTTTCAAAATCACTGGAGCGTGACTATTTGAAGAAACTTGGAACAGACCCACCCAAGGCACATCCTTCACCAAGTTTGAAGTAAATCTGGACGATGGTTTTTTAGAAGAAACGGAAAATTGTAATTATCGACGGGACGGATAGACCACGATGGACGGAGTACAACTTGAAGTAAATCTGGACGATGGTTTTTTAGAAGAAACGGAAAATTGTAATTATCGACGGGACGGATAGACCACGATGGACGGAGTACCATACGCCAAGCTCAGGTGACTGACAAGTCAGCTGAGCTAACAAACGGAACTTCGAACATATTGTCACATGAAATTGCCAAGAATGGAAATATTTTGATGTTAAAATTATACAGATAAGATCAGAAGAATAAAAGTCATGGTAGTTCTGAGTGTCACATATATGTGAAAAGATGTGGCCATTTTTGCAACAGTAATGACAGAACCTGTTATGCATGTTTAAAATTTTGACAGATGAACCTCTGCGAACTGTATATAAAATATAGCATGGCACAATTGTAACAGTAAACACCCGAGACCATGAGACCACAACTAATCAATGAAATAATTCTAAACATTGAAATTTTAGTAGTTAATTGAAATATTGATAACTTGTCTGCAAGGACACCGTGTCTTCACTCTTGCCTTGCAATATTTCGCCAAAGTGTCTGACCCCCGTGTCCAGGCAAGCATGTTAGAACAGTGTCTTTCATTGATCATAACTTTTGTTCTTACGCGCTGATTTGCATCAAGTTTATATCATTGTATTCCTATTTGTAGTAGGCTTCATAACAAAGGAAGTTTACTGTTAGGTTTGCTTTGGTTTTAAAGTGCTTTTTTTTGGCATCACCGCCTCTTATTCAGTTGTTGCTTCGCCAGACGAACCGAGTACATTCTCCTACTTGCCTCCAAAGCAGACCAAGTACAGTGTCATCACTACTACACAGCGGAATAGACACAACACGAAACTCAGGTCTGCTTCGAAGGCAACACTCCTACAGGGTGAATAGAAACATTTAGCCTGCAACTTACAGAATTCACTGCCTTCATCAGTGTAAGCGATTCTCTTGCCGATAGGGGGCAGCAATGATCAAGGTCTCCTTCCATCTCTCCGTAGCCTCCCTCCAGCTCTCCGTACCTCAGTCGCCGAAGCAGAGACCTGCCGCACGAGGAGCAATAGGACAATGGGGACCGCCGTTGGAATAACACATACATTGTAAGGAAGCCAGTAACCAGCGTCAGTATGAATGTCCAGAAGACGAGAAGCCACCATATTTTGTTGTGAAAGCAATGTGTTTGTGTTTTTTGTCTGTTGCATGTTTGTTGTGCTTGTAACAGCTTTCTGCAGGAAATTGGATCCATCGCTTCTATGTCGTTGTCAGCCATGAAGATACTTTGGCCTTGTCTGAAAAGTTGATCGAAAAATGAATGCAATATAAGATATGGCTTATCGGGTAAAAAGAGTAGTCGGTGTTTTATGACATTATTGTACGCCTTTCTGGCACGAAGTGATATCAGCTGCGCCTCATTATTTGACGGCAGCAGAAAATTGCAAAATCTCGTCAGAATTGCTTTACATGTACATCCCTATACGGTTTGCCTGACTGCTCGTTTTCGGTGCGCAAATTTTCTCAGCTGCTCGTGAATTTATAATTTATTGCTAGACAAAGCAAGAATTAATTTCTTCCACAGACTCAAATATACTTTGCCCGATTCACGAGAGAGTCTTTCTGGAATTGCAAAGAAATTTTGTTAATGGTGGACATGCTTCTTGGCCATACATGGAAGAAACTGATAAGATTTTATCAGGAGTTGGTTTGGATAATAAAATACACGACCAAGATGAGCGATTGCTGCAAAAGTATCACAAGTAGTACCTGGATAACTATGTGCACGGCTTTTTTAATGAAATTGATAATAAGAAATCACTATCTTTGTATGGTTTATTAAAGAGATATTATCCTTCTGTGAAGATTACCTCTTTTTTATAAATGATTTTGAGTCTGTCCGCCTGAAATTTATGGTACGCTCAGGATGTTTGGGTCTTAAAGATAATTTGCATAGATGGAATATTGCACCCGCAGGAACTTGTGTTTTGTGTAAAAATGGCGTCGAAAATGATTCACACTTTGTACTCACTTGCCCCGCATTTAATGAAATTAGATAGACACTAGTTTTCAAAGCATGCAAGTTTCCTTATATGCATTATATAGACCCCAGTTTAAACCATGGAGTAACTGATACCGCTCTTTAACTCATTCCACCCTGATAGAAGACTGAGTCAACAGCTTTCCTTGGCGCGCTCTGGGCGCAATGCGCCCAGAGCGCGCCAAGGAAAGCTGTTGACCATGGGCATATAATTTGGAATGATCTTCCATGCAAGTTTCATCCAAAATATTGAAAAATAATCCCTAAATTAGTAAAATACAATTAGCAGACGACATTTAGATATTAGCGTGAAAAAGCGTCATCAGGGTGGAATGAGTTAAACAATCAGTTGAAAATGCATAATATGCTGAGAACAAACAAGTGACTATCATGAGTGTTTTAATACAGATCGCTGTAAAATACCGGGTGCAAATTGTGCTCACTGGACGGACGACGCAGGATTGTTTCACATATCTCAGATAATCACCCAGCCAAAATAGTAACAGATACTTTTCAGGCCCAACTTGATCACAGTGATCATAATAGTGTAGGCCCACTTTGTGCCATTGTTTCCCACATCGGAGACATGCATGTTGATTTTCCCGCCACAACTGGGTACCTGATTGCATTGTCTGGCTTGGCGGGATATGGAGAGATACGGGTCGGTACGTGTGGGGACAACCGGGATATTACTAATATTTAAAAAAAACAAAAAATTCTTTATCAAAGGCAGATGGAATGTGTCTTATATGGCTCGGGAAATATTAGTTTGGCATTTGTGAACTTTAACTTCTCAAAAAAACGCCAATTTTGAGAGAAATGAGCATATGGCCCTGTTTGTGACCCACACGTCCCCCGTGATCGCCTGGCGTCAAACCCATGCCTTGTGGCGGAAAATTAATATGCATACAGCGTATTGGCATGAGTGATCACTATACCCCACTGTATTGGTGCCGACAGTTAATAATATCAAGAAAGCTCTTGGGAATATGAAATACAGGTCGTACAAAATTTTTGGTGAGGATTCTATCAGGAAAGACTTATCAGATACCTTGGTCAGTCTTCGTCTTTTTTTATATCCAAATGACGTTGCAGACCTTTGGTGTCACATGCTCAATGACATATTGTATATCCGTGTTCCTTGGAAAGGAGCAAAAAATGAGTCAGCCCGAATGGCTAAGAGAAGAGACAGTTGCAGTCATTAAAACTGGGAACAAGCATAAAGGTCGAAATCAAGATGACTTGTTCGTAGTTAGTCTGGAGAAGCAATTTAAAGTAACTACATGTATATGTATATATATAAATACATATATATATAAATATATATCTATATAAATATATATATATATATATATACATATATATATATATATATATATATATATATATATATATATATATATATATATATATATATATATATATATATATATATATATATATATATATATATATTCAATGCCCAGCGCGATAAGTATAATTTCAGGCGATACTGCTTCACGAAAAATTCATGTCCCACTTTGGCAATTTTTTAGTGTGAGCATAAAGGGTGGAATTTTTCCACATGCTTGGCAGGAAGCGAACGGTGTACATTTCCACAAGGCAGGGTCACTTCTGATAAGGGGAAATTACCATCCAATTTCAGTACTGCCAGTTATGTCCAACACTACAGAACGACATGTACATGCACATATTTAAAATTATGCCGGTCCTTTAATTCTTCAATCCCAGTCACGATTTCTGCCAAATCATTCATGTGAAACTGGCCTGAGCAAAATGGGCAACTATTGCTGTTGATCTCAAGAAGGCTTTAAACTTGGTGAGTCATCGGCATCTATTCCATAAACTGAATCTCTATTAATGTAGGCCCCAGTCTTGTATTCGTCCAGGTCTTACCTTACTAACAGGAAACAGTTTGTCCATTTCAAGTCAGCATCCTTCGATAAACTAGATATTAAGTCCGCAGTCCCACAAGGTAGTACCCCATGCTTATTGTTATTTATTATTTTCGTGCAACATCTACCCCTCCACCTAGAGAACCAAATTGATATATATGCAGATGATTGAACAATCCATGTCTACGGAAGTAAGTAGAAGATATAGAATTCAGTATAAATGATGATCTTCAATCTCTACGTGGTTGGAATAGGGTAAACAAAGTGGCCACAAAACATTGACAAGACTACTTCTGTGCTAATCACAACTGAACAAAAAACGCAGGCATTTAATTGCACCACATCTGAGCTGTAATTTAAATGATTAAGCCCTGGAAAATTTGAAATGTAAAATGTAGCTGGGTGTTAAAATTGATAGAACATTGTTTTGGGAAAAGCACTGCGAAAAAGTGTAGGAGTATGTGGGTGGGAGTATTGCCTTATAAAAAAGGCTCATTTTTTTTACCTCTCTTAATGCCTTTATTCTGTCACAGTTTGATTACTATGGTAGAAAGTGGGATGGATTTTGTGACATCCATAAGCTTTTAACTCTTTATTGCGCCCAAAGCGCGCCCAAAGCGCGCCCAGGAAAGCGGTTGATCCGGACCAGTACATTCTTTGGAACTAAGAGCATGCTGGTACTTGAATGAAAGATCTTTTCACAATGAATATAGATCTTATCTAGCATCCTTATCAAAGTTGAGAGCAGTTCGTCTTAAGTATGTCCAATTTAGTAGTAGTTGGCATTGGAAGAACTGCATTAACGTGTTATCTGGCTGATGACGGATGCTGATTATAGAGCTGTAACTGCTGCCATTCTTACAAGCCTTGGTATTTGGCCTTTAACTGAGAGAATTTAATCCAGAAAGGCCTTCGTGGTCTACAAAAGTTTAAATGGTCAAGCCGCTTAATGATGCATATGTTTGTGCACGTGCAGAGGGTATTAAACAGACCAGCTCGTTCATAAGTTCTTCCAAAAGTGGCTTCCTGAAAGTCCCTTGAAGCAAAAAGGCATCATACTGAAGCTCTTTTACAGTATCCGGTTTTTAACTCACAACAGCAAGATGTAACAAATCGGCCATGCTAACAAGATTTTAACTCATTCCACCCTAATGACGCTTTTTCCCGCTAATATCTAAATGTCGTCTGCTAATTATATTTTACTAATTTAGGGATTGTTTTTCAAAATTTTGGATGAAACTTGCATGGAACATCATTCCAAATTATATGCTCATAGTCAACAGCTTCCCTTGGCGCGCTCTGGGCGCATTGCCCGCCAAGGAAAGCTGTTGACTAGTTGTCTTATAAGGATGGAATGAGTTAAAGCTGCATATACCTACACTCATTTTATCGCAGATGTTTTAGTGTTATTGTAACTGTATAATTTGTTCTTTAGCTTTATTTATTTTATTTTATTTTAGTTGTCACTCATCACATCATTGTGTGCTTTTATGTTATCGTTGGATTTGTTTTATCTAACCAGATCTTAAGTGCATGTAGTACTAATTTGCAGGGTTCTGAGAGACATATATTTTTTTATCAGGCTACCCTCCCTAAATAAAGCTTCCCTTAGATATCTTAAGTTCATGTTGAATGGACTTGGTTATATCTTGGTTAGTAGCAAGCAACACAGATGGGGTCCTTATGGTCTTGCCGTGTGTGCCAACAATTATTGATCACACGCTCCCCGTTATTCTAATTCTTTCCATACCATTACGCTTGCGTGGGCATTAAACACAGATAATAATGATTGAACGCGGAAGTAAGCGGGTCACTTTGTACGGTAAAGAATAGTAAAAATCTGTGGTACTTCCTCAGACCACCCAATGTGTTTACCCAGCCCTCAACCCTTGCAAGAAAAGAAAGAACCATGCACACACAAGCCGATGAATATAAACTAATCTGATACTGTATAAACGTCCTAATTAAGAGGGGGTGTCCATTCATGAGACAAACAAAATAACTACTATCGGTAGATGACGAAAAGCAACTGCCACTCAATTATACATTATATATATATATATATATATATATACATTCGCCACGAAACCCACATTTCCCCTTGCAATAAAGATTTGTCAATGAAGAAAAATCACACAATATATCACGTCTTAAAACCACTTAACACTCTCAGTGCTACATTTTGGAGTGAGTCAATAGCTTTACTCGGTGCACTTTGGGCCCAATGCGCATTGTGCCCAAAGGGCACCGAGGAAAGCTATTGACCCGGGCCATTATATTATCTGGAACTATAGGCATGCTGGTACTTGACTGAAAATTCTATTCTCAAAGAACATGAATTTGGTATCCTTATCATAATTGAGAGCAGTTCCTTTTAAGCAGCTCGACTTTAGTTGCAGCTGGCAATGGAATAGTTAAATTATGCAGAAAAAAATGATATCTTTCAGTGCCAAGTGTAACTTAGTCAGCAACTCTCCCTGGCGCGCTTTTGTCCGATGAGCCCAGAGCGCGCCCAGGAAAGTTGCTTACCTAGACCGCCGTCTTTGCTCTCTTATGGTCACTTTCGGCATGCAGCTACTTCCAAGAAAAGGTCGGTTTTCAAAGAATATGAATCTTGTGTCGTTATGGCGATTCAGAGCATACCGACTTTTGTCAAATTTAGTAATGACTAATGCAGGATGTATGTATGGTCATGATTTTATTGTCTGTCTGTCCCGGGTCGAGCATGCTTACTGCAATCCGAGATATCTCCGACATGTGTCCAGACAGCCACTGTTTAATATGTGTTTACGCAATACTCAGCTGGTAGAGACAATTTAAACGGAAGTTGCGGCAGTGTCTTCAATGAACGGTTGCAACTTTTCATAACTAGATAATTTTGTGCAGTTCTGTCACCCTTCTCGGTGATTATTATTGCAAACGAGTCAACAGCCAGGAAAGGACTGCTTTGACTCTCCAAAGTGACTTATACACCTGCACAGAGTTAACAGACAGAAATATATTTTTAATCTTAATTATTTCTATTGACAAATGAGTCTTCGACAAGCTGCCTGTGCAGATCTAGTTTTAACGACAATGCAAGTTGTGACTGTACATTCGGGGCTCTATGCCGCAGAAGGTCACGATTTCCGTCTTAACCAAACGTTTGGGGCCAAAATTCAAACGTCTTGTGTTGCAGATTGATTTGACTGCTATGTTCAACCTGAGAAATATATTTGACATCAAATGAAAACTGTAGGAACAAATGCCCCAAAGTTATTATCTTGACCGGTAGCCTCCCAACGTATGGCTTAATTCGGCTTGTGTAAAATGGCTGATTCAGTCTTATTTGTGCGCAGGTGAAATAATGCGGAACAACCGAGGAAGGCGAAGAAGATATAAGACACCGGTCCTAGAACGTTGCCAAAGGGGACAATTTTGTAATTACGGTATATTAAGATGCTCAGTAAACCACCGCAGACCCGGCCTCCCCCCTCCCCCCCAACAAACAAGTCATCAGTAAATAAAAACTTACCAGGTGAGTTCTTGATAATATAACACCAAAACAAACAAGTGATTAGCGCCGGTATGAACGTACCAGTTACGTTCAGGAAAATATGGAAACTTGAAAGCTCGAAGTTGACAGTTTGAGAGAATACAGCACAATAAAAGTGCAGCAGATACTGTGATGCTGGTGTGGTTATACGTTGTATGCTGTTCTCACACTGTGAGTTATTCATAGGGGATTTTATTACAATCACCCCACTATTAAAATGTTAACCATAATGTTCGTTGTAATGTGCTATGACAGAGCTTACCTAAACGGCTGGGAAAAAATGGAAAAAAAGATCAAAAAATTCTGAAGGACCCCCACCCCCCCCCAAAAAAAAAATAATAAAAAATAAGGAAGTTAGTACGTCGTCCGTCCATTCATCCACATTTCAGATTTTTTTCGACTTCTCAAAAACTGTTTCATGGAATATTTTTATTTTGCACATGGATGTACCTCAGGTGCCTCTGCCAAATTGTAGAAGCAGACGATGATGCAAAAGTTTTTCTACTTTCGTGTTTTCAAGTTTTTGAACTAAAATGAAAATTTATTCTTCTCTGGAGCTGTTGGGCCAATTCCATTGACATTGCATGTAGGGTCTCTTGGGGTCAGATACTTCACATTTTTGCCACCAGGTGGGGTTTAGATTCTTTAACGACTTTTTGTGTGCTAAGGATAATTTTGACTTCTTTTCCAGCACGTCTTAATAGAACTGCACAAAATTTTATGGGAACACAATCTTACTGAGGGCGGTGAAAGTCTGCAAAAATGTGTAAATTTGTTAGGACGTTATGGGATATTGAACTTTGGGACCATGTGTCTGCAAGTGCTGCTACTGTACATGCATGTAGCAATACTGTGCATGTATTGCAATGCAACAAATATCTTGTATGGAATGCTCTGATTTCACACACAGATGGGGGGGGGGGGGGGCTGCCACCTTTGTGAAGGAAGTGATGAATTTTATAGATTTGGTTTAAACATATTTTATTTTTAAAAAAACAATTGGTCAAGAGGCACATTGCCTATATGAAGACCTCTTGTACAAGCAGTGACGATACAGACATGGAAGTGTTGAACTGCCAGGAAACTGATAGTTGGCACATCACATTACGTACAGATGGGAAAAGAGGAGAGGGAAAAAGAAAGAGAAGACTATTGGGCGAGTACAGTGCTAAGTATAATCTACCACACCTTAGTCTAGCGATGGGATATACAGTCATGTAGCACATTGCAAATTGTTATGAAAATGTGTATGGTTGTTTGTTTTCATTTGGACAAGTCACTGTATTCATTCAGTGTGTGCCGGGGTATTGAGTTCAATTGATACTTTGCAGGGTCACTGCAGAGCCACTGAGTTGGCCTGTTTTGTGGGTGACTCACATGTAATTGGTAAACATGTGGAATCAGCTAGAATGGTGACCTACATTCATGTGAGGTGATCCAGACAGGTCTCAAATTGCACTGGAATATGTGACTAATGGGAAAAATCTGCAACAAAGTAAAGATTTTTCTGTGTTTAGATAAAGCAGATATTTTTCTGACTGAGGAGAGGAGAAGAGAGAGTTCTGAAGGATCTGACAGAAGCTGTGTGTTGTCATCAAGCCATTGGGACTGTGAGCCATTGTTTACATTGTATCTGTGGAGTGTGGACAGTGTCCTGAGTGGACTTGTATATTTGGTGCTACCCATTTACACTTTGTGCCTGTGGAGTGTGGACATTGTCTTTGTGTGGACTGGTATATCGTACCACAGTTGAACCAAACCGTACCTCTGTCAGATTGGATCATCACCCCATCTTTCAGTACCACATTGGACCCAAACCATACCTCTGTGGGATTTGTACAAGCTCATTTGCCACCTGTCATAGGACTTGTAACTTTGGGATAGTATCTGTGGATAATCTCACCAGGGATTGAGATTTACCTTAGACTGTTTGACTGTTGAAATATCAGTGGAGATAATTTTACCTACTTTGTACTGATTTTGATTATATTTTTATTGTTTAAATTATATCATTGTTGTCATTCTTTGTTGAGCTCTGCTAATATTCAAAAGGTGGGCATCGTAACACAAATTTAAAGTAGCTAATCTTTAAATCTTTCAGTCCATTTGATGTAACTGTAAAGTGATCGAAAAATTTCGCAATTGACGCTCTTGTTTTTGTTTTTGCCACTTGTGCCAAAAATAATAGCGTTTTCAGATTGAACGCGAGGGGAGTAATTTCAGTTTGGAATTTGTCCCTATGTGAAGCATATTTACTACATTGGAAAAAGTTGTGGAAATAATCTTCAGCAGAATGTCCGCAGAAACATAGTGGTGAAGTCAACAAACCCATCTTGTACAAGTCTGAATTCAACTGGCTGAAACCCATTCTCATTCTGGCATGGATTATGCCAGTCTTCCTTTCCCAACGTAAAATAATTCGTTCCTTTGAGGTTTGTTGTTGTTTAATTTGCTTTTAAATTCGTCAATAGTTTCAGAGTGTTTTGTCCCTTTCGGAAGAAGATTCCATTCTCTAATGGTAGACGGGAAAGGAAGAGTTATAGTGCACGTTTTTTCAGCAGGAAGAGAAGTAATAGTCTACCTTGATCTATTTCTGCCACTGGTTGGCTGATGGACAAATTTACAGAGATAAACAGCTGCAAGTCCATTTACCATTTTATACATGAGAACTAATTTTTGTTTGCGCCGCCTTTCTGAAAGAGTTTCCACGCCTATTTCTTCATATATTTTACGATGGCTTGTACGACTCATTGCTCCTGTTACCACCCGGGCTGCTTCTAGTTAAATACATTCAAGTAGAACTTTGTCCGCCCGTATGCACCCATCCGAGAACACGCTGGCATATTCCAAACATGGTAGTGCAAAAGAGAAATAAAGAGATTCTAGTGCACGTCTGTTCAATTTGTACTGTAAACATTTGAGGACACCTGCCAGTTTCTTTCACTTGGTAGCGATCAAGTTTATATACTTTATATATGTATTTATTTATTTATTTATTTACTTACTTACTTATTTATACATATATATGTATATATATATTTGTTTGTTTATTTATTTATTCACTTATTTATTTATTCATTCATTTATGAACAAAATAAAACTTTCGTCTCAAAAATTGCTCAACATTTTACTTTCTTATTGTATACTGGGTTCCTTGGGGTTACGTAGTTTACATTTTGGCCATTTGGCGATGTATTTTTTTTCCTATTTTTGCAATAACCTGTTGCCTGTTGAGGCTATTTTTGACTTCTTCTCCAGCATAATGAAAGATAATTGCATGAAATTTTACCAGAATACAATTTTACCAAAGATAATAAATATTTGAGAAAATGATTGGATCGTGTCGTATTAACGAAATGCAGGGGTACCAAGTTTGAGACCATGTGTCAGTGAGGTGGGCTATACAGCAGCAATAGAGTACATGTATTGCGACATTGTCAAAACTGACACCTAGATCTACTTCACACTTGGCAGAGGCCTTCTTTTGGTGGATCTCTATCAAATTTGTTCAGATGGTCAAGCTTCAGTGATTTTTGTTATTTTTTACTGATTTGTTTTGGTTTTTTCTTGACAACATCTTAAAAAAGATTCTTCCACGAAACCACTTAGACTTGAGACACTCCAAGAGCTTAATTTGTGCTCCAGGTGGCGCTGTGATTTCATGAATCTTTGTACGCTTTTAGCTCTGCTGATCAAAGATCTCAGAGCTCATGGTATCACTCGTGTTGTCCATCCGGTAACTCTTTTGCTTGTGAGCGCGATGGAGTCCACAGTTTTCCAGATAGCTCCACATAACTATCAGGACTTACCAAGTGCATAAAAATCTAGGTCCAATATAATATTGGGGGCGCCGTCTATAGCATTATGTAATGTATCGGTCAAAATGTGAAAATCTTGTGACGGCTCGAGAATCTTTAATGTCTGATAGATCTTCATGAAATTGAGTGGGATTTTGGAGGTCAAAATCTCAGTTGCATATGAACATAGCGGCGCCACTTATAATAAGACAAAAATTAAGAGCCAAAATGTGTGCAAATATATTGAATTACTTTTCCTCAAAAAGTAATTGAATTAGACATGCCAAATGTAAAGGATATATACACCATGTCCAATGATAGTACGTAATTTAATATCCGTAACCTGTATCTAATTTTGTAAGGTCACCAGGCCTGTAAGGTTGGAAATGGCAATTCTATATTGGCTAGGTGTAGTTTGGACATCAATGGCAAACTGCCAGATCAAAATATTTAAAGTGCACTCGATTACATCGTACATAAAACTGTACTTAGTGATCTACTTTTGGGGTCCCCGTGATCCAATGATTATGGATTATTGCGTTCGTCCAAGTTTATTGTTTTTCTTCAATGACTCGAAAAGTTATTACCCGATTTGAACAAACAGACCATGTACTGAAAGCCCCCCCCCCCCCCCCCAGTTTTTTGGTTAGGCCCATATGCCTTTTAGGACTTACAAAGTGTATAAAAATCTATGTTGGTGGCGCCATCTACAGTAGTAATATACGGGTCAAAATGTGAAATTCTTGTGATCAGTCCAGCGTCCTTAATTTTATACGGAACTTCATAAAATTTAGCGAGGTAGTAGAAAAGGTCAAAATCACGTTGTCTATGGCACTAGTGGTGCCACCTATACTTTGACGGAAATTATGAGGTAAAATGTCTTGAAAGACACAAAATTCCATATTTCGAAAAAACAAATGAATTAGACATGCCATATTTGTAGCATATATAGATCATGTCCAGTGCTAATATGCTATATAAGATCGTGATTTTTTTAGTTCACTAAACCTGTTAAATTGGAAGAGTTGATTTTGTAATGACAGGTTGTAGCTTGGGCATCAATGGCAAAGAGAATTGAGCCTCCAAATCAAATTTGCATTCAGAACATTGTATATAAAACTCCACTTGGTTACCTACCTTTTGGGGTCACCTTGACTCAATGATTGTGTGATCTTGACCTGCTTTTCAAGCTCATTAAGCACTCACGAAAAGGATGTATAATTCAATATCTTTATAAACACTAAGGAGAATGATGCCAAATGCACAAAAATGTGTATCATGTGTAAATTAAATACTGCATAATTCTGATGACTTAAGGACATTTAAGACACCAAAAATCTTTGCATGGCCGATTTTGCCATTATAACGGTTTTTACAAGATGAATGTCCTTTCTATTAGTTGTCAAAATTTCTAGCTTTTAACTAAAGTAGAAATATGAGAAAAACGCCAAAAACCACACAGGCATGTGGACATGGGAACGTCCATGTGTCATTCTTTTGGTTTTCAGCCGCCAAACGGAACAATGCCACCCGTCAATCATACTTAACAGCCTGTCACGTGGCTGCAGGTAGCAACGGCCCATGGCAAAAAGAGAGTGGTATCAGGGCGGCAATGCGAAATAAGGCAGCATGCCGAAAGTATGCTTGTGGGCAGGGAAAAGATGCAAACATAGAAACATATCATAGCCTTAGTGGTTTACTTTATAGTTATCTTGCTTGTTTTGCGTTCTAATGAAGGGAGACTTTAAATGGTCAAGAGGAGCGGGAATCGTCAGACGATGTCCCTTCAAACTTCAAAGGCCGTGGCGCGATGGATTACCCCAGTGGTCCTTCACACCAAAGGCAGGCGGGGAAAAAAACTGACACCCTAATCAACGATACCCACATTCATAATAATACTTTATCGGAACCCAGGGATGAGGAAATAAAAGTACAAATAAACAAATTGAAATAAGCATAAACGTGAACAGCAGAGAAAACACACAAAATAGCGTTAGAAAGCTCAGGTTGGAAAGAGAAATGAAACTCATTGAGAAAACCACTACAAAATAATGACAAGCTAACTACATAAAGTATACAGATAGGAGACGAGTAAATACAATAAAATACTATCCCTAAAAACGGGGTGAAGAGGTAGGGGGCGGAAGACCAAACCCGCCATCCGTACACTGACCACGAGCGGCCCCAGGCCGCCCCACCGAAGCAAGGCAACACAACTTTCGTTGCCAGGCTTGAGGTCACGGGGCCGGAAGGTCCGCCTCCATGACGTCACACTTTGAAACCAGACTGTCGCTATCGCCGTTTGACAGATCGCTGAATAATGTTTTCCGTACTTCAAAGGCTCTTTTATTCATGTGATTGGCCAAAAATTGATTGACAACCTCCCCAAATGTTCAGGGACGATGTTTGCTACGTTTTGTACAAATATCAACTCAACTTGAGCAAATGGTATTGTTTCAGAGGCAAATGATCAACATCAAAGCCCTTTGAAGCTTGTTTTCTAAGAAAGGATAATAGGACGAGAGCAAGGTCGTCATGATTTTTTTTATGATGGTGGTCAGCAAAGCATTAGGCCCATGGGCCTCTTGTTGCTATTTTCGACTTCTTCTGTGAAAGCATCATGCAGATTATGCTAAAACTTCAGGACTCAAAATCCGCACTTACCAGCCGTGAGATGCCGGTTTGTTTTAAAATGGATCGCGTTGGGAGCAGGGGCTGCAAGTTTGGCGGGCGTGTGTTTTTCATCATTTCGGGGGGGGGGGGGGGGATCAAGAAAGCTCAACACACAAAGGCGTCGTTCCCTGGTTGTCGTTCCGAGTGACCACGAACTCTCCTGTATTTTCCCCTGCCATATTAGCTCCAGGGAACCCGACTCATTCTTATTGTTGTTGGCGGGTTGGGGGTTCCCGGAGCTACCGAGCTATCTGACGGGCAGTATGGCTCACTCAAAGTACATTGCTACCAAGTTTGAAGTCAATCTAGTTGACGGTTTCGGAGAAGAAGTCGAAAATGTGAATTTGCATTAGAACGCCCTTCGACTTAGTACATAGTAATCAATAGGAAATGTGCATTTAGCGATAAGTACACTAATTGAAAAAATCGTTAAAATCAGGAATCGACAGCAGTGCCACCTAGTGAACAACTTTGTTTTATCCTTTCACAAGAAACACATCCACCAAGTTTCCGCTCAATCTGAGTGATGATTATGGAGAAGAAGTCGAAAATAGCAAAAACACACAAAAAATCACAACGACTAGAAAAATTGCAGCGCCACCTGGTGGACAAATTAACGACTAGGAGTCCTTCGGAATGTTCGTTTTGCAGTAGTTTGGGGGATATATGTCTTCAAAGTGCCATGTAATACTAGTTTTAACCAACAATTTGAGCATCATTTAATTAAATATCATTTTTGACAGAAGAATTCACATCGTAGTGAACTTTTCCCGCCAAGAGATGACATCCAGTAATCTGCTTCTTTTTGATCTCGATGCAACCGCACACAGGAAAGACGTTGACCAAAATATAAATATGTGCTATCCCGATAATTTCACTCAAATTAAAAAAAAATATATGGAACATGTCATTCACATTAACCCCTTCCTGGTTAGAATCAGACTTGAGTCAATAACTTTCCTCGACTCAGGTTGGGTGCAACACACTGAAGCCAAGTTTAGGAAAGCTGTTGTCCCGTCCCATCTACAATTATCACCGAAATGTTTTCTTTGAATGGAAAATTTAAGAGAATCAAAGTGTCAATTTACACGCGGCGATTTAAGCGGGAAAGTATAAAAAGTGGTGGATGTTCCAAGTCAATGATTTGCGGCAAAGCGACTTTTTGGTTGGAAGCTCAAGAATGTAATGCTCTGTTTGGCAAGTGCAAAAGTTTTTTTTTAAAAAAAAAAAAAATTTTTTAACCCTCGTCCCATACATTCGGCACAACATTTCCTTACGGTTGTGTCTTTGCAGCGATCAACAAGTGAATGAGAAATATATAATTTTGACAATTTCAAACATTGTCAAATATTGCAAAAAAAAACAGTAAGTTTAGAGACGTAATCACATCTGTTTTTGAGCGCCATCAGGCGCCAGTAACTTGAACGTGGAGGCTAATCCTGTGCACAAAATTCGGCCCAGCCTCTGAGCACCTGGATAACGTATACAACTTGATCTACGAGTAATCTGCACGTGCTTGTTTAAATCAATAAATGACATTTCAGTTCTACAGGATTTTGGGATAGCCCTCTTAGACCAAAGGAAATTAATTTCGCTGTATTTAACCATAGAAGCAGTGAACACTTGGTCACATGGCTGGAAGTGCAGAAAGTTAATGTCTTGCCAATACCCGAATATAAACAATGCGACGTATCTGATCATTCCTATGTAGACAGTTTTCTTTCTGTGTATTTAAGGTAAATCGTGTAATGAAAAAATCAATTTGTATTCTCTCAGTTCACCATAACAGGGGGAGTGGTGGGTTGGCATTATGCAGTATCCATACGATAATAAAAACGCAAAACAGATTTGTATGACATACTTTTGTTTTGAAATAGTAAATTTAAATTTTGAACTTAACGCATTTTGCGCATCTGTAGTTGTAAAAAGTCTCATTGGACGGCAAGAAACGAAGCTGGGTCTTCTTCCGCTGTATGTAGTGGCACTTTAATATCAATATATACTTTTCTTCACCTTAAAAAAAATTCGCCTAGCAATTATTGTTGCGAGAAATAGCAGGAATAGCCAGAACGCGAGGATTAATCGTACCCACAGACAGGTTAGTGCCCTTAGACTACATTATATTGGCGGATGTAGTTCTTGACCTCTGAAGTAGTAGGTCAGCTTGATTATCCAGAAAGCGGGAAATGCCAGCATAGTACAAAGCACAACGTGCATTGGTTGAAAGCTTATTCAACTGTAGACGGTTCCACGTGGGCAGTTTGCCCGCAACAGGTGAAAATGTACAAAGGGAGGGCGAAGAAGAAAGAAAGAAAGAAAGAAAGAAAGAAAGAAAGAAAGAAAGAAAGAAAGAAAGAAAGAAAGAAAGAAAGAAAGAAAGAAAGAAAGAAAGAAAGAAAGAAAGAAAGAAAGAAAGAAAGAAAGAAAGAACATCTGTGTGCCGACACACACATAATCAGGAGCAACAATAGCAAACTACATATCTGCGATAGGCCAGACACACAACAGACCAAGATCAGTCATCACCAGTCAATTAATGTGTATATACATCACTAGGACTTATTCACTCATGTCAGACATAACACTTTTATAATACCAAATGGTGACCATTTTGTGATCAGTTCATGCTGTGGTGTCAAGATTGACCCACAAAAGATTCAAAGTTGCAATAATGAGTGCGCTCTGTAGGACCAGGAAGAGTTTCTCACCACATGACCAAAGCTTGTCTGTTTGCTGACACTGGACATCATGTTTTATCAAGAATTCTTTCTTTCTGTCACACAATGTATCCACCAAGCGACAACCAAAGTGAACGTCCAGCCCAGGAAAAGCCAGAACAACACCAAAAACGGGAGGGGTCGTGGGTTGGCACCATTATGCAGTAGCCATACGCAAATAAAACGCATAGCAGATTTGGACGACTTCTATTTGCTATGAAATAGCAAATTTCAATGTCGAACAAAACACAATTGGGGCATCTGTAGTTGCAAAAAGCCTCACTGTAAAAAAAAATTAAATCAAATTAAATTAAATTAAATTAAATTAAATTAAAAAGAAACAAAAATGGGTGTTCTTTAGCTGCATGACATTTTAATACCAATGTACACTTTCCTTCACCCTTTCAAAAATCCTCCAAACTGTTCGCCTCTTGAGAAGTAGCAGCAATAGCTAGAACGCGATGGTTAATCGTACGCACAGACAGGTTAGTACCCTTAGAATATCTTATATTGGTTTAAACATATTTTATTAAAAAACAATTGGGAAACAGGACGAACCCTATATTAATCCCTCTTGTACATATAAAAGCATAGAAGTCAAAAGACATTACACACCAGATAATCACAAAGACCAAGTAGTAGTTAACATTACATTACAATACATATAGATGGCAAAATGCCGAAACAAAATATTAAGGATGTAACCAAGACAGTACGCCACGTAGGGACAGTAGACGGGGTACCGACTTATTAAGTGATATGAAGTTATTTAATTGTTATATACAAGGTTGAATTACATAAGGACGAAACCGCCATGCAGAAGTCATATATTGTATAATTGTAGATCATTAAGTTACTGGCCCGAGCCTTTCTGTGGCTTTTATATTGTGATGTACAGCTAAAAGTACAATTTCGTTTTCTTTGCCATTGCACTGTTTGGAGCCATATAGAAGTGTTTGCACGGTAAAAGATGCAATAGGTAGGACCTTCCTTTGTAAAATATCTCTCGGTACACTATACCCGTTACATTCACAAAAATAGTGAAAAACATCTTCATTTGCGTTGCCACAGGAACACTCGGGGGAGTCAGAGTCCTCTCTTAAAAAGATCACTTTTCAAATTATTACATTCCATACGAATGCGTGCGTGTGCAATTGCTAATCTTCTATCTCCAATATAAAGAAGTTTGCTAACTTTATTTGCTTTAGAATTCCGTTTAAGCTTAGATTTAAACTCGTCAAGACTTTCAGCTCTCAGAGTATCAGTCGGTAATTCATTCCATCAATTAACAACAGAAGGAAAAAAGGAAAGCCTAAAATATTAGTTTTTTGCAGGAATTTTTGGTAAAGTGTAACGTGACCGAACTCGTTGACTAACCGGATCTGGTGCAATGTTCCTCAAATATTGTGGAGTGTCACCATGAACTATTTTGTAAAAATATATCAGCCTTGCATTTGTCCGTCTTTCGGATAATTTTTCCCACCCTACTTCTTCATATATTAAATCATGGACTGTACCTTTTGTAGCACCTGATACAATACATGCTGCAGCTCGCTGAACATTTTCCAGCTGCTCAGATTGAGTTGCTGTGCAGCTATCCCACACAATTGACCCATACTCCAAAGTTGGTCTTATAAAACTAAAATACAAAATTTCTAAAGATTTTCTACTTAAACGAAATTGTAGATATTTCATTATATTAACCATTTTAATACTTTTGGTGACTAGGCTATTGGTATGACTTGACCAAGCCAAATCTGATCTGACAATTAGACCTAAATGTTTATGTTCTGTTACATTTTCTACAATTTCATCAGGGTAATCCAAGGGGTATTCGCGTTTTAGATATTATCATGCTTTTAGTTTTGGTTGGATTGAAAGAAACAAGCCACTTTTGTGACCAGTCATCCATATCCTGCAGGTCAAAATTGAGAATATCAGTTGCAAGTACTGTGTCATCTACATGAACAAAAAGGGTGGTGTCATCAGCAAATAAACGATCGGAGACTGTACAATGTTTACAATGTCATTGATAAAAATCCAGAACAGTAAAGGTCCTAGAACTGAGCCCTGGGGGACTCCTGCTTTAACTTCACCCCCAGATGATTCACTTCCCTGTACAACAACCCGTTGTTTGCGATCCCGAAGATAATCCTTAAACCACGATAGAAGGGAGCTTCTGATACCAGCCCTTTCTAGTTTATGCAGTAACCCAGGATGAAAAACACGATAGAACGCCTTTGTGATATCACAAAATACCACTCTAGTATCTTTTTGTTGATCCAAGACCTCACAAAAATTATGATACAAATGTATAAGTTGGTTCACCGTACTGTCACCGGGTATGAACCCCGACTGGTACTCCGAGAAGACAAGATTATCACGAAAATGATTAAATACATATTTAAATATTACTTTGTCAAAAACTTTGCTTATGCAGCTTAAAAGAGAAATAGGTCTGTAATTATTGCAGGAGCTGGAACATCCATGCTTAAAAATTGGCACAACATTAGCCTTTTTCCACTCTGATGGGAATTTTCTAAGCGATAACGATAGGTTAATAACTGCGCAAGAGATCCGGCAATACTGGGCGCGCCCTCCTTTAGTATGCGTGGGTTGATACCGTCCGGGCCGCTTGCCTTGGAAGTGTCAAGACTTTCTAAAATACACTCAACCTCGTCTTCAATAATGGAAATGTTTTCTAATGGAGTTAAATCATTATCGACGTTGCCTGGTAGAGAGAAGTTTGTATCATCAACAGTACACTGGGAAAGAAAGAAGTCATTTAGGATTTGCGCTTTGGCTTCATAGTCTGTAAAGGTTCTATTATCATGCAAAAGTGCAGGTATATCAGAGGTTTGATTTTTATTACGGTTAGATTTGACAGTATTCCACCAACTTTTGCCATTTTGTTGAGTATTGCTATTAATAGAGTCATTGAGTTTGCCGTTATAATCTACTTCAGCTTGCCTAAGATTATCAATGTATTTATTCCGAAGTTGTCTAAAATATGGCCAAAGTGGTGCTTTCTTTTTCGCTCTTTTATTTATACGCTCGAGTTTACGTTTTTCACAGCGAAGCTCATCAGTGTACCAGGGCGCATCGTCTGGTCGTACAGTTATGTCTTTGTTCGGTATTGCTTGCCTTGCAGCAGCCAGGAAGGTATCAGTCCACGCTGTACACACGTCATCAATATTACCAAGCTCAAAGCGGTTTTCCTAGTTACTAGATGAAAGATTTGCTCTGAATATATCATAACTTGCTTTACCATAATCCCAAACTTGCCTATTGTAAGATGGGTTTTTTTCCGTCGAAAAAAAAAAAATGCACTTACAGGGCAGTGATCACAGTTTGCTAACGGAATAAGAACATTTGTACATCGAACAAAATTTGGAATGTTAGAGATGATTTGATCTAAGCATGATGGAGTTCTTTCAGTGATCCTAGTAGGCTGATCAATATGTATTGTTAAAAAGTTAATATTACAAAAAATTATCAACTTGCTACCATGACTGGTATTGGGATCAACATTAAGATCGCCCGTCAGAATAATTTTGTCCACATCTGAGTTCTTTGCTTTATCAATTGATGTTTGCAGATCGTCCCAAAAAGATACTAATGCGTTGGGGGGGGGGGGCGATAGACAACTGCTACAAGAAACTTATTATTGTGTAAACGGACCTCAACCCAAAGCATTTCCAACTCAGCATCTTCAAGATCACTACGACGTTTGATGACTAAGGACCGTGATGCATATAAGGCCACACCTCCGCCGGCACCAGCAGTTCTATCAAGCCTAAGAATTGGGTGAAAGCCTGGGATAAGTAATTCACTGTCAGAAGTAGTATTGAATAAAAATGTTTCAGTCAATGCAATGATATCAAATGAATCGGCCAAGGATGTTTTAACACTACGCAGTTTATCTGGTGATAAACTACGAATATTTGCATGACAATTTTAAAATCTACATATTCATCTGCTAGACCTGGGTTTGGCTGTGTGTCACCCGACATGAGTAAAAAAAGTGTCGCGGCAACACAAAATAAGTAATCAATGATATCACCAAATATCATATGCATCATATAACAATATACCAGTTGGAGGATGTTTCTTTTGGGGCGACTATAACAAACACCCCTATCACCGATAATCACTAGCACAGATATCCATATATAGAATACGATACAACATGATAAACCTAACTGTGGTATGATCACCATGCATGGTATTTCGATATGGAAACCTAAGTATAACGGTATATCCATACTACTGATCAAAATATTTTGGATACCGTTCAGAAATAGTTTATAAACTGCCAATATAAGAAATCATATAACGTGGGTAGTATATCTATAACAGTGAGTTAACATAATTGTGGTATGATCACCATGCATGGTATTTCGATATGGAAACCTAAGTATAACGGTATATCCATACTACTGATCAAAATATTTTGGATACCGCTCAGAAATAGTTTATAAACTGCCAATATAAGAAATCATATAACGTGGGTAGTATATCTATAACAGTGAGTTAACATAATTGTAATCAAATATAAATTGACGACTGCACAAAACCTTTCCAAACTGAAAGGTGGGCACTCCATGTACAAATCTGAACCCACCTAACGAAAGTGACTTGATAAGAAAAATGGTGGTGTTAAAAATAGTAAGATGTTACATAGAATTCTATACAATTTCACAGGTAGAATAGTACCTACATAAATCCGGCAAAGGGAGAAAACTGTCATTAGAACATGTGCATGATAATACAATACTTCATACACCCTGTAAAAATATATTAAGCATGCTATGCATATATATTCAAATCTAATATTTCCATAAATTTGAAGGTCAAATACCCCTGGAAAAACACAAAACAATGAACACATAAATAGCATAAATGTAATAAGTTCAAAGAACTTAGGAAAGAATTTCAGAAAGTAGCAAAAATGAACACAACACACAAAAACGTTCATACTTGCAAAATATGATAATAAGTGCCAATCAGCGGGAAAAACCTGGGTTGATGTCTGCATAGAGCGACACGTACACGAGAACTGGGTAATTACGTCAATTGGAACAGGAACTGAGCGTCATTGAGCTGGTACAAATTGCAAGTCCCCTTATACATATTTCATCAAATTGAAGTGAAGTACAAGGAAAAGAAAATACATAGAGTCCGTAAAATTATTCAAATATTAAGCATATAATATAAAACATAGTAAATGTATTAGGCACAATAAGATTTTACCTGACCCTGTACATATACATGTACATTATTGACATACATAGGTATGTCAATAATGTCACAATGTCAGTGGTCTGAACTTAAAATGGCTCATGTAAGTAAGGTACTTGGATATATACGGGCTGCGTACATGAATGCTAAATATGCTTGGATGAAAATTATATATGCATGCATAATCCAAGCATTACCTGTGTAATATGCGTGTGGTTAGGGAGCGTACAATATATCTCAGGCGCGTCCACCAAGGGGTCCTTCGGTCAAGCGGAGAGGTTTCCACACTAGTTCGTTGTGTAGAAATACATATCACTTCAGAAGAATACAAGAAGTTAACTGAAGAGTTATCCACACACATATAAATAATTTATATTGCATGTGAAAAAAGTTTGACAGGAAATTTGTTGGGCATCTCCCTTAGCTGCTAGTATATGCCAACGTTTGAACAGAGGCAATATCTTATATTGGAGGATGTAGTTCTTGACCTCTAAAGTAATAGGTCAGCTTGAATAACTAGAAAGCAGGAAACGCAAGTATAGTACAAAGCACAACGTTTATTGGTTGAAAGATGCGTATATTAAGTCTGTTAAGTTCAAATTTTTTGGGCGTACAACTGTTTCTGTTCAAAACGATCATAGATGGCCCGATGTGGTAAATGTCATATGGTTTAATTTGGTTCAGGCGACCAGTCAACAACTTTCCACGGCTCACTGTGGTGCCAAGAAGAAAGCAAGTAAATGCGCAGCGCGGTCTCAGAGGCTTATGCTCTTCGTCTCCAGCTTTCCAGTACCTTCACTATGTTTGTGCATATAACCCGGATTTGCCACTCGGGCCGACAAAAGTCATCTTAGCATCTCAAAAGGCCAGTCGAACACGATACTTTTGCCGGCTTAGTACGTTGGACTTGCAGGTCGAACTTTTAGTCAAATTATAAATATGCCGTTTCTGAAGCATTAAAATGAGCATACATCTATGTCTATGCACATTATTGGTTCCAGAAAAGGCTTATGATACAGCTCCTGCTCTTTAACATTGTTTAAACATATTTTATTGTTCAAAACAAATGCATTGGAGAAAGCGATTTACACTTTAATAAACTTTTCTCTATATATACAATATACGTGTATGTTATAAGATGGCGAGTGGTGCTATAGTGTACAATAAATATGCAATTATATTAAAGCTAACAGAGAAAAGAAGAAGCAGTGCCTTACCGAACGAATGAATTAGAGTAAGATATAAGCTTACTTTTGGGTAAAAACAAGTGGGAAAGACGTGTTGCAAATTTTTTTCCTAGAATAGTTTATTTTGTATGTCTTTATAAAGTTCAGAATTCAGTTCGTCAGATAGGTTCTTGTTGCCAAAGATGAAAGTGTTAATCTTAACTTTAAAGATCGAAAGTTGATAAATCCCTAAACAGTCCCAGCCTTTGGCTGTGGAGTAACATACATTATTGGGCTGAGGGGAATTACGACACATGGCCAGCTTCAAATTAACACAAGGCCGGGATATTATGTTCGGGGGGGGGGGGGGGGCATGCAGACTTAACTCATCGAGTTCCAAGCAGAATCACACATAAATGCGTATTTGTATTATTCAATGATTCAGGCACATGCGTTGAACTAACAAAAACAAAAACAAGCAAAAAAAACAAAAAAATAAACCACCACCACCCCCCAAAAATTAACAACCCCCCCCCCCAAAAAAAAACCGCGAAGAAATCCAAATTGTAATCACATCAGACCTCGAAACGGCTATACGCTGACGAACGTACGAATATTGCTGCAGTTTATCAGCCCGAGCGCAGAACAAGAGGGCTGTGTAAACAGCCCGTGCTCAGCTGACCTAGAGATTCATCACACTTGTGGTTCTGTAAGCTTCGGATAGGATCAAGCTCACCCATGTACTGAGTAAGTCTGCCCCCTATGGAAGAACACTAACATGTGCAACATCAGGGTCCAAGTTTAAGTAGTTCTCAAGTTACAATGAGGAGTAAACTTTATGTATGTTGCACAAAGTTGTCGTTCATAAAGAAACATTAACATGTGCAAAGTCAAGGTCCTCAGTCATCATGTTAGCAGGTGAACGGTAAATTTCCTATCAGTTGTCGTGTGACCTTGGGAATAAGGTCAAGGTCACTCATGTGCTGTCTAAACATGGCCCTTGAAAAGAATCATAAGCATGTACACCATTAAAGTCCAGGCTGAAATAGTTCTCAAGTTATGATCTGCAGACTTAAACACACACAAGTGACCTTGTGACCTTGAGAATGAGGTCAACGCCACCCATGTACTTTGAAACTCCCGCTGTCACACCCTCAAGTCTTGCTATGTAATTCTGAATTAATTGGCAAGGTGGTTTTGGAGAAGATGATTTTCTAAGATTTGGCCAAAAAATGACCCCCCCCCCCAAAAAAAAACAAAACAAAACAAAACAAAAAAAAAACAAAACAAAACAAAAAAAATAAAAACAAACCACCCCCCCAAAAAAAAACAAAAGACAAACAGCCCCCCCCCCCAAAAAAACCCCACTGCATTGTGTCCATGTGAAAAAGCCTTGTAGAGATCCACCAAAGGTATATACCTACCATGTTTGAACAAGATCCAGTCAGCCAATTTTGGAGAAGTCAAAAAGCTTACTAACCATTGCAAGCCCCGTTGACTGACATTGTAAAAAAAAGGAATGTGTACATTTACCGAAAAGTACCAACACTGAAAGAGTCGTCAAAAATCACGACTCCACAGCAATGCCACCTAATATACAACTTCCGTTCCACAAGGAACATTTCCGCCAGGTTCAGCATGGTCTGAATGACGCCTTTTGAGTAGATCTCGAAAATTGCAAAAACACATAAAAATTCATTTTAAAAAATAGAAAAAGAAAATGCAGCGCCACTTCTTGAAGAAATTAACATCTGGGGGTCCCCAAAAGTGTCCCTTTGCAATTTCGAAGCAATTGGCCATCCTGTCTCGTCGAAGATTGTTAAGATTTGCACAAAAAAGAAAAAATCATTAAAAAAACAAAAAATCACTGGAGCATGACCACTTGCACAAAATAGGTAGACACTTATCAAAGGTACATCCCTACCAAGTCTGAGACAAATATGACCAAAAAGTATTTAAGTTATAACCATTACAAGAAATTCCCACGTTAAACTTTCCTATTCAAACTTTTTTAAACGATCCCCCCAAAAAAAAATCATAGAAAAATCCAGAAATCACTGGCGCATAACCGTTTAAACAAACTGGGTACAGACCCACCCAAGGTACATTGCTACCAAGTTTGAAGTCAATCTGACAGACAGTTTCTTCTTTGAAGTCCAAAATGTGAATTGGCATTAGAATGACCATTGACTTACATAGTAATCAATAGGGAAGGTGCATTTACGGATAAATTATCTAATTGAAAAAAAATCGTTAAAAATCAGAAATCCACAGCAGTGCCACCGGGTGAACAATTTTGTTTGACCCTTTCTCGAGGAAAATATCAACAAAGTTTCAGCTTAATGTAAGTGACAGTTTTGGAGAAGAAGTTGAAAATAGCGAAAACATCACAAAAATTTCTAAAGCAAGAGGGCCTTATGAGCATCCCATGCTCAGATGACCTAGAGTTCATCACACCTGTGGCCCTAGAAACTAGGTATATTATCAAGATCGTGCACCCATGTACTGAATAAGTCTGACCTTTATGGAAGAACACTAAAAAAAATGCGCAACATTAAGGTCCCAATTCAAGTAACTCTCAAGTTACAGTGAAGAGTAAAATTGATGTATATTGCACTGTGACCTCAGAAATAAGGTGAAGGTCACTCATGTACTGTCTTTGCGTGACCTTCATAGAGGAACATTAACATATGCAGTCTGGGTGTGGCCATCAAGGAGAATCATAACCATGTAAAACATCAAACTCCAGGTTGAAATAGTTCTCAGGTTATCGTCTGTACAGTTAAATACACCAAAGTGACCTTCTGACCTTGAGCATGAGGTCAACGTCACCCAGTTACCATGTAACTCCCGCTATCATGCACTCAAGTGTCCCTGTGCAATTTTGAATCAATTGGCCAAATGGTTTTGGAAATAAAATTAAGATCTGTCCAAAAAGGGAAAAAAATCACTAGAGCCTGATCATTTGAACAAACTTAGTAGGGATCTACCCAAGGTACATCCCAACTAAGTGTGAAGGGAATCTGGTTAGTCCTTTGAGAAGAAGTCAAAATCGTGAATTACAATTTCAATGCCCATCCACTTACTTAGTTTGCAATAGGACTGTATGCATTAACGATAAGTACCCGAACTGAAAAATTCATTAAAAGTCGAGCATTCAAAGTAACACCATTTTTTGAACAGCTTTGGCTAGCCCGTCTACAAGAAACATTTTCACCAAGTTTTAGCATAACCTGAGTGACGGCTTTGGAAGGTCGATAATAGTGAAAAGACATTTTTTTTTGCATAGAAAATATTTGAAAAATTACAGCGCCACCTGTTGAATAAATGAAGGTTTCGAGGTCCCCGATAGTTTCCACCAGTAATTCAGAATCAATTGGCCAAGAAGAAATGTTTAAGTTTGCCAAAAAAGTGAACAAAAAAGAAAAAAAATTATAAAAAAATTCCAAAATTCATTGGGCCATGAGCATTTGATCAAATTTGGTAGAGACCCACCCAAGGTACATTCCCAGCAAGTCTGAGGCAATTCTGACTGGCGGTTTTGAAGGAAAAGTGAAAAATGTGAATTGTGGACGCCACACACTGGCTAACAGGCGAGGGATGATGGACAGATGGACGGACGGACAGACGGATGGACGATAAATGCTTAACAACCGCATAAGCTCAGCTGACAAACAAGTCAGCCGAGCTAAAAATAAAATAGATTTGCAGCGCCACCTGTTTAATTAATTAAGAATTAGGGTCTCTACGAGTATCCCTGCTTGATATCACCGCATAAGCTCAGCTGACTCACAAGTCAGCTGAGCTTAAACTAGAATAAAATTGCAGCGCCACCTGCTGAACAAATTAAGATCTAGTAGTTTCTAGGAGTTTCCCTGTTTGATATCAAAGCAATTGAGTGAGCGGTTTGGGGGATGGTTTTTTTAAAAAAAGATTTCCCCAAAGATGAAGAAAAAGTTCATAAAAAATTCAAAAATCACAAAAGCATGACCATTTGAACAAACCTCGCAGAGACCCACATAAGGTAGATTGCCATCAAGTTTAAAGTCCATTTGGGTGACGGTTTTGGAGAAAAAGTCAAAAATGTGAAATAGTATTAGCATGCCCTTTGACTTACAGAGTAATCAATAGGAAAGGCTCATTCACCGATAAATACCCGAACTGAAAAAAAAAAAAAAATCCGTAAAAATCAGGAATCCATGGCAATACCACCGAGGGAACGCCTTTGTTTGACCCTTTCACAAGGAACGTATCCACCAAGTTGCAACTTAATTTGAGTGACCGAGAAGAAGTTGAAAATAGCGAAAACACGCGAAAAAAATCATACGAAATAGAATGAAATTGCAGCGCCACCTGGTAAACAAATTAAGAACTAGGGGTCCTAAGATGTATTCCTGAGTGATATAAAAAAAATGGGTGAGCAGTTTCGGAGAAGGTTTTTTAATATCCGCCCCCCCCCCCCCCAAAAAAAAAGTCACTGAAACCCAAGGTACATGCCCACCAAGTTTGAAGTGAATGTGACCGACGGTTTTGGAGAAGTCGATAATGTGAATTGTGGACCAACTTACGGACGACGGACCATCTCATGAGCTTAGCTGACTGACAAGTCAGCTGAGCTAAAGATGCCACAAGAGCACGTACTGTGACGTATATAAAGCTGCTGGTCGGATATTGTCTCACCGGAAGGCCTAAATCGGAGATGATGATGACGATGACGATGATAAATTACCCCCCCTCCCCCCATACATACATACATACATACATACATACATACATACATACATACATACATACATACATACATGGAAATGGTAAAACTACATCAAAATTATAACATTAATACATTACAATAATAAAATACACACATATAGACATACACAGAAATCAATGAGAAAGTTAATTCCCATCAGGAATCAAGATCATTTTATTAGATCAAAATATTTACATTTGCAAAAATCATAATTATGTTTTTTTATATTGAATAAATAAAAAGCGTATACTATAATGACACCCTCATTAAGACAATTTCATCTCACTATCATGAAGGCCACCTCAAAACAAATAGTAACAATTACTCTGATATGGCTTTATCTTAAAATGAAAATACTTTGTATGAACTGATATGTTTTTATATCAAAATTACAAATATAATTTATAAATTTCAAAACTATGATTCCTGGTGGGCACATTATATAACAGTTAGGAACGACTCAGTTTCTTGGTAATTTTGAATATACATAATGTTTGCATATCTAGATAACCCTTGTAATTATAGTGGAGACGTGATGTGAAAGGAAGAATAATTAAAGAGCAATACCCAAAGGTCTGCGTGATGCACGTGTGACAACGTATCTTAAGACTTTTTGCGGCAAGGGACACTGATCAATGTTTGCTTGTTTGTTTCCGTTCTGCTGGCGATAAGGTCATATCGTTTTGTCAAGTGAAGTTCTTTACTTATAGCAGTGGTGTCTTGAGTGCTTTTTTCCGTCGGTACATTGTACCACGGAGAAATAAAATGGATCTATTTTATACCTCCGTGATTGTACAGATCATTTACATAGGCCCAAATGTGCCGGGCCACCGGCGAAGACAGCAAGGCAAACCTGTGTTTGGGCGCATAAACCACAACCAGTCACACTGGACACACTGACGACCACTCACCGAGCTGTCGTAAACGCTAGCATGTTCATCTTCAAATCCATCGACATTTGATCGAGTCAATGGATTGCGTCTTTTACTATGCGCATATGCCTATTGGAATGTTCTTGTCCTCGCCCATACTACAATGTAGAGGTTAATATATATATATATATATATATATATATATATATATATATATATATATATATATATATATATATATATATGTGTGTGTGTGTGTGTGTGTGTGTGTGTGTGTGTGTGTGTGTGTGTGTGTGTGTGTGTGTGTGTAATATGGGGGACCTTAAAAGAGTCAATGTTGCGATACACTGGTCATCGGAATCTTATGGATCGCCTCTGCTTAGTTGACTGAATGTAGTCCGAGAAGCAAAAACTGCTGAAGGAGAAGTTACCGTGCGTTGACCATAGTCGCGTAATGACTTGAAAGATCAACAGGTAAATTGATGTCACTCTAATCTGTACGTATTGGTCATCGTTGTTTCTGCTAGCCAGGGTAGTGATAATATTAAACTATTTTATTTTCAAACTGTTTCATCGCACGCCTCCATACATCAAATGTAACATTCAGAGACGACACGAATATCTCTTTTCAAAAGCTAACTTAAGCAGAAATCGAGATAGTTACCCATCCCGGGGGCAGCACAGACAATGAAGAAGCGTTGTAAATTTCTTGACTGTCGTTGAGCGATCCTGGTGGCAGAAATAGGCACTTATGTTTGTGCATTTTGCTTGCCCTTTGATACTCTGTTCGACCGCGCGATCGACGCGCATTTCAAGAACGTAAAACCACCGCGAAAGTGAAAACGAGTACTTTTCAAAAGATTCTGGGTAAGAAAGAACTTGCAACACTCGTAAAACGACGAAAATAAATACTTTTAACACTTTTGTCTGTCTGATCCAATGTTAAATCCCTTTGAAGCTAGACAAATCAAACGCCTCAAAGTGTGACGCCTATGTCAGGCTTTCCGCAAGTTACCCATTTATAGCAAGTTAAAAAAAAGAAAAGAAAAGAAAGAAAGAAACTTTCACCTGCCAACACTGAACACAACCATGTCATCACAACACATTATTTGTCCATACGGCCCACGAAAAGTCACTTTTCGCACACATTTCAACAGAAATTAAAGCAATAATGCACACCGATAGAATTGTGAGCGTTCCGTTTTCCAACCTTAATAAAGAAAAGTTTGAATTACATTTCTATACACTCCACAAACTTCAAAAGTGTCAGCATAAAATGTGCACACTTCAGACAGTTTTAAACGCAGATATTCAATAAACAGGGTGCGCGTCTGTGTAGGTGACTATCGTTTCCTTTCCAAAAAACGGATGAGAGAGAGAGAGAGAGAGAGAGAGAGAGAGAGAGAGAGAGAGAGAGAGAGAGAGAGAGAGAGAGAGAATAATCTGTCTGCCTCCTTGCATGCGCATAACCTGTTCACATAGGAAAACTTGCAAAGAATATATCTGTCTGTGTGGATAAAGGATTTGCATGAAGCGAGGCCATATGTAGATTTAAAATCTCTATTCCATAAAACTGATAAATTATTACACGATTCAGGTAAACTGGCCAATGTTTATAAGACTTACCAGTTCAGTCCAAGAGACAAAACCTTGAAGTGCACAGTTTGAAGGATGACTGCATAGTGAGAGCCAATACTCCACGACTTGTCTCAAAGTGATTTCATGAATAGTATTAAGGGGGTGTGGCTATTGGTCATTCAAAGAATGTGACATTCATGTTTAAGAGCGAAATCTGTCTCCGCCCCCTCCTGTGAAGTAAGTTGCTGTTTTTGGATGATACGAGGGACAAAATATGAATTGTCATTTGGACAGCAACCCTGCCGTTGCATCAGTCTATAAAATGATTAAAACCTTTTTACTCTTCGTGTGAGCTCATGTTTTTGCCCATAACCAACAGATACTGCATAAATTTTGAGAAATTTCTCCGTGCAGAAGTTCAACAGTATATTTCCGAGACGAGGCTCTCTCCGTTTATAATGCAAGGCTCAACCCCGCCCCATCCCTTCTCCATCAAAACAAAGTTTTTGTGTGTTTTTGGGGGGTGGGGGTGGGAGGGGGTATTTATTTATTTATTTATTTATTTTGTTTTATGATTAAGGTTGATGGAAATGTATACAACAGGTAAAAGGCTCCGAAACATGTTGAGTAGTTACCCGCTGAAGACCCTTTAATTCATTTGGGCTGATACAGCCTATGTCAAAATTTTACAGAGGAACGTGTGCAATATAGACAATAGTAATTCCATATATATACAGGTTAGACAGGGACAGGTTAGCTTATGGAGGGTAAAGAGTTCGAACTGCGGAATAGGATATTGACTACTAGGAAGTGGTTCGGGGCAAAAAGACAAAATACAAACCTAAGAACTTCTTATCTGCATGCCAAATTTATAACATTCTTTCACATTATGCTGTTATCTATTGTCATTCCTGGGTTGTCATCAAGTACAGCCTACGTGACGGCCATCATACTCACGGTAAACAATTTACAAGTACACTAGATCGAAGCTCTCCACAGCTGCAATCGACCGGCAAAACCATAGGTCTTTTTCGGGGGTGTTTTTATACAGAGGCTCGTGAAGGCCCCTGCATAATAATATTAATGATGATGATGATGATGATGATGATGATGATGATGATGATGATGATGATGATGATGATGATGTTGATGATGATAATTTTATTGACAAATGGGAGTCAATAAAAACTCATCAGTCAAACAATTAATACACATAAAGATACATACAAAGTCATAAAGGTATATTAATGGCTTCAGTCTTGGAAAGATTATAAGTCCTCCAAGCTACAATAAGAACATTGGATCTAATCATGTATGTACTATACTACAGTTTGCAATGACAATACATGTATATAGAATACAACATCTTTCAGCATTCAATGAACATGACATACTAGCACTTGAAGATTCGTCAGACCTCATTGTGTGTGAAATACATGTACCTCTTGATCATTCTCATGAAGATGAGTCTGCAAGTGATCAGACCTGTACCGAGTATACTGTCATAATCCACCTGAGTGTAACATTTTAAATATGGCTGGCCTTACAGTGTAATTACAAAAGCACCTTGGCAACAAGAGTGGCAACACTGATTACCAAACAGGTAAGCTGGCCAAGGCAAGTAAGCTGCCTAGATTAAATACTAGTACGCAGATTTAAACACAAAGTTATATCGTGGACGGATATGCAGCACCAAGATTCTACCTGAGGTGCACGTAGAACATACATATTTGTATGGCCAAAATCCAACCTGTTTGTTTTGCATGTTACACAACTTGTACACCACAGAACATTGGATTACATGTGAAATGATACAATTTTACGTCTGCACGATGTAAGAAGAGCCAATAAAATGTTCATTCGGAACGGTTTATTTGGGTTGTGTCGTGTCTTTTTTTCGGCGTTATTTTCCTGTTGAGGGGTCTTGTCAAGAGGCATGAGAGTTTTGTAAAGGACCGCTACAGAAATCGTATAGTAGCCCTAGTTTATGTTGATGGTTTAAATGAATTTTGTGCCATGTGGGGGGGGATTTATAGTCAGCCAGACAGAGCTCGAATTCAGTGTCAATGTTGTTAATAACTATCCTTAATAAAAAAAAATGGGAGTAAATGTTCAAATTACTGTAAAAATGTATAAAGTTTGAGGGGCGTCATGAGGAGCCATTCTGTACGAAAGAGAGCTGTATTCCTGTGACAGCGGTTGCCACAAGGGTATCACATGTCAACATGGTCAAGGTCAACCATCGAGCAAAGGAAAAAGTGTGTAAACCATCGAGCAAAGGAAAAGTTGTGTACGTAAATGACCTTGTAGATATTGTTAGATCTGAAATTCGCCTTTTTGCGGACGATACAACATTGTACATCACTGTGGACAATTTAACTGAAGCAGCTAAAGTTCTAATTCATGATCTAGAGTCACTTTCCGAATGGTCTAACCAATGGCTTGATACATTTAACTCCAACAAAACTAAATCCATCATACTAAGTAAACAGTCAAATACAACAGATCACCCAGACCTGACATTTCATAATAATAGCCTTGCAAAGGTAACCACCCACAAACACTTGGGTCTCTGGTTTTCTAAAGATCTTACCTGGTCAACCCATGTGGATCACATTACCGCTAAAGCTAACAAGCTTGTTGGTGTTCTTAAGTGCTTACAGTACAGGTTGAACAGGAAATCCCTTGAAAGTCTATATTTTTCCTTTATACTTCCCTGCCTTGAGTACGGCGGTGTGGTCTGGGATGGATGCACTCAGGCCAACAAGGACCATCTCGAAACCGCTCAGCTGCCTGCAGCACGAGTCATTACTGGGGCTTTTGCCCACACAAGTCTTGAAAAAAAATTTTCGAAACAGGGTGGGAAAAGTTAGCGGAGCGCAGGAGGAAACACAAGTTAGTACTCATCTTCAAAATTATCTATGGGATAGCTCCAGCATATCTCTGTAAACTATTACCAGGAACAGTTTCAGCAAGAACCAAACAGATATGAACAGTTGATACAAAGAAGAGTACACTTTACAACTCTTTCTTTCCATCGACTATTCGTGAGTGGAATTCTCTGTCTCGATCGGCAGGAGTCTAGACAATTTAGATGAGTTTAAACGGGAGCTAAATCGATCCAAACCTAAAGGTAATGAATTATATTATTTTGGAGATAGGAAGGTTGTCATCATTCACACGAGAATGCGCATGGGCTGTAACCAGCTGAACGGTGATCTATACAAAATTGGAGTTGTGGAGTCGCCATCTTGTTCATGTGGAGCGCACACCGAAAGTGTTTATCATTTCTTTTTTGAATGTAAATATTATTTTCCTTTGAGGAATGAGCTGCAAACCAAAATAGTACCCTTTGGTAACTTTTACTTGAAATCTGTGCTCTTTGGCGTTGAAAAGAAAGGAACTACTAAAAATCAAAACGAAGAAATCTTTGGAGCAGGTCATAATTACATAAAGCTTAGTGGAACATTTAAAATCTAACTTTGTATTTGGTAGTTGGTAACCAAACAAAAATGATAATTGTATACACTATTATGCTCACACATCGTACCATCTTTCTTTCGTATCCCCTACATTGTTGTCCTGTAAGTCCTCCTCTGGTGAATTGGTGTTCGAAATCTCTACGTTGTCTCGTTTTGTATGTACAAGATGCCTTCATATAGGCTAGTGAGCCTGTTGGCCATTTGATTTTTTTTTGAATAAAATATGTTTAAACCAAAGGAAAAGTTGGACTCTCACTTGTCGACCAATGTTGAGGTTTAGACACTTGACTCAGCGCACGAAGAAAAATATTAAACTGGAGACAACTCAGACTCAGACTCATACTTATTTGACTGAAATAATCGTGCCGTAAAATGATATAAGAAGTAATAGTCTTGTGACCCTCATTAAGGCCAACAGCAGCCGCTATAATGAGGCCACTAACAGATATATTGCATAAAGTAAGTAAGTAAGTAATTTTATTGACTTAAAATACAGAGGTCAACACTGACCTATATGTCATACACACAAGACAAGGAAGAAACATCTACTGTTGTGCAGACACAGATGCAACTGTGTGTAAAGTAATAGTATATCAGGCTATGGGCTATGTACACAATTGACATACTATATTGCCCAACTTCAAAACTTCAAAGATGGACGGATTGTACATCACACTCAAAGGCCCTACCTACCTATGTACATGATAAACAAACTACAATGTACATATGGACGGATCTAATGAAAAAAAAAACTATATACATATACAATCTCAAAAACGGGTGTGAAACCTCAACCTAGCTTGTGGTCATCGTCAGCATTTTCCACATGTGAATTTTCTCACACCAATTATCAGAAACACAAAGCAGTGTACAGTACGGGACAATTAATGTACATGTGCAAACAATTGCAATATCACCAACAGAAGTGTACAATGTGGCAGTAATTAGCAACTAAAAACTGATGGATAATATTTCGGAACTTAAACTGGCATTTAGCCTATCTATGCAGGTTCTTATTTGGAATTTCAAATCCTGCAAAAATATATTTCCCCATCTGTATTAATAAGTCCAGGTCACTAGTAGTCATAAGTAATTTGAATTTAGACTCGATGGGCAAACTTTCAAAATCAGGAAAGTAGAGTTGAGCACAATTTTTGAGGGGTACTCTTAAATTTTGAAACTGAGGGCATTTTATCAAGAAGTGAATTTCAACTTCAGTTTCTTGTAAATGGCAGTGTTTCCAAATTCTGTTCTCAACGGGGTGTTTTTGGATTTGTATGACGCCCACGCTCAACTTCCAGGCTATGAGAATATAGTCTGAATCGAGACAACCCAGTACGAGGTATCTCGGACATGAGTCAGATAAGGTTCCATGGTGTATTGGTGCTTAAAAGTGTTGTACAAGCATAATAGTGTATGTGCGTGAAATGTATGATTGAGCTTGAAGAACAATAGAAAGTCCTGCAAACTTTGATAAATTTGAATAAAGTATGTATTCCACCATTGACTGGCCATTTCGTAATTTAAGGTAGCGAGATATAATTGTGGTGCAAATCAGCATGGAAAACTTTTCCGCCCTGTAACTTTTAAGCTGTTCACATGAACAGAGTAAAAGCATACATTTTTGGCTTTACATAGCTCTGAACTATATGTGGGAAAAATATCGGGACAATACTGATTGTAATTGTTGAATAAACAAACCATAAAGAAGAGCATGTCGTTTATCTCAGACCCCAGCGCTCCTGGCTAATAACTTTTTTTATTATATACAACAAACTTGTGACTAGTATGCCATTTTATTGGCAATATATCAAAATTCAAAGGTGTCCTTTTATTTCGCTGTATGTATTTTATTTGCGTAAGTGCATGCATTCAAACACGGGGGCACCACTTAATCAGCTGAATGCATTTAGCATTAACATTCTATACAAGATTAAAAACCAATTAGAGGGCGCAGAGAAAAATGAAAGGACACTTATAAACTCCACACAATTACCTTTCCAACCCCGTTTATTTGAAGGAAAATCGGTTGGTAAGTTTTTGCGAAATAAAATTAGCGAGTTCGAGTAGACGGCCTTTCATCTTTGTTCAGGAACGGCAATCAAAGGTTCACTCGTCATCTTTGAACCAGGTCTAAGAACAATAACTCGTACAATTTTACAACAGTCATCGATTTTTGCATAGTAAGAGTTCAAAGTATGTTTAAACAAACAAGATAACTGTCACTCATGTTGTTTATTTCTGAAGAGCTTAATCGCGTTGTTTATTTGTTATTCGCGATTAGATCACACAACATGGTTTCCCTGTCAAGCGTGCCGCTTGCTACACTACATTTTGATTGGCCAATCGTGGTGACGCGAGATGCCAATCATCATCGTGTGACCTCTGCTTGACGATGGCGCGCTACATTTCAATAGCATTGATATCACAGCTTGCTTGCAGCAGTTTTAAAGGCTTTGTAAAAATAAAATAAAATTAAATTTAAAAAATAATAATAGTAAAAAAATCACAACTTATCTTCAAAGCATGGCAGGTATCTTATATGACTGTACACGCTGTGAGCATTTGACAGTTGAGTATTGGATGCAAAGGAAAGTACACGTACAAGACAAATTGGCAGTCACAATGGGGAGAAAAAAATGCCGATGGACACAGCAAAAAGGCAAAGACTAAGCTCAGAGTTCAACCAAGGGCGTTGGGGCAATAACAAGGGACCAACAGCGTTATTCAGTGATTGAAAGTAATTTCTAGACAAGTGGACTGTAGGTCTCTATGCTTAGGCTCTATGAAAGTATGCTGTTCAACATGGTAACGTTTCATTAGGTGGGCTCCTACTACCTATAGGCTATACATGGTACTTTCAAAGGATCAAATAAAACGGGATATTTTGTCGCAAGAAGTAAGCTGTACCTTTACTTACCCACAACAAATACAACGATATCGAGTAACAATGTATATTTGATTAAATTGCCACCCGATAAGTCAGGCTAATTGATAGTTTTGGGACCGGGCTAGCGGGTCGGACCCCACTATAATATCTGAATTGCACATACCCACGCTCAGTCATTCTGTTCACCAGAATCTTTTCTTGTGTCGGTCGTAGTATCTGTTGCTGGCTGCATCGCTGATTTTTCCTTCCTAACTTTAGGCATTTTGAGACTGATTGTGCTAGTTTAGCGATACAACTCCTGACGAACGTACTAGATAACACCACCAATGCAATGACCAAGTCGCAAGAGCGGGTTCAGAGCTCGCAAGAACTTCAGATTTAAAATTTAAACAAAGGCTTTAATTTTTTCTGTTGAATTTAAATGTAAAGAGAACTTGTGCGTGAATTATTAAATCTGATTAGAATTATTGGTTTCCTTGGGTGAGAAAATAATCGCTGCCACGTCGGTAATGAAAGACGGCGTTGAAACAGCAGTCCCTTTGAAGTAGGATTACTTTAGGACGGGCAGTCATGTCCTAATCTCGGTTGACTGTACGGCCTGTCGTCAATACTTTTCTTTGGATTAAATGTTAAAAACTCAAGATAACATAAAGAAAAACAAAGTACATGTAAAAAGAGCTACCTGATGCATAAATGTAAGACCATATGGTTTGGGAACCACGGCGCTGATGCATCAGCGTCATCGCTAGAGCGGACATAGCGGTGGCCATTTTTAAACGAGCTGTTGCCACGGCCGGTCACGTGACCACTTTCTCAAGCCCATCCCCTTCACGCTGACAATAAACACGGTCGGCGTGACTGTCAACGCTCAGCAACAAGCTCTACTAAATACCCCCCATTTTTCTCTGTTTTGCAATTTTGGCAGAAATTTGATTTTTACATGACAGATACATAAGATTTCCATCCATAAAAAGATCAAAAAACATTTTTTGACCGAACTTTAGGGTGATTTGTATCTCGCTACCTTAAGTATATAAAGCACTAAGTGTGATTGAAAAACTTTTTTTTCAGCATTTTGCATACAAAGTGTATCCCTGGTTTCTGTGGGCAGTTTTAAGGGGAAATGTACATATTCCTAGTGTATTTCTTTGTAAAATATGCACACCCTTGCAGGACATCAGGCAAGACCATTGGGACGTGACTTGTGTATTCAGCTATTAACAGGCCAGTTAAGCCATTGTTCTTGTATACTCGCACATGGGTTATTTCATAGTGCCATCACAATTTTGAATTTTTGAAAGGCATTGATTTATGTGTTAGCTGAAAAGAGTTTCTGTGGCCTGATGAATAAGGAGAGACTCATCTAGAACCTCCTGTCTCTGCCAGGCCTCATACTGATCAAGACTGTGTAGCAGTTGTCTTACAATAGTACACCAGTTCTTTTGGCCAAGAATATGCAGAAGGTATAAAGAGTTGTATGCTTTTTTAACAATATGTGATTCTGGTAAACTCACAAGTATGATCCAAAATTTTAACAATTTTAATTTGTGCCCCATATCTATTGGCAGTCTACCTGTCTTAGCATAGATGGCATCTGTTTGGGGTTTGGGGTCTTACCCACAAAACAATTTTTTTATGAATTTCAGATGAAATTTTTCAATACTTTGGATTTGTTTACCATGACTCCAAATTACTGCCTCATATTCTAATATGGGTATGATTTGTGCATCAAAAACTTTGAATGCTACGGCAGGACTAAGTTTGCTAACAACTGGACTGCTTAGTTTAGTAGCTTGAAATACAGCTTTCTGTGCTTGGTTTGTCAAGTAATCACAAGTTTTCTTAAAATGGTCATACTTATCAGTTTTTAGCCAAACACCTGAATATTTGTAACTTGTATCAATTTCAATTTCCACTGAGTTAAAGTATACAGTATACTTATAAATATTCCTCACATCAGTTCATTTAATGTTACGAATTGCGACACTTATATTCAGATCATCAATGCCCTTGATAGTATTTCGTTTCATATAACCTAGCAAGCAGAAAGACTCATTCTTTTTTAAATGGCATATCAGGACATTTTTTCTCTCTCATGTATAGACTCTCAGCCCCAGAGGACTATGAAAGTAATGACGATTTTATAACAGAGCCTTACATTTTCAACATATCTCGTTGCTTGAGGGATTCCAAAATTAAGGGAAACTTGGTATTCCAAGCTTCTACCAAAATCCTGTAAGCAGCTGCGTTTTCTTTTTAATGTATAAAATATATCTATGTGCAGAATCTGACTGAAGAAAAATTTTACAGCTCCTGGGTGCTGGTATATAGGGTTCACTCGGTGCAATATAGGTCAACTATGTTACGGAAATGGCATCTTTTAAACTGCAACTTCAAGTTTTATGTTGTTTGGTTTAATGTCAATATATCCAAATGAAGTCGAGTTTGCTGTTATGTTCAAGCGTTTATGTGTTGAACATAATTATGTCAAAACAGCTTCATTCGCAGTGCATGCCATCTGTGCATTGAAGTACCGAAAGTTTGTTACCAGAGTGTCACTCCACTATATTACACAGCATTGATACCATGATAACGTTGTAACAGCTAGTTCACTTTATGTTTAATCACTTGCATTTTACCCTTTTCCTGGTAAAGAATCTTTGTGGACAGGATTGAATGGCAGAGCTTAAAGTATGTTTTTTTTTTGTTTGTTTTTGTTTTAAATCATAGCAGTTAAAAAAATTATGAGTATGTTAGTTAGTGCTCAACTATGCTAGTCATAAAATTGGTCATAATATCCATAGTTACACAGAGATTTGTCACAGAAAGCGATCTAGTCAGGCAGCCAGATGAATATACCTTGACCTGACGGATTTATTTTTTCTCTCACTTACTTCTGTGGCCAAATACATCATAAAAAATAAAATTGATGGCTAAATTTTAATTTGCCTTTGAGCATTTTTCAGAATTCAAGACGGCGGCCAATATGACAACCATATTTACGTTTTCACATCAATTGACTTTTTACAATAAGCCTTTACCCGATCTTGATAATCTTTAGGTCCTTTTGTGGGTTTGTGATGATGGCCGACTCAACTGGCATACTTGTGAGACTATCAGAAGTTAAGGTCAAGGTCAAGGTCATTTGTTAACGTCATCAAAATTAAAAATAATGCCACACATTTCAGGAAAAATATTACATTATGACCATTTGTATATAACAAGGTCATTGGAACTAGCTGACACATCACTTGATGGTGCTCTAAACATGACGTTTGCATGAATGTGAGGCATGTCCCAGGACTACAAAGTGTCCTGGCTAACTAACTGTTGAGAATAGGTCAGTCAGTGGGGACGAAATGGTCACCCTACCCATGGTTCATTCAGGCCATGGGGGCCACCCTGCAGGTAGATCTGTTTGTGACAAGTGCAAACACAAAACTAGAGGTTTGTGTGTTGCCTGTCATGGATCCCCAGGCCCTAGCCATGGACTGGAGCAACCTTTTGGATTACACCTTTCCACCTTTGCAGATCCTCCCAAGAGTTCTGCGGAACGTTTGGCCCCATAGCAGCAACCCAATCTTGGTTGCCCACTGACGACCACGGATATATTGGTCCCTGGACCTTCTGGAATTAAGCACCAAGCCACAGATACTTTTACCAGCATGGCCAAAAGTTCTAGTGCAACCATAGACAAGTGTGCTCCACAGAAATCCTCAAGTACTTAACGTGCACGCTTGGTCATTGTGGTTTAGCATATCTGCAACAAAGGTTTCTCAGAATTGGTAACAGAAGGAATTGCCAGAGGGGGGCTTTGAGACTGTACTTTAGTGGTTCATTTGGCTTTATGGAAGTTTTTTTTTTAGATTAGTGCATTGGTTGGCAACTACATCCATGGTCTCCCCACATTGCAGACTTCCTACTCTGCCAGAGGGAAGTCCTCGGTAAGAGTTCAAGAACCATGGAGGGGTTTTGGTTGACCATCTCCTCAACCCTGGCTAACTTCTTAGACATTCAAATAGGGAGGATCCTTATTTGTCTGCACTCGTAGTGTCCTTCTAAACAGACAGACTGATTGATAGGCAGGTCCTACCACAGTGGGACCTCCTGCTGGTCTAAGTCATGTAGAAGAGGTAGCCCTTCAAGCACCTAGAGGACCCACTTCAGGTGGACCTCAAGTACTGAATGTACAAAAGTTGTTGACTATTAGCACTTGCTTTGGGGGCTAGTAGAAGCGAGATCTATGCTCGGACACTTGACCAAATCGAATGGTCGCCTATCCACTCCCAGGTGACCCTGAAACCTCACTTGGGCTTTAATGCAAAGAACCAAGTGGCTCAATATACATGACTCCCAAAAGCAACAGGCATGGTGAAACACCATCTTATCGCACATAAGCAGACCACCCTAAAGGCCTACTGGAATGCTTTTGATAGGCCTGCAGCCCAGATGCAGGTCTTGGCTAGAACTCACAAGGTGAGTAGGTAGGCATACCTAGAGCATGCCTAGACCTAGTTTTTGACTTGTATCTGGCAGATGTCCCTGGCACCTGCTAGGCCGAGAGTCGTCAGACCCATTTCAATGGGTTATACTGCCATAGGACCCAACTCCCACTTGCACCCACCACGTTTTCCATGATTCAACGGTCTTGCTAGGTATCCAGGACCGGTAGTTGAAATAGACACCATGTCACATTCAGTAGACTGCTTTCAGGTTGGGGTGCAATTTCCCGGGGGGCCCATTAGAAGTCCCATGGTGGCCAGTAAGGAGGTTTTTCAGGCCTCCGTTAGCAGCCTCAGCTGCTAGCAGCCTCACATTCAGGTACCTATGAGGCTTTTACCCAACAGACGTTGCCTCCTCACTCAGACGGATGGTCCCCCCAGGCTGTCGGTCTCTATGATTCTTGTTCAGTGTGCATGTAGCATTTCACCTTCCTCCAATCTGTTTGTATATCTGCAATGGTGGTTGGGAGGTAACGTTACATAACTAACATGTAAATTTTCTTGTAGTTTTAATGTTTGTATGAGTACTTGACTTTCGGCCACCAGAAAAGCCCATCCGACCAGTCCACTTCCTTCACAAAGGAAATGTCCTCTGACCAATTATCGACGAGCAAGGAAAGATAGGCTGGGAAGCATGTACACTGGAAATCACATCCCAAAACAGAGGAACTGAGCAGAGGTGCCACTGGCACCATCCAGTTTTCAGAACAATCAAGCGAGTACTCATCTCAATTATGTCAGGTGATGTGGGCAGACAGGGACGTCTTGTACAGGTTACTGTTACTTCTACAGTCTACTGCTACCATTATATACATCTACTGCTCCTGGTACTTGCATCTCTACATTTGATGTGAATAAAGGGAAATGATTGACACAAAGAAAAAAATATTAAGGACTTTGAGCACAGAAGTGCCCTTGACCTTGCAATATGACCTTTAGCATGCTGCAGGCTACTGATTCTCCTATAGGCTACTGCTACAACTACTGGAATTGACATCTTAAAAAGTAACTAAAGAATGTACACAAAAATCATGGATAGTACACTTCCCTGGAGGAAATACCCTTGACCTTGTAATATGACCTTGACCTTACCCTTCGTTGACCTCAAATGTATTTCAATTGAGTCAGCCATTATCATGAACCCTTACAGAATCCTCATATAACCAAATTGGGTCAAGAATTTACCAACAGGCAGTCAATATTTGTGAAGATCTTTCCCTGATGGCCACATTGGATGCCATATTGAATTTCGGGAAATACTCAAGGGTAAACTCATTTTACCTGCCAGTTGATGTTTATGTCACATTTCAGGCTGCAGAATCAGGGTTCCATTAAAAAGCAACTTTGGTTCCCTGACTAATCCTGTAGTGTCTTTAATCTTGAGGATTTGGTTTCAAATATATGCAAGTAAGCTTGACCGCAGGGTGGGGGTGGGGTGGGGTGGGGGGTAAAATAGCAAACAGTCAATAGGTTACACGACATAATTGAGTGGTAATTTTGCTGTCATTTATTATTTCTGTGCTTTTTCTTCTATCACAAGTGAGCAGGTGTGGCGAATATGATTTATTATTGTACAGAAGAACATACACAAGTTTTGCACATCTGTCCATGTTACAGTGCCCTGTATTTTCCTAACAAGATGTGGAACTGCTACTTATGTACGGTCGCACGAAAAGGCTATGCAATAAGTCTGTGCAAATTTTTCCATGGCTGTTTTACTGTATTTTGTGAACATTAAAAGTCCAATATCCTGTGGGTGTGTAACACCAAGTGTTATTGTCTTAAACCTTTTACATTTGGGCTCAAATATAGTAAACTTAGCTTAACCTTGGAGTGGGGTGTGGGTGTGGGTGGGGGTAAGAAATGAAAAGTTATGCTATGTTACAAAGCATAGTTGAGCAATAATTTGCTATCATTTATTATTTCCCCACTATTTTCCATCACAAGTCTGCAGATGCGGCTAATAATAATCCTCTTGTACAGAAAACTACACACACAATGTCGAGCATATCCTTACTCATGTATTAGTCACATAAAATGCATATGCAAAAGTCTATATTTTTTGTTGTTGTTCATTTAGTATATTTTGTGAACATTAATATTCCAAGATTCCATGGGTCATTAATTCTATGTTTTCACAGAAAAAGTCCCTTCATTAATTTTGGGCATGCAAATTTGAATATTGACCTTGGCCAACTTGTTTTGATATAAGTCCCAATTTGTTGAAAAAAAGGTCAATATCAGGACAATAATTCAACCAATTTTGACCTGAATTCAAAGACCTTTAGCTCAACTGGTTCTATGCATGATAGCTGAGCGATGACATTTTAACTCTTTCGGTGCCAAGTTTAAGACTGAGTCAATTGAAATCCTTGGGGTACTTTGCACGCAAAATGCAAAAAAAATGTGACCTGAATCTACTATTTTGAGTATGGGCATGCTGGTACTTGGAATGAAAGGTCTCTGCCTGAGGAATTTTAGCATGATATCACTGTATAGATACAAACAAGTGTGATAATGGTCACTTAAAGCACTGAAAGAGTTAAGATTGAGGTCGATTTCCAATACGTCATGGAAGAGCTAGTCTATACTCACCTTATACTTACCCTTCACACATAATAAGCTTCATCTGCATCCTTCTCAAAAAACATAGTCCAAACAAGTCCTTTGTGTTTAAAATATAACACGTCACTCCATAAGGAAACCAAATTGAATGAATCGTGACATAGTTGACCCCCCATGTAGCTCCCAACTATCAGTAAACATCATGATTGACTTTACGAAGGACACCCATTCTACCATATGATTCGTTTGTTTCATCTTTATTCTTGGGAAGATCTGTGCCAAACAAAGGTCTGCATATCTCTGCAAATGAAACTCAATATTTGGATCATTTATCCGTAACATAGTTGGTGTGCTTGAATGAGCGAAAGAGTAATCTGTAACATAGTTGACCTTATGTTTGTCTTCAAAGCATGAACAAATATGATGATGATGATATAAGGATTAATATCTACCAAATGATATGTAGGTTTCATCGGCTTTCTTCACAAAAATATAGTCCACCTAAATCATCTGTGTTTTAAATAATACACCTCTCTGCCTCATTCAGTTCGCGCATCGTCACATAGTTGACCCCACAGCTGACTTCAAAGCATGAACAAACATCATGACTGACGTTAAAAAAGACACCCATTCCACCATATTATTCGTTTGTTTCATCTTTATTCCTAGGAATATATAAGCCAAAACAAAGGTCTGCATATCTCTATGAATGAGGCCGTAACAGTGGGATCGGTGATTCATAACATATTGGATCTGCTTGAATGAGTAGCAATATAATTACATAACTTGATACTATGTAGCTCCAACAGCAAATCAGCTGTGCTGTATAGTGCAAGATGTTACACAAGATCTTGTGAGAATAGATCCTTGCTAACAGGAAAAGTTGACACATTTTGTTTGTTTGTGTGTGTGTCTGTGTATTTTTATTACTTCCAGTCACCCTTAAATCTTGGAATCACTCACTTATGATTAAAAGAATTAAATGATACTCTGAAATTGAAAACAAAAGGATAACCAATTTGCAATATTGCGCCTCAATTGTGCCTCTCTTAATGCCAAATTTGACCAAATCAAAATCTTAATTGCTAGATCACTATAAAAAAAGACTGCACGTTCAGTGCAACATGTATTCAGGAAACCTGGCAGTCTGACACTGCAGAATATAATACAACTATAATTGGATTTTAATTATGAGGTTGTGATACAAAGTAAGGAGCGGTAATTTTGTTTTATAAAAGCTTAATGTATAAATGTTAGAAATTGGTAGAGAGAACTATCGGTACATCGCAGTCAATTTGCGTATACACTATTGGCAAGTTCCTCGCAAGAAACGGTGTTCTCAATTCAAATTCAAATAAAAAATTCAAAAATTCAAATTCGAAATTGGTATCCTTGTAATGCACATGTGTATGGACCTTCACCATCTTTCTTACCACTGTAAACAACAGCTGCTTGGCCATGTAGAGTGACGGAGAACACAATAAATCCTATTGGTGAATTGAGTCACATGCAAAAATGAGCCAATAATGGCTCGTGTTGCAGTGTGTTTACATGGCTTTCGCCCTGTGAACATGTGTGAATCTTCCATAAAAATTACAGAGGGAACAAATAAACGTGAAGCTTTGGTTATATCGCAGCACGCGAAAAAAGATTCCAGTGTTCATAGCAACAATCATTGGAGTCACAGGCAAATAAGCGAAGGTAGGGGATAGAGGGCAGGACCGAATGTGTGACAAATCAGTGCGCGAGAGTAGGTCCCACAGTGATGCTCAGTTCACCGTAGATTAGGCCTTCATTTAAGGAACAAAGTGTGGCAGGCATTGATTGTTGCCAATATATCACAAAGGAGGTGGTGAGATCAAAGTCACATCGCTCGCCTATCGGCTCGCAGAGTCTCGCCGCTTCCTGTGTGATATTTTGGCAACAATCGATGCCACGCCATACTTAATTCCTATTATAATAATATAATAATATGGTTTCAAGTTGAAAATCCCCCAAATTTGACACAAAAAAGGGATTAACTGGCCTATTTTCATCCGTTATCATCATTTTTGTTTATGACGTTTCCGTTTGCTTAACTCAGGGCTCAGGTAGGCCTATACATGATCTAGCTTTCCAAAACTGTTAGAACCCATGCCGCTGAATGGCATTTTGATGCCAATTTGTAGAAGAATCCGCTGTGCAAGTTTTAACTTATTTTTGACGCTGAGTTGATTCTCTTAAGATAAAGACCTTTGGAGCGAAAAAGGTCAGAAAAGGTAGTGATTTCTTCAAAATCTATTTTGCGACTTCCGCGATCGCGGAAACACGACATGCCTAAGAGAATTTACCAGAGACAGATGGAGAACATTAAATTCACTACTTTATACCTAAACAACATAGTCAGTCTATAGGTTTGTTACAAAACGCTGGAGGCCCTGCGACAGAAAGTGTATGCATTAACACCTAATGGCTAACTGTGGCCCGCTTACCCAGAGGCAGTGCGTGGGGATTGTTTGGAAATCCATTCATAAAAGTCTCAACGATGGGAGCCAACGTCATTCAAATTTGAAAAACAGCCAATCAGAATCAAGCTTTCAGGGCGTGAGTATTATGGGATAGGAGCATTTTTCCCTAGAAAATAGCAATTGGCAAAATTTGTCCACACGAGAAAATCACGGTAAGAATTTACAAATCAATAAAATCATGTTATAAATCAGGTAAAAAAACATTTTTAGCTTTAATTTGACGTACGACATATGAAGAAATTTCATACTGAAAGTAGTTTAGTGGGCTGCAAAAAAAAAAAAATAATAAATTTCACCCTGATCGAGAATGGACAAGATGACAAACATGTTGTTTTGATAGTGTATGCTCAAGCCGGGCCTGAAAAGTTAAGATGTATTTACGGCACGTTTGTAGATATTGTAAACCATATTTAATGCATGGTGCATTTGTAAACTCCTCAGTGAACATTACTTATCATATTTATTGTTGTTTAATAGTGTTATTAGTATTTTATTGACTAATTCTTCTTGTTTTGTGGGGAATCTTGGCCCGTAACCAGCATATAGTTTCCCACTTGTATAAAAAAAGCTTGAATCAATGAAACAGCCTTTTAAAATTAGTTCAGAAAATGCTGTATGAACAACTTATTATAATACATGTTGAGATTTATTACACCTCCAGCATTATTACAATAAAGTATAGGTTAGCATAATATTTATTTTATGCTGTGATTTTGCACTTTATAATGCTACATCTTGTCATGGCTCATGCCATCTCGCAATATCAAATCGTTTCTCTTTTTTTTTGGATAAAAAAATTGTGGGCTACTTGGCTGTTGTGGTGATTTGTTCATTTGTTATTTCACTTTTGTAACCTTGTCAAGGTTTTGTTGTGATTTGAGTCCCCTAGTGTATAATGAATAATGAACAACTCAGTTGTAGGATGCGATAACTGTTTTGTGACTTGGTGAGCTGCTTACTCCGACCAAGTACAAGTTCAGCCCAGCTCTGGCGTGGTTCTGATACCCCCTCTTATTTATAGTAAAATGGCTTGAATAGAGAATGTTTAACCATTTGTTTGTATATCCCAGGAGCAGAGGCACACATTTCATGGAAATGCAAATATCACCCCCCACCCAGAGCACTACAAAGGTATGGTAATCATCCCTGAACGTACTCTTGGGAGACTTCTTCTACCAGTTGAATATTCTGTTCTGTTCTGTTGCACAAAGGGCAAACTGCAGTAATGCTAATTGTGTCAGTGGTGTGCAGTACAATGAAACATGACAATAGGCTGGACTCATTGGCAAACGGAACAGTTTTTAGGAGGGCACAAGAGCAACTCCCCATGCTAACAAATAAGTGTAGTATCCTTCATCGACATCTCTACAATCACCTTCTTCAAAAACAAGTGCAAAGTTTACAAAGTTCCATGGCCCGTTCACAACATCTTCATATAGAGAATGCCATGGCTGGGCATCAGCTTGAATACCAGTGGAAACTGCTTCCTTGTCTGGCAACTCAGAGAAGTCCTTGTTGGCTGACTGTGCAGCTTCTTCAGATGGTGACTGCAACAGGAGCTTGGAAAAAATGAGGCAATATGGTTACACCAGTTAATGTAGTAGGGGTGGAGCCTGGCTCGCTACGAGAAGTAGCCTCAAGTAGAGCATGCAGTTTTGCTTTAGAATGAAATCTATTACATTTGAAACATAACACTCCAAGAATCAGATCAAGTATAAGAAGGCTGATGATTATAGTAATTCCAGTTCCAAACCCTATCTTGGTGGGTGAAATTTAACCTTAAGTTGATCTACTGCAATCTTTAAATCAGAAAATTCTGATATATCAAAATCTTCCAACCAGATTGAACTTAATTCCAGTTTCTTTTGTGACGGATTATAAGTAGGTAATGATAAATTCCAAATGTTAGAATAATAAGTGGCGATATCAGGATAGGCAACATCAACATGGTGAACAATAAAAGAAGATAATTTATTATAAACTGGGAATAAAATAATGAATGGGCCTGTAGCCTTGCAGCCAAAGGCTAATTCGATTTTTATAAATGGAGATTTGACTTTAATCAATTGTGCAGGAGACTTTCCATGTAAACAATGAACAGTCACTTCAAAATCAAAAAGGGTGGAAATAATCCATCTACCTGTGGCTAATGGCTAAGAAATAAGCTGCGGGGTGAGTATTTGCAGGCAAGAGGCGCTTTGCACACAATTTTCTTTCAAGACTATTGTCCTTAAACAAAAAAGCAATTACACAGTCTGGCAAATGGCAATAAGTATAAATTAGTTTCATTTCTGGAGAAAAGGAAACATTTGGACAAATGCAGGGTTTAGTTTCCATTAAATTTAGAACAATAAAAATTTGGCAGTGTCTGGACACAGCCATGTAGTTTACCCCAAGCATATATTGTGCTTGATATTTTGATGTTAGGTGAAAAATAGGAATAGAAAAGGCCTTGTGCTATGTGAAATGTACCTCTTGTAAGATTAAAGGTTTGCTAATGACCACATGGAAACCTTCTTCCCTCAGGTAGAAGCATTGTCTCTAAATTCCTATAGTACCATTTCAAATCAACAGATGGATCTCTGGGTAACGTAAAACCAAGAGGGAGACTATTTTAAAGTTTTCTGAACAATGTTATGAACCTGCTTGGTGGTATCAAGGACAAGGCAAAACAACCTTGAAGTACCTGTTAAAATTCCTCCCACATTACTTTACTGCTAGATCCCGGTAACTCTGAGTTAACTAGAAAAGACTAAATGGACTAAATGGTGTCATTTTGACTGCAAGGAATTGAATAATACTGCAGGTTGCAATGTAGCAATTTTAGTCTGCAAGTCCTGCATTATGACCTTGATGCACTTGGTTCCATTGGTCAGGGAGTAAATGACACGTCTCGTGTTAGAAATCTTATATTTGCTTTTTTCACAAGTGTATCACTTCTGTCTGTCACACATATATTATATTAATCTGCATGTCTTTTAGTTGAGAAATTGCTGGTTTTAATTTTTGAAAATCTGATGAGGATGAGATACCAAACAGAAAGTGAAGGACTTTAGCCATGAAAGGGAAGGGAACTCTTTTTGTCTTTACATTTCTACCCCGTGATGATTCTTGTGAAAGATGTTTGAAGGGAAATTGATTATGTAGTATAACTGTCATTGACTGTCATTTTCCTTGCACATTTGCGTATTCCTGATGAAACTGTTTAATTCTGCCTCAATAAATCTAGACACCCCAGTTGCTAATATTGCCAGTTCACAACACATGTTCCCAGGTACATTAGGAAAATTCCCTCTTCTGATAGAAGCTATTATGGATTCCAACCTGTGTTAATCCCTTGTAAAGAGTAGTTAACTGGCCAACATATGGTTGTAAAAGTTAACACCCATGACCTGTAGGCTCCAAAAATTTCATTTTGCCTTGTGAAATATACTCCTGATTGGTCTGCTGCCAGCGTGGCTCAGATAAGGAATAAGAGCAGAATCCCTGTTAGAGTCACCATGAAGCCTAAACAAGAAGGAGACAAAGGATGATTCAGAAAGGATAGCATATAATCTACTGTGAGCTCTCAAAAAGGAGATGAGGGACAAAAGAATGAATTAAGAATTTGATCTGGCTTCTCATAACACATTTACTCAATTTTCATCGAAAATCAATTATTACTACTCACATATTCCCTCCATAACGACCACCACATCTATATAACCTATTTAAATTATAAATCTAGCCCATTGAATTCCTGTTCTATCATAAGTAAAATGAAACTAACTACTTTTGCAGTTGGCCAATGAGGGTGGCATATCCCTATATGTACACATTGCCAGTACAGAATATATTCCATAATTCTAATTAACTAAACTATCAATATGTTGTCCACATGACTAAGGTGGGTCATACACTCCCATACCCCGTCATTTACCCTTCACAAATACTAAATACATTTTTGTGAACTCTAATAGCTAAGATTGATTGCATACTGTCATACACAGCCATTTACTCTTTACAAATACTAATGATCCTTTTGTGAATTCTAATAGCTAAGGTGGGTCGCATACCCCCATACCCCAGTTGTTTCCTTTTCACAAGCACTAATCACCCTCTAAAAATGTGTAAACATGAGCACATAAGAATCTTGGTTATCCTTTTATGGGCCCCAGATAACAAGTGTCCCTGTATTCATAAATCCTTAAATGAACTTAAATCTTCCACATAAGGCACCATAGGAGTCAAACAAAGATTCCTATCACAATGCCTATTGTTGGACCATCTTGGGCTATTTCCACTAGTTCTATTTCCATAAGAGTTATACCTGATTGATCAGTCCTCACTCTTTTAACAGGTATTTCTATCTGTTCTTCTGAATCATGGCTACATTTAACCCTTGACCTTAAATTGTAATAATGGCCTGGAAGCTCACTGCTATCCGGCCCACTAGACTGCTGGGCAACTACACCCTTATTACTGACTGAGCTTTTCTCACTCGCTACTGCTACATGGTCTCTTGCTACAAAAGGGCCATCTGGTTGGGGGGGGGGGGGGTCTGTTTCATCTAAGTTATCTAAAGGCACTGCCAGTTTGGTCTTCCTGGTGGGCAAAACTCTTTGAGGTTGTGTCTGTGAGCTTTTGTATTTGGCACAGACATGCCTAGGTTCCTGTTTATTTTCATCCTAACATGATGCATGATTCTGGAGATGCTCTCAGATGTTTTGCATGTCCCACCCTAGTATCTCCACTTGATTGGCGATGGATTTTAAAATGAATAGGAGTCAACTTTTCTATGATCCTGTAAAAAGGCTGTCAGGGTGAAGCTAATTTGGGTGATTGTTTAACTGCTGCTGAGTGGTCATGAAAATAAACAGGGTCACCCACTTCAAAATAATTTTTTCATTTTTCTGCCCTTTCATTATTATAATGTTTGTTCCAGTCCCTTGCTTCTTTCATGTGACGCTTCACGTGAGTCAAAGCTACATTGAGGCATTTAAGCATGATACAGACATAGTCCTCTTCCATGAAATTTCTAATGGGCTGTAGAAGTGTGTGTAAGGGTAACAGAGGGTCTCTACCATATACCAGGAGAGTGAGGGATCCTTGATTTGTAGACGTTCTGTATGCAAGTAGGGCATCTAGAATACACTTTTCCAAGTCTCTGTGGTCCCTAGAATTTTAAGCCTTTGCCATCCTATCTTTTAACACCCTGTGGAACCTCTCAGTCCTGGCATTTCCTTCAGGGGAGTAAGGAGCTGTTCACAACTGAATAATGTTCAGTTCTTTTGAGAGGCTGTTAAGCATGGCATTCGATAATTCAGCTCCTCCATTTGATACCATTGTGGACGTGCATGAGTGTCTCGGAATATAATCCTCTAATATTTAGGACTCTGGCTACTATTTCTGTTCTTTTGTTTGGAACAGCATATGCTCCTGGGCAATTTGAGAAATAACATAGCACAGTGATTATCTACAAATAGCCAAAATTATTTTCAGGGAAAGGTCCACAAGTACATGTATCAATTCCCACAATTTGAAGGGGTTCATTTGTTACGAATAAATCTTGTAACTCACAGTGAATTGTTTTAAGTTCCCTGGAATTACAGATGAGACATTTATGCACATGGTTTAGCACATCCTTGTACATATTTTTCCACCATTATCTATGGCAGATTAGGTCATAACTTTTGTCTTTGCGTAAATGACCATTGTTGTCATGATATGCCCTGAGAATCAACTGTATTAACCCTTTGGGAACAGCCAATTGGAGGTGGAGGTCAGGGTCTAATCTAAGTGGAGTACCAATATGGTACAATAATTCCTCCTGCATGACAAACTCATGACTATATTTGGAGCCTCCCCTCTTTTCTACCAGACTGTCAATAAGTCTAGGTACTTGAACATCTTTCCTTTGTACTTCCCTTACACCTGTTTTTTGAGGTAGGGTTAAAATAGCTTTTAATAATTCATCAGCTTCCCCCTGGGAGTCAGCTGGCAGATTGTCTGTCTGCTCTTGCTGTTCAGGAGCTTCTGTGTTTATTAAGGCGACATCCACAGCATGCAATTTGACTGTAGCTCACTGCTTAAAGCTCCTGTTTCAACAGATTCATCTCTATGGGGGTCTAACGTGCTAAGAATATCTGCTTTCTGGTTTTCACCCTGAACATACTCAATTTCACAATCACATTCAGAAAGCATAATAGCCCATCTTTGAACTCCTGAGTTCTTCATTTGGCTTTTGAACAATATTTTTAGAGGAAGGTGATTGGTCCACATTTTTAACCTTGCTCCATACAAATAATGTCACAACTTTTGAATTGCATAAACCACAGCAAATCATTCACACTCTATGCATGGCCAGTTTTGCTGTCCTGGGGTTAGTTGGTGAGATTAATAGCAAACAATCCTCCCCCTTCCCCAGGAAAATTCTTGCCGAGTACTGCACCCACTGAATGCTGGCTTGAATCTACATAAAAGTCACAAGAAAGGTCATATTGGGGATAAACTAAAATCAAACTTTGCATAAGTTTTTCCTTCAAAACTTCAAACGCATTATTAGCTTTTTCATACCACTTGAAATGGACATATTTACAGATCAGTCTGGTCAAAGGTTTGGTTATTTCACTAAAATGGGGGATAAACTTTCTATAGAAGCCAACCATGCCTAGAAAGGCTGTGACATCCAATACATTACTAGGTGCAGGCATTTGTTTTACTGCTGCTACCCTTGTCAGTTGCTGGGGTGACACCCTCTGCACTCACTATGTATCCTAAGAACTTGACCTCACGCTTTACAAAGTTGCACTTGGATGGTTGCAATTTGAGGCCATTCATGTGTAGCCTAATGAATGTGTCTTCTAAATGTGTCAAATGAGGGCTCCATGACCTTGAAAAGCAAAGCAAATCATCCATAAAGGAAGCTAAATGACCACTTGGTCCTTCAAAAACCTTATTCATGCATCCCATGGAGTAGTTTGGAGAGACCAACAGTCCCTGTGGCCATCTATTGCATTTAAACAATCCAAATGGACAATGAAATGCTACTTTCTCCCAGTCCTTTACATCTTATTTAAGCGGGAAAAATCCTGAGAACAAGTCCATGCATGAAAAGAATTTGGTATCTCTTAGGTGCATTAATAAGTCTTCAGTATTGGGTCGTGGATTTGAATTTCTCTATACCAGATTGTTAAGCTTATGGTAATCAATCACTAGCCAATGCTTGCCATTGGGTTTTGGGACCAGCAGGCAGGACTACTCTATGCACTATCAGTGCTTCTAATTATACCTGCTTTAACAAGACTTCAATCTGTCTTTCTAATTCAGTTCTCAAATTAAGTGAAGTTACAGACATCCCTTGTTGTATGGGTGGATGTTCTCTAGTTTTATGGGCACTGTTTAATCAGGACCTTCTCCTATGTCAAATTCATCTGTGGCTAGTACATCGCTGTATTTGCACAGAAGAGCTTCCATTTGCTTTTGTTGGTCAAGTGAAAGGTGTGTTAAATCCACTTTTAGACAACTGCTATCTAATGGATCCTTACATTCCTGTTTGGGAATTGAAATCTCATTTACACAATGAGTAGGATTAGGGGTTTCATGCCCATTGAAGTGGACAACCAAATTGACTTCTACATCTAACAAAGTCTCTACAACAGCAATTGATATACCTGGATTCATGGCGGAAGATCTGCCTGTGCAATTCACAATTTCAATTTGCACTTTTCCTGTATCACATATTTGTGTTAAAAACTGCGGGCCAATACACCAGGTAAATCTTTTGATAATGGATTGTTCTCAAGTGGAGTAATTATACATGGACCATGTTGCCTCTATCCTATTATGTGAGCAGGCAAAAGTGTTTGTGAATATGGCTGTAAGTAGCCTTTCTTCTTGAAATTGTACCAAAGCAATTTTGGCTGAATCAGATTTTCTTCTCACCACCTCAAAATGTGTACTTAATTTTAATGTCCTCGGTTCAAAATCTAACTGTGCTTTAGAAATAGCCAGAAATTCACTCCCCAAAAACGTGATGTGCTTTACACCTGTGGATTGTAATTTCTACCCTGAAACACCTGAGCAGTCCCCAGGGCCAAATTTACTTAATTTGATCTCTTCCTTGCACTTTGTTCTGCATATCCTCTGAAATCACTGACACATCTGCTCCTGTGTCAGTATTGCCCAGAGACACGTGTTTGCAAAGATTAGTGGAATGGTTAGGGTATGCATTTCTACATTATTTGTCCCAGTGTGATGTCCCCTTTTTTAACACCGGGGTTAGTTAGCTTCCCTGATGAGACTTTGCTTGATTATTGTGAGTGCGCTGCTGGTTTTTTCAGGCCCAGCAGTTCTTGTAAACATGGTTTTCTTTTTTACAAAATGAACAAATAGGTCTCCCATCAGAAGTGAATTTGAAATTTCATTTCTTGGATGGTTGGGCGGTTTGTCCATGCCCATTTTGATTGTACTACCTTGAAGTATGGGTTGATGTTTATAATATACTTGCCATCATGCCCCTGAATTCTGACAGGTTTCCTTCAAGTTTTGATAGTTTGGATGGCGAGGTTTGTACTCTATTTATGTCCATAGGTTCCTCTGTATGCTCTTCTGAATGAGTCAGGAAGGATGTCTGGTTTGTTAATAGCTGAATAGTAGCTATTTTGACAGCCATGTCAAATTTAGCAGGGTGAGTCTATATTATTTTTGTGCCGCTTTGTGGCCCTGTACTACCTGGACAAAGCAATCAATTAGCTGCCTCTGAATTAATTCATGGTCTAATTCTGCAGTATTAAAAGCCTCCTCTGCTAACTCTGTTATTCTTTCAGAAAAGGCTTGACTGCTCTCTCCTGACCTTTGTTTTAGCTTCTTCAGCTGTTGATGGGCCAGGGTCAGATCACTGAGATCCTTAAACTTTGGCCAAGTCATTACTGGTTTTTGTCTGAGTATGCATGAAGCATACTCAGCAGCTGGTCCACATAAGGCCTGAATAGTTAATACAGACATGTTTTCATTATTGTGGCCTAGTGTGATGGCTACCTTGGCCATATCCCACAACCAGTTTTTGAATGTACTGCTACTTTCCCCCATCCAACTGTGTAATTTGCTGAACAAAACCCTGCATTTGCATTTTAACATAAGCGACCTGAAGTTGGAACTAATTAGCTTAATGAGTGTAAAGGTTGGATCCAGCAAGAGGTCCCATAGTGCCTCAGGGTCACCTACATTGGCCTCAGCCATTTTAACTTATTATTCCTTTTTCTAAAACTCAATTTCTATTGAATTACAGTGGTTAATGGAAGGGGAAGTCTTATCCAAATTGCAAAGGTGTCTAAACATTCAAGGAACAAGAATATATTAAGGAGCACCACACTAATGTGTACTCTTTTACACACAGGTTAGAACAAAAAATGACAGCAGTTGGCAGGAATCAATAAATTTTGTGTGATTGGAGCTTTTTCTACTAAAATATTACTCTTCCATCAAGGTCTAACCAATGTGGGTCCATTCAAAAAGTCTGAATTCAAAGTTTATACAATGAAATACTCTCATGTACGATAAGTACTTATCTGCACAATGATTACTACAAAAATAAAAAGGGTGCTTAATACTGGAACTTTCTCCTTACCCAAGGTACGACAATCACAATATGCTCATTTAACTGTAAATGATTTGAAAAATGGATCTATTACAAAAGTTATGATACTGTTTCCTTGTGAATTAAGTTCAATATAAGCACAGTGATTCGGTACTGGCTGATAATACAATTAAGTTTTCTGGCACACTTCTACCCAAACACCTCCTCAATAGTGAACCAAAACGCCACTCACTTGGTTCTCAGACCCTGGACAGTCACAGCACCATATGTAGCCTTTGCAAAGTTGTGTTATGGTTTATGTCTTCTTGTTGTGTATAATGAACAACTGTGTTTTAGGATGAAATAACTGTATTGTTACTTGGTGAGCCATTTACTCTGACCAAGTACAATTTCAGCCCAGCTCTGGCATAATCCTGATAACCCCTCTTATTTATAGTAAATATAGGAATTTTAGGGAAATTTAACATAAATTTAATAAGTTAAGAAATGAACCCTTTACTATACCAGAAGGTGAAATAGAAGTCAACTTCAAAATACAAAGTGTGACTGAAAGTGATTCCGATATCTGGTCTGGTAAAATAAGGTAGTAAAACTAATTTACATAGAAATGTTTTCCTTCATTGTCACTTCACATCCAATAGAGAAAGTAATTTCATTTGTCACCTCACAGTCAGTAGAGAAGGTAACAAAAGTGATTTACATAGACAATGTTTTCATTTATGGTCACTCCACATTCAATAGAGAAGATAAACACTAATGAGCACACGCAAGGTTCATTCAACCATAACAGGGGTTACTGGGCGCCAGAGTGCCAGAAAAAAATGTCAACAGTTCACATATAATTACTATTAAAATAAAAGGGTTAAATTATGGCACTTTATTACACTTCATGTCAGCAAATTGTCCTGGTCTCTGTTGACAATATTCTAGATTACATCTCTGGTCCATCATTAATTCATTCCTGAGATAGTTTGCTCAAAAACACAAAATGAATTTATTTGTAAATAAAACTTTACTCCAACTCCAGCATCACCCATAATAGATACATATAAATTGATCTATTTTTCTTTCATTTTCCTCTCTGAACTGCATGGATAAATTACAAACAAGATTAATTTTAGTTTTCTGAATATTAATAAAAAAGATGAACACCTCGAAAGTTATCCAAACAAGTTAATCGATAGCAATAATAGCAGTGCATATGAATTGCCAATTAGCTGACATATCTATCATTTTGCAAAATCTTGAAAATTAAATCATGATGACCATGTAACAGATTTTTAAAAATTAAATCATGTAACCATGAAACATATTCTTTATTTTCAGAAACTTGTAAAACTTGTCACAGTGGGCTGCATGTGCTGCAGCAGGCATAAGTCTTCAATTACCAAACATCTCTCTGGAGTCACTGGCAAAAGCAAATAGAGAACATGTGGCAAATTCTGTAATCTTGGAAATCTTTTGAGTATCTTCAAAAGCAGAAACAGCCAAAAGTGACTGTCACATCGATGAATATAAGAGATGCCCATGGAAAGTTTTCCAGCAAGATGTTCAAAATATGGCTCCAGAATTGTTGAGAACTGTGGTAGCGAAAGTGAAAAAAACATCATACAGATTTTGTGAAATTGAAAGTGACAGCACGCGGGTCACTTCTGCAGGATTTTTGGCTGGTAAATGGTGCTTGTCTATGGCTGCACGAAAGAACAAAAAACGGACAGCAGAAAATTCAAACATAACAAATCCCTGTGTGCCAGATGCACTCCCTAAACATGGGACAGTTTCAAAAGTGATGTTCAAGAAGAGACTTTGAACAAACTGGGAGCTGAAATGACTTCAATGAGAGAAAAAACGAACATATACTTGCAGGCAGAAAATGCAAACTTGAAAGTTGAGAATGCCAATCTGACAGTAAAAATGAATCTGATGAAAAATAACAACTCAATCTCTGAAACCCAAAGAGAGTGAACCAAACATTAGACAGGACAAACAATTCTAAAGAACTGTAGAAGAGGAAATTCAAAGCACTCTCGCGGATTTCACAAAAAGAGTGTTGAAATGAAGAAGACAATTGTACAACAAAAGACATTGTTGTCTCTTTCAGTGAAACCTGCAGCAAGATCTGCATCCAGAATATGTTAACACAGTAAAAAAAACTTGAATGTAAACAAGCAGAACAAAGCAAAACAAAGTGGCGATGCTATACTGGTAGAGAAAAACAATGAAGTGAACAGACTGAAAAAGAGCCTTGTTAAAAATGAACTTGAAGAGTCTAAATGTGTCTCCCAAGACGTGTATTCAAACAAAGCTGAATAGAAAAACTTTCACACCAGAAGTACATTAACCAAGCTACCATTTACAAGATGCAAGTGTCTCTCAAGTAAATGCATCAACTACAATAAAGAAAGTCGCCAAAGCCTGACTGGTCAGAGTATAGGTGACTTCACATATATTTTTTTGTGTGGGAGTATACTGTTTCCATATTCAAAGTGCATTACTGTTTTTTTTTTTTTCTACCATGTATTCTCCAAAGAATGATTTACAGAATGCTGTATTTAATGCCCTACAGATTGAGGAACAGGTGATCCCCCCCCCCCCAAGCATTTGTCCTTGTGGGCAAATTGGTTACTGCACCGTAGAAGCACCTTGTAGGTCTCGATAAATGCATTTTGGAGATGAATGACTATTTCTGTGAAGCACAAACAAACTTGAGAGAATGGTCCCAAAATGCATCTCTGCTGATGTTGCAGGTTCCTCCTATTATCTTCAGAGAGAGGAACTTTGCTTTAGCTGATCAGCAAATCCTTTAAGCCTGCCAGGCTAAGCTGGGATAAATAGAAGCGAAAACGATGTTCAAAATAAACAAAACTGCAAACTGGATTAATGAAGAGGATTAGAAGGAAAAGACAGGCAGAGTAAAACTTGCCATATCCAAGCAAGAGAAATTGTCAAAGATGACAAAGAACGAAAGGAGAAAACAGCATCTAGCTTCTTTGATCAGTGTAGTACCAGAAATTGGACTCAAAGATTTGTACGATCTGCTCACAAATACAACATCTCTGGTTGGAAGAACATTTAATCAGAAGTGGCGACGGAAAATGATCAAACACAGTGGATTGAAGGAAAGTTTGTGGCCCTTGAGAAAGAAAAGAAAAGAAAACTTGTAAATGTAAGATGACGACTCTGTGTGTTTTCTGACACTTGTTGAAGTGATTCTAGACATTTATTGTGGTGATCTCGATATCACAACTGTGTGAAACTGATAAAAGATGTACTATGGAAATGAAGTCCGTGTATAAGGATATTTGAATTAAGGTCTCTGACATTTATAAGCGTGATGGAACAGTTGGTAAACTTGGAAAATATATATCAGTACAGGTGAACTGCCCTTGTGGTCCAGGATAATGTCTGCAGAATTTGTACGTGAAAAGTGGAGTGAATTAATGTGTTGGTCCAGTCAGTGATGTATATTTCAGAAGAGGTCAAGTTTCCTCAGTGTCCAGGTTATATGGGTTGCTGCAGAATCTGTATATAAAAACGTGAATAAAATAAACCATTTAATGTGAAGATTTGAGTAATTTTACTGTGAAATAGTGAAAATATGTAGAGATGTAGTGTTAACTCATTGACCCCTGATGACATCTTTTCTGGTGGGAATATTTATAAATGTCCCTTGAGTGATTTTTTCTTTAATCATTTCCAGAATATTGCATAAAACTGAAATGTAAGACCACATAATTAAATGAACTGGGTCAACAGCTGTCTTAGCACATAGAGGGTATTGAGGAAAGCAATTGACTTAGTGTGGTCTTGGGGGTCAATTAATTAATAAAAATGGTGACCATATAGACTTGCATCGTCCTTTAATTTGGCACTGATTTCAGAATTACTACCTTAAAATGCAAATTTGTGAGAATATTATGATAAATTGCATCTTAATCTATCTCTTGGGACAAACATAATCCAAAATACTGATTATATACTTCTAAGCAATATGGATTTATGGTTGTTGAATTAGTAATATTAAATCATAAAGTGGCTTTTTCTATAAATGGGGTTAATCCATGCATTCCTTAATTCGGATTATTATAATGCTCAGCCTTGTTTTGTTTCCTTATTCTACTTGCTGGTCCAAATTTGATTACCGTAGCAGCAACTGCCCAAAAACGATGCTTGAAGGATACAAATTTGACATCTTTTGTACTTTTGGCTTATAATCCACATCAATTCCCATGCTGTTTTAAGGTAATCCTGAGCCATAAATGGTAAATTATTAATTATGACAAGGAATTTTGTCACTTTTACCATGTAATTTCATCTTGAGAAGTAAGATACATCTAAATAATAAAGCCTTCTCAAATCCTCCTGCATAATGCATATAATCCTTAATCTGGATTGATATAAACCGAATCAATATTTTTAGCTTTTTGACCTCATCACCCAAATCTGGTTATATTTAACGGGTTTTAATGTTCAAAAAAGTACTTGATTAGTTATTAATTTGTTAGATTTCAATAGTTTTGGTACCTATTCCATCTTAATCTCCATGGTGGATTATAGCAACCCATCCAGTGCACAGTTTTGTGTGGTGAAGAGATAATCCCCTTTCAAAAGAGGAGGAGATTATGTCACTTTGTATTGTTTGATTCTATCTAAAAAAGGGACAAAGTTACAAGCAACTGATTAAGCCCGCCAAATAGCCTCCAGCACAGTGATCACCGGACACACACACACACACACACACACACACACACACACACACACACACACACACACACACACAAAAACAATGGGAAAAAGTCATCGTTTTTTATATGGTAATTTTGGTACAAATAAAGTTGCAATTAAGCATGTCGGAAAAAATGCCATAACTTGTGTTCCAATCAAGGTCTTTCTCTCAACAAGCTCTATGAAATGAGCATGTTTTAGCAATTGCAAAAGTTTGACAATTTTGTTGATATACATATGTCACACAACCTAATTAAAAGAACAAATTAAGAAATAATTGACGTTGCAATATTTAAGTTTTGAATAATTGGGCACTATGCCATTTTAGCTCTGCTGACCTAAGGTGGCAGAGCTTATGTTATGCTACTGCTCCTGCCCCTTAACTGTCCGTAAACTTTTGCTTGTTAGTGCGATACCGTTCAGTTTTGAAGTTAGCCCCTTATACCTTTCAGAACTTATCGGGTGTATGAAAATGAAAAAAAGGTAAGTTCCATATTGGTTCCACCAGCTACAGTATTCTGTAATATATGTGTCAAAATGTGGAAATATTTACCAATCTAGCATCCTTGACTTAAGATAGATCTTTATAAAATATGGTGGCAATCTCCAAAAAGATAAAATGTCAAAACAAAATAAAACTAGTAGTGCTACTTATACCTGAACATAAAGTATGAGCTTATATATGTGTTGAGTCCTCTAACTTTGTTTTTCTTTTTTAACGTCATTAATTAGGTCAGTCTTAAAGTGTCCATTTCCAGTCACCCTCGTATACTGGCATAAAAAACACATCCTATCTGATAAAGATTCCTTCCTTTTTTCAGGTTCGTCTTCTGTTGCAATTACAACATCAAAAGTATATCAGCATAAATTATTATCAGCCACGTTGCCACAAACACTATCCCCCTCAAACCAACATTTGATTATAGCTACTGTTGTCTAAACGTCACGGTATTTGTGCCAGTGAGCTCCTTTTTCTGTAAACTTAACAATATGCAATTCATTTTTGGCTCATCTGAGTGAAAGTTTTTAAGAGGTGCAATCCTACACCTATCGTCCGTCCATCAGTATATTAAAATGTCTGGTGCTGAGGCTAATTTGATAAAGGTAAGAGCAAAGGAATATCTGACACGAAGCGAGGGTGAGCTCAAATGATAGAATACATTATCAACAATGCATACTTTTGCTTTGGAACCAAAGTCTATCAACAAATAGTAGGCATACCAATGGGAACAGATCCAGCCCCATATATTGCCAACCTTTATTTACATTATTATGAATCAAAATGGATGAAGGAATTGGCAAAAACAAACTTTAAAGCTGCAAGAAGACCATATTCTCACACAAAAAGATTTATAGATGACCTGTGTGCTTTAAACAATGGAGATGAAATAAAGGGAAATTAGAAAAACATATATCCCAAAGAACTAATATCAAATCTGGAAAATGAAAGGGGTACAAAAGCTACTTTCCTCGATCTGGATATAGAAATAAAGAACAACCAGTATGTAACAAAAATGTTTGACAAGAGAGACCAGTTCAAGTTTGATATTATCTGCTACCCTGACCTGACAGGAAACATTCCAGAGAAACAAACATATGGAGTGTGTATCGGACAAGTCATACATATTGCCAGAAACACCACACTTTTGAGCGATATTGTTAATAGAGTCAGAACTTTGTTGCAAAACTACAACACAAAGATTATAAAATTCCAAAACTACACAAAACTCTGTTTAAATGTTTCCAGAGATGTGATCAAATACCTCAAAAATACAACACTAACTCAAGAACAGTAGTCAAACAACGTCAAGATGGAGCTTGAAATGACAAAGTGTAGTCCTCAAAGTGTTTAGAGTGGTAAGAGGGAAAGTACCCGGGGTCAAGTATAATTAACCCACCTAGAGAATTTTCTCTAGTCGGTCTTAAGTCGGAAAACCATGATCATACTGACTTTTTGCAGGATTTCTTTCTTTTCAACCTTCATGCAGTATAGTGGAAGAGGTGGCTTCCAGCCAGTACCTCATAACACCTCTAGTCAACTTTATGGTGCTAAAAATGTATTACTATTTACCTGTTTTTACCAGTGCCAGTATGGTGGAATAGTGTATGAAGCTTTTAAGTAACAAAGAAGACGTGGGTCGGCATCCACAATTCCCATTTTCGACTTCTTCTCCAAAACCACTAACCAGATTGACCTAAAATTTAGCAGGAATGTACCTTGGGTGGGTCTTTACCAATTTGTTCAAATAGTCACGCTTCATTGATTTTTAGCTCTCCTGACTTACTAGTCAGGCTCAGATTTTAGTAGACCATGCCACCCCTCGTCCATCCGTTCACAATTACATTTTGGACTTCTTCTCCAAAACCATGAGCCAAACTTCGTGGCAATGTACCTTGGGTGGCTCTCTACCAAGTTTGTTCAAATGGTATTTTTTATGAATTTATTGGAGTCTTTTTGGCAAAACTTAAAAAATCTTCTATGAAACAGCTCACCCAATTGCTTTGATATCATACAGGATATCTTTTATGAATTTTTGTGTGTTTTTAGTATATTCGACTTCTTCTCCAAACCCAGCACTCAGATTAACCTGAAACCCTGTGGATATGTTTCTTGTGGATCAAACAAAGTACTTCACTAGGTATTACTCCTGTGGATTCCTGATTTTTAACGATTTTTTTTTCAATTCAGGAACTTATCAATAAAAAATACACCTTTCCTATTGATAACCATGTAAGCCAATGAATATTCTAATGCTAATTCATATTTTCGACTTTTTCTCCAAAACTGCCAGGCGGATTGACTTCAAACATGGTGGCAATGTACCTTGAGTGGGTCTCAACCATGTTGTTCAAATGGTCATGCTTCAGTGATTTTTTTGGCAAATCTTTTCAAAAAACTTCTCCGAAACCACTCACCCATTGCTTTAATATCACCGGAACACTCCCAGGGACTCCTTGTTCTTAATTTGTTCACCAGGTGGTGCTGCAGTATTTTCTATTTTTTTTAGCTTAGCTGGCTTATCAGCTACCAGACCTTATGCTGTCGCCCTTTGTCTGGCATTCGTTCACAATTCACATTTTTTACTTCTTCTCGGAAACCGTTTGCCAGATTCACTTCACACTTGATGGCAATGTACTATGGGTGGGTGTCTACCAAGTTTGTTCAAATAGTCATGCTCCAGTGTTTTTGTTTTTTTTTTATCTTTATGAATTTTTCGCTCTTTTTGGACAAATCTTAAAATATGCTAATTCGCATTTTCGACTTCTTCTTGGTAACCGTCAACCAGATTCACTTCAAACGTAGTGGCAACGTACTTTGGGTGGGTCTCTATCGAGTTTGTAAAAAAAAAAAATCTTCTCCAAAACTGCTCACTTGATTGCTTTGATATCACACAGGAATACTCCTAGGGACTCCTAGTTCTTAATTCGTTCACCATGTGGCACTGCAATTTTAGTTCAGCTGACTTCCTAGTCAGACTGAGCTTTTTCGGTGGCTCGGTCGTCTGTCTTAGAATACTTCTAAATGCCATAAGCACTCAGCTTAAGTTCAACACAGGTATATTCATTCAGTTGCGACCTTGATTTTGTGGGACAAGCTTAGGTCAGCTGAGCACGGGCTGATAACGCAGCTGTCTAGTTTGTGATATTTTTTGTTGCTTTTGGAAAAACCTTCACAAAAAATCTCTAAAACCTCTCACCCAATTGCTTTGATATCACAGAAGGGAACTCCTTGGGACTCCGAGTTCTAAATTTTGTTCAGCAGGTGGCGCTACAATTTTTTCATAATTTTTTAATTTTTGTGTGGTTTTGCTTTTTTCGACTTCTTCTCAAGAACCATTACTTAGATTAAGGTGAAACTTGCTGGATATGTTTTTGTAGAAGGGTCAAACAAACATTTTTCACTAGGTGGCACTGCTGTGGATTTGTGATTTTATTTGGGGGGTGGTCTTTTTTTTGTTTTTGTTTTGTCTGTTAGTCCGGGGTTTTTTTGTTTTGTTTTTGTTTTTGTTTTGTTTTGTTTTGTTTTGTTTTTTGTTTTTTTTTGTTTTTGTTTTTGTTTCGGGTACTTCTCGGTAAATGCACCTTTTGTATTGATCTCTATGAAACCTGTCAGCATTCTAATGCTAATTCACATTTTTTTACTTCTCCGAAGAAACCATCAGTCAGATTCACTTCAAACTTGGTGGCAATGTACCTTTGGTGAGTCTCTGCCAAGTTTATTCAAATGGTCTTGCTCCATTGATTTCTGAATTTTTTATTATTATTTTTTGATGGGGGGGGGGATCTTTCAAGAAGAAATTAATATGAAGGTTTAACGTGGGAATTCCTTTGAATGTTTAGAACTTAAATAATTTTGGCCAGATTTGTGTCTAACTTATTAGGGAAGTATACCTTTGACACGTGTCTACCTATTTTGTGCAAGTGGTCATGCTTCAGTAATTTTTGGACCTTGACTTCATTCCTAAGGTCACAGTACAACAGACTGTCCATTTTATAACTTGAGATCTATTTTGAGTTAGGACCTTGATCTTGCACATGTTAATGTTTCTCTACAAAGGTCAATCTTGACCTCAATTTTACTCTTTACTATAACTTGAGAACTACTTGAAATGGGAACTTGATGTTGCAGATGTCAGTGTCCTTCCATGGAGGTCAGACTTTTTCAGTACATGGGTTACCTTGATCCTATCCTAAGTTTACAGAGCCACTCTGTCCCAAGTTAACATAGTCACAAATGTAATGAATCTCCAGAACAGCTGAGCATGGGCTGTTCATATACCTCTTATTTTTTTTTATTGTGTGTGTGTGTGTGTGTGTGTGTGTGTTTGTGTGTGTGTTCTATTGTTGTGCCAATTTTACAAAAACCTTCTCCGAAACCGCTCACCCAATTGGTTTGATGTCACACAGGAACTTATCGGTCAATGCAGCTTCCCTATTCATTACTATGTAAGTCAATGGGCATTTTAATGCTAATTCATTTTCCACATCTTCTCCCAAAACTGTCAAACCGATTCAAACTTGGTGGCAATGTACCTTGGGTGGGTTTCTACCAGTTTTGTTCAAATGGTCACGTTCCAGTGATTTTTTTATTTTTAATGAATTTTTTTGTTCTTTTTTTGGACTAATCTTACAAAATCTACTTCTCCACAACTGCTCATCCAATTGCTTTGATATTGCTTAAGAACACTCCTAAGGACTCCTAGTTCTCATTTGTTTACCAGGTGGTGCTGCAATTTTTTTTCAAAGTTTTTATGAATTTTTTTGTCTTTTTGTTACTTGTCACTTTTCCAGAACTGTCTGTCAGTAATTTACGCCAGATTTGTGCCAAACTTGGTGGGGATGTACCTTTTATAAGTGTCTACTTATTTTGTGCAAGTGGTCATGCTCCAGTGATGTTTGGACCTTGACTTCATTCCAAAGGTCACAGGACAATTGACACCAAATGTACTGTTCACTTGATAACTTGTGATCTGTTTTAAGTTAGGACCTTGATGTTGCACATATTAATCTTTCTCTATGAAGGTCATGCTTATACAGTGCATGAGTAACCTTAACCTCGTTTTTGGGGTCACAGTGCAACATACATGAACTTTATTCTTCACTATAACTTGAGAACTACTTGGGCTGGGACCCTGATGTTGCACATGTTGGTGTTCTTCTATAAAGGTTAGACTTACTCAGTGGATGGGTGACCTTGATCCTATCCCAAGCTAACAGAGCTGCAAGTTTGGTGAATGTCTAGGTCAGCTGAGCATTGGCTGTTCAAAGAGTCCTCTTGTTAACATTTTTTTTTTTCAATTCAGGCACTTATCGCTAAATGTAGCTTTCCTGTTGATTACAATGCAAGTCAATGGGCATTCATATTTTCGAATTCTCCGAAGCCGTCAACAAGATTCACTTCAAACTTGGTGGCAATGTTCATTTGGAGACTCCAAAAGTTGTAAATTAATGAGGTGATTTTGAGGGTAAAATTCTTCCTTTTCATGCTCCATTTAGGCTAACAAAAACGTTTAGTTAGATGACACCTATAAAACACGGAGATTGATCTGTTTCGCTAGCAACGATCCCGGGGACAATTTACGCTTGATTTGCCTGCTCAGCCGACTTTCTGCCCAACAGTTTCGGGCCCTAGGTCTGCTCAGCAGGCAATGCTAAGATTGGCTCACATGACTCCATATACCCAACACTGTGAAGTTTGCATTATAAAATGGCGGCATTTATATGGTAGATATACATATCAAACTAACCCAACTCACAGAACTTGCTTGACCAGTAACATATTACGTTGTCCGCCGTGTGTATACGTCGTAGCAACGCGCACATTTTCCGTAAAAAGTTGATTCCCTTTCCTCACAGAACATGGTGGACATCATAGGTCTTCATTTAGGTGTACCTATTTGGTCACTTTATTCGTAGTTATTTTCTTTCCTTCTTCTTCTTCTTTTTTTTTTAACAGAACACTCATGTCAATCAAATTAATAGACTGTAAATTCTCTGATATCTGCCAAGCTAGTGTTATAATCCTGGTTATGATCAAAATAATAATATTATTTCCACATGGACTATAATTAATTTACGCTGTGACGGTCGTTGCACGTATCAACCGTGGTTAGCTCAAGTCCCAAAATCACAGTCATTTTTGTGAATCTGGTTTTCACGCGATAAGTTAACAAGTTTTGACACAGGGCTTTCATATTGCACTGGCTCATAGTCCTGCATAAGGTCTTGAAAGAGTTCGAAGATGAGTTAAATTGACCCATGCAATTTCAAAGGCCACAGAGCCATTTTAGCAAATTTGGTTTTCACGCGATAAGTTGAGACTTTTTTAGATGGGCCTTTCATAGTGGAGATGCTTATAGTCCTGCATAAGATCTGGGATGGTTTTTTTTTTTTGAAGATGGGTGAGGCCTATGTCAAAAACCTTTCAACTTAATCCATGAAAACCAAATTCACTAAAATGGCTCTGTGACCTTGGGATTACAGTCAAGGTCACCTGTCTTCAAACTCGTCCAAGACCTTATGCAGGACTACAAGCATGTGTGATATGAAAGGCCTACGTCAAAACGTTTCAGTTTCTCGTGTGAAAATTAAATTTTAAAAAATGGCTCTGTGACCTTGTGAATTGGGTGAAAGTCACCCATCTTTGGACTCGTCTGAGACCTCATGCAATCCTATAAACATTTGCACTATTAAAGGCGTATGTCACAAACTTTTCAATTTATCATGTGTAAAGCAAATTCACTTAAATGGGTATATGACCTTGGGAATTGGGTCAAATTCAGGCATCTTTGAACTAGTTTGAGACCTGATGCAGGACCATAATCTTGTGCACCATGAAAGGCCTATGTCAAAACCTTTTCAACTGATCATGTGAAAACCAAACTCACTACAATGGCTTTGTGATCTTGGGAATTGGGTCAAGGTCACGCATCTTCGGCCTTGTCTAAAACCCTATGCAGGACTATAAGCATGTGCAATTTGAAATGCCTGTGTCAAAAACTATTCAACTTATCATTAGAAAACTAAATTCACTAAAAATGGCTGTGACCTTGGTAATAAAATCAAGGTCACCCACCTTCAAAATTATCTAAGAACCTATGCCTGACTGTAAGCATGTGCAATATTAAAGGCCTATGTCAAAACCTTTCCAACTTACCATGTGAAAACCAAATACACTCAAGTGGCTCTGTGACCTTGGCAATTTGTTCAAGGTCACCCATTTTTAAACCTGTTTAAGGCCTTGTGCAGGACTATAAGTATGTGTAATATAAAAGCCACAATCCAAAATCTTTTTGAGTTAGCGAGTGGAAACTGTCCGGAGAGATGGACGCACGTACTGACACACCGAGAAAGTATACTCATCAAAAAAAGGAAACTTATATCAGAATACACTTAAACATTATCTTATTTCTTTATGCTCTAGAGGCCAAATAATAACGTATATTAATGAAGCATAATGTCTTTCATATGTTTCGATGAAAAATGGTTGTCACTGCTGCTATAGTTCATTGGACCATAGAACAAAAGGCAGTGAGGTTGAAAGACAAATCGTGCAAGTTAAGGATTGGGTGTAACCTCCATGTTGTCGGATGCACTCCTCAATGCGCTTTTGCATGCTTCGCACTACTTTGTTTACAAGAGTCTGTGGAATGGCATTCCATTGGGCCTCCAACAGTCTTTTCAAATCATCTGCTGAACTTGTCTCCCTCAAATGCTGCCTCGCATGTCTCCCCAGTACATCCCACAGGTGCTTGAAGGGGCTTAAGTCTGGTGACTTAGCTGGCCACTGTAGACACACTATCCCCTGGTCTTGAAGAAAGTTTGAAACACATCTGGCTCTGTGGGGGCGGGCATTGTCATCCTGGAGCAGGAAATCATTTCCTATTGCACCTGCAAATGGAAGCACTTCAGGTCTCAAGACTTCATTTATGTAGCGTTCCCCTGTGAGGGTTCCTTGGATGAAGACCAATGGTGTGCGACCACCATCTGAAATTCCAGCCCACACCATCACGCTGCCACCACCGTAACGTTCTGTTTCTTGTATACAACTGGAAGCAAAACACTCTCCAGGTCATTGCCACACCAAAATCTGACGATCATCTGGCTTTAAGCAGAACCTGCTCTCATCTGAGAACAATACGTTTGACCACTGTCTACGTGACCACCTTTGGTGATGACATACCCACTCTAGTCTTTCAGTCTTGTGCCTATCCAAAGCTGAAGTCTTCAAACAGGTCTTCTGGCCAGGAATCGAGAAGCATGAAGTCTATTTCCGACTGTTTTGTCAGAAATGCCTCTGGCTCTGGGGCCTCTTCGTTGCTGCAACTGTACACGCACTTGATCTGCTGTCATCTGATGGTTACATCTCACTGTTGAAGAAATGAAGTGGTCTTGTTGGACGGTGGTCACTCTGGGTCGACCAGATCTATGCTTGTCCACTACTGTCCCTGTCTCACGAAATTTAGCATGCAAGTTGCTGACTGCAGCCTGGCTAACGTTGAACATCTCAGCAACTTCAGCCTGCTTTTTCCCTGCCTGCAGGTGCCCTATGGCTATGGCCTGTTCTTGCCTGGAGAGTCTTGGCATGATGGTAACTTGATGGGTTTCCATGTACGGGCTGGTAAGGGCAGCAATTTATTGGATTTCTGGGGTCTCAGGTGATCACCTGGGTCATTGATGCCACAAAGAATGGGTGCAAAATGACATTGGTTGGATCAAGTGCATGGCAGATTCTTGTGCCATTTTTCAGACAGGAACTTCAATTGTGTTGCTTCATCTTATGTGAACAAAATCTGTCACTTTTGTAAAATTGGCGTTACACAACTACGGTGAGGCCACATGACTAAATTTTGGACCAACTATTTTGTCTGTACATGGCTTACAAAAAATCTGATATACTTTATATTACAATATAAGTTTCTTTTTTTGACCAGTATATTTCCTATATGCCCCTCCTCGGGGGGGGGGGGGGGGGGGAGCATAATTAGTGATGAGACAACATGGGATTAGTGAGATATTAAATCTTGTACTGATTAGCCTTGAAATACAAAATTTACTTGGCTCCATAACCACCTGGGTATTTAATAATACCAGCCTGCTAGGTCATGTGACCACGATTCAGTTTTTCATAATATGAAGCTGAGACACATTCATATATATGACAATTTACCAATATGAATATATGAATAATTTATGCATATAGTACAGGGTTAATTTGAATGTCTGTGTGTTTGTCACATTTTTTAAGCACGTATGCTTATATGACTTAACTTTGTTCATGAGTGATCTTGTTATGTCTGTGTGCCAACACAGAAATGCTGTTTTCCCAGAAATTCTTCTTTTCTTCTTTCTTTCTATACCAGCAAATTTGTCCACCCTTTTTCGTGGAGACTATTACTGATAGAAATGCCAAACTTAGCACAATTATACTTCTATAGATGATGTCTTGCCTTTTTATAATGATAGGTCATGTTATTAAAAATGATGCAAATGAGGGCTAATTAAAGTTTTAAATCTTCAATATCTTACAAACTAAAGTCGATGTGGTTGCGAGTGTTTGTCACATTTTATAATATAGGAGTTTGGTCATTGCAAGGCAAAGGCTATATCAGATGTCAAGGTCAAAGGTCAACTTTAGGTCAAAATGTCATTTTAAAGGTCCAAGTTCACTTCAGGTAGAGGTCATCTCAAGATCAAAGGTCATTTCAAGGTCAAAAGCCACTTTCATCATAGGTTTTATCATAGGTCTTGGTCTAAACTTATTTTATTTCTTGAAACAAAAAAGATTGGGGAGCAGACATGTTTTTTTTTTTTTTTCAGGAAATAAAATAAGTTAAACCAAGTCCTATGATAAACCTGACATATTAAAACACCTGCAAATATTATGTATAAGATACTTTTTATGTCAAGCTATCTTTTTATAATAGTGTTCAACCCCCCCTCCCCTATTAAAGAAGCCCAGTTCATAGGTCTTACAGGTTTTATTTATGGTATAATTCTCTTGTTGCTTCTCTGACGATCCTAGTCCCACACCAAATTTAAACATGCAAGAAGCTGGTAGGTAGATTTGCCATAGCAAATGAACTTTGTCACCACACCAGTAACCATACACCTATACAAAATATCTTCAAATTTAAAATATAAATTGACATCCAAAGTAACTTTTTGCGTATTTATCACTAAAAATTTGTTTCATACTTTGTCAGGTATGAGCGTTAAATTTTTTGTCAGTGCCCATCAAATCATTGGGGGTTACTTGAACGTTCAATGTTGTACCAGACCCTGTTTATTCAAGTGCTATATCCTGGCATCAGTGGAGTAAATACACATACTAATGCTCCTCTCTAAAATGAGATATAAATCACTTTCCGCTAGCTCATGTACATGTATGGGTGTTTTAATGCATGGACCCATGCATGTGTGCATGAAAAATAAGGGGACTGGCATTGTTTGGCGGGGGGGGGGGGGGGGAGTAAAAATGTCATCCCGAAAAAAGCGGGTCATTAAATTTCACCATCTCAATATGAGGGGGTGGGATCACAAAAACCAAAGCTCCGCATGCACCAAAATGCACCATTCAATAACCCCCAAAAACAGAATTTCATAAAACCAACAATACAGCCTTGTACAAACTTAAATTTTCACTTTTGGCCCATAAAATACACTGAAAGCCTCTTATTAAGTTTACTCAGACTAATTAGACAAATATCCAACATGAAATTTAGTCATATATCCTACATTTAGTTGCAGGGAGATGTTTCACAAGATATTCGGGGGGTGGGTGGGTGGGTCAAACAATATCCATACCACTGAGTGGGGGGCCTACGGTTTCAACCCGTGTAAAAACGGGGGGGGGGGGGGGCACAAAAGAGCCAATGTATGCTCATCCCAATATTCCGAGCCCCCGCAAATAATGCCAACCCCCTTGGCCACTTCTGCACCACTGTCACTCTTGAATCATTTTCCAATGTCTGTCAAAATTTCATTTTAAGGACAGATAAACATAAACAAGAGAATCATGATGATCCGGTGCTCTACTGACTGGGATCTGCTTTTACAGTATTGGAACACATGGACTGCAGTCTAGATTTGTAAGCTATATACATGTATGTAGAGTGGCACATAGTGGAACATATCCACATTATTTTCGCAAACTTTCATTGTTTAATGTCCAACTATATTTTGATAAAATTTTAAGCAATTCTATCATGCTGTTCTGGAGAAAAAGTCGAAAATAGACTTAACACGCAAAAATTCATCAGAAAATAGGAAAAAAATCGCAGCGCCACCTGGTAGCCAAAATGAGAACTAGTTGACCCTAGGTGACCCTATGTGCAATATCAAAGCAATTGGCCAGGTAGTTCTTGAGATGAAGAAATTTTATTTTTTTTCAAAAAATAAATTACAAAATTCATTGAAAATAGAAAAATTATTGTGTCATCACATCCTTCGCAAACTTGGTAGAGGTTCACCTGGGCAACAGCCATGTGCAAAATTAAAACATTCCATACAGCGGTTTTTGAGAAGAAGTCAAAAGGGTAAATACAATAGTGTAATATATGCACTGTATTGCCATATATATATATATATGTGTATATATATATATATATATATATATATATATATATATATATATATATATATATATACACAGCTGCAGCACTTCCTTGCAGTTGCGAAGTTTGATATCCCATAACTTTGCCTAAAATTAACATATCCATATTATTCGCAGCGCCACCTGGTAGCCAAAATGAGAACTAGTTGACCCCAGGTGACCCTATGTGCAATATCAAAGCAATTGGCCAGGTAGTTCTTGAGATGAAGAAATTTTATTTTTTTTCAAAAAATAAATTACAAAATTCATTGAAAATAGAAAAATTATTGTGACATCACATCCTTCGCAAACTTGGTAGAGGTTCACCTGGGCAACAGCCATGTGCAAAATTAAAACATTCCATACAGCGGTTTTTGAGAAGAAGTCAAAAGGGTAAATACAATAGTGTAATATATGCACTGTATTGCCATATATATATATATGTGTATATATATATATATATATATATATATGTGTATATATATATATATATATATATATATATATATATATATATATACACAGCTGCAGCACTTCCTTGCAGTTGCGAAGTTTGATATCCCATAACTTTGCCTAAAATTAACATATCCATATTATTTTCACAAACTTTCATTGTCTAATGTCCAACTATATTCTGATACAATTTTAAGCAATTCTGTTGAGCCGTTCTGGAGAAGAAGTCGAAAGTAGCCTTAACAGGCAATAATTCATAAAAAAATAGGAAAAAATCACAGCGCCACCTGGTGGCCAAAATAAGAACAAGTTGACCCCAGATGACCCTATGTGCAATATCAAAGCAATTGGCTTCGTAGTTCTTAAGATGAAGAAATTTTCATTTTTTTCAAAAAATAAATTAAAAAATTCATAAAAAATAGAAAAATTATTGCATCATCATCTCCTTCGCAAACTTGGTAGAGGTCCACCTGGGGATCATCCATGTGCAAAATCAAAACATACTATGTAGCGGTTTTTGAGAAGTCGAAAATATAAAAAGTCTAACGACAGACGGACAGACGGACGGACGCAAATGGATTCTATAAGCTCTGCTGACTGACAAGTCAGCAGAGCTAAAAACTATTTTTAGGGATCTGATACCTTTAGAGTCTCCTAGAAGTCTGGGCTGCAAAAGTACCCATAACTTGTTCCAAAAAGATTTCTTACCATTTCCAGGTATCATTGTTGGCGCAAATACGTAACTCAAATTGTCAAACTGAAGACAAAGCAATCTTGAATCATTCCCTGTTCCATGTTAATTTTTGTAAATACTATTTGCGTAATATAGACATTTTGCTGTTGTGGTAGCATAGTTAACATGCCAAACATCCTTGGATGCTTCATAATTTTAAAGTTGTACTTTGATGGTTTGAAAACCTTAAACATAAATTTGGCCTGCAAAATTATCCATAATTTATCCCTAATAGGTTTCTTACTGTTCCCAGGTTTTATTGTTAGCACAAGTATAGTACATAATTCAAATTGTCAAAGTGAAGACATGGCAAGCTTCAATCTTAAACAGCTTATTACCATATTGTTACAAAACATTGATACTGTATTTCAAAACATAATTCCATAAATATCTTAACCTTTAATTTGTTACAGTGATGTTCTTTTTCATCTCTCTATAACAATTTTACTCTTTTGTGCTTTAGTGCACCACTTATTGACAAAACCTTTGATTCATTTGTGAAGTCTAGGGTACTATCAATATATGAGTTTAACTAAAAAAACAGATGATTTTTAGTTTAACTCATTCTCGTATTGTTTTCATGGATGGTACTGATCTGCACATGCTCGTGGACTTTTTGAAGCGTGCCATTTTTTTTTTTCATTTACAGCTGTTTGCTTGTTTATGCTGAAAATTTACATGTGTTCAAAGTAGCTCCTAAGGTTACTTTGAACACCCATACAACAAAATAAATATAAGTAATGCTACGTATACAGAAATTTGATACTGCAGCCTCTTTGGGCCTCCTTAATACAAACACAAAATGTTTGCTGTATGGGCAAAAGTATTCAATCAGGATAGAAAAAAACATCAAAAACATTCAAAGAAGCCCTGGCTGACTGAGCATGTTGCCTGGCTGGTTTACAAAGTTGTAAAAAGGCATGTTTTTACTTTGCATTTAATCATCAATTACTTGAAATAGAATTAATTATTCGTATTAAAAAAAGAAATTGTGGATCATGACAATGATACAGACAGAGCAGCCTATACATGCAGAAAGAAAACCATAAAGTGAAAAGATAATATAAACAGAACAACATGGTTAAAATAGGGACATCAAACCCAAAGTAAAACCAGATTGCCAGTATACAAGCAAATTTAAAATAACTCAAAAATAAAATTGTGTCACAAGCTTGACCACAGACTGCGTCATGGAGTTTGGATCTTTATAATGTACGGACTGTAGCAGAGGCTGGAGAGAGTCCGCCAGGCCATATGCCACAGGTGCCCCCCCCCCCCCACTGCCAATGAGGAATTTAATATTGTAATATGAGCAGTGACTAAATCAGGGCCGATGGAGAGATCTTCATTCATTGGGGTCCATTGATTGTCAAAACAACCATGTAAAATAAAATGTGAGATCTCATAACAGGGATTTTTGTCCTATGAGCGGTGACCTAACAAGGGCCGTCGGAGAGATTTTCATTTTCCCAGGCGATAGACCATGCCATGAAAACCATGTAAAATGAAATATGAGATTCACAACAGAGTAAATCCCTGGTGGGATATCAAGTTCCGACTGATGGGTGTGGCTGTACCCTCCGGCACTGTGGCAAGGATGAGCTTGTTTTGTTAGCAAACATGTCAGGTCACTCATCCGACATCAAGCGTGACAGTATCAAGATGCACACAAACACACTGTTGTATGTTTTATCACTATCACTTGTGATATCCTGTGATGATTCGACCTAGTTTGCACCTACAACATAAATGTAAGCGTAACTTGAGGGGTCTCCAGGAACACAGCTGAAATGACATTGACTCCTGGCATATTGTAGGTTTAAATATCATTGCACGGAGTTAGATTCTTGTATTCAAATATTTAAGGGCAATTTTGCATAGGGCCAAGGCCTGTTCTTCCTCTTCAATCATACAATTATCTATTGTATGATGAACAAGTCTACACAGACTCTATTTCCGTCAATAAAATTATACTACATGTACGTTTAAAGAAATGCAGTAAAAATTTCAAAGTATTCAAACATTGAGATAGCAACTATTGTGGGCCTCTCTTGACCTCAACTGCATGTGGAGGAATTTTTTTTTTAAATGTAGGCAGTGGTGCCCAAATTGAAAACTTCCCTGTTTAACCCTCCCAGAAGCTACATTTCCACATAGCTTGAGAACAATGTGCATGACAGTTTTGAAGAAGCCAAAACTACCAAAAAACACACACAAAAAAGTTTTAAAAAAATGGCAAAAATTGCAGCGCCACCTGGTGAACAATGAACATGAAGGTCTAGGAAACACTCCACAGAAGTTTCCATGTGCATTGTTGAAGCACTTATTGAACAAGTGGTTTTAGAGATTTTTTAAAGATTTAATCAAAAACAAAAACCCCAAACAACAAAACACAAAAAAATCACAGAAAATACAAAAATCACTGGAGCGTGACCATTTGAGGACACTTGGCAGAGAACCACCCAAGGTACATCCCCACCAAGTTTAAAGTGAAGCTGCCAACAGTTTTGGAGCAGAAGACAAAAAAAGTATGAAATATGAACAGATTGACAGAGATGCGGAAGGAGGACAAACCATCCTTTTAGCTCAGATGTCTGACAAGTCACCTCAGCTAAACAAAAAACGCACAATCCAATCTCTCTGTACTCCATTGCTGATGTGTATCAGGCAAGTTGATTTTTGGTATCATCAATACCTTGCATTTCTCTGGAATTCCATAATTTGTAGAAAAGAGAACTAGGCCCTTCATACATTTATTTATTTCTAGACATAAATAATGCAAAATTTCACATGAAACAGGCATGTATTTAAAAGCACTTTTCATGATGTCACTATCACAACTTCATAAAAAATGCTTGTCAAAAAGTACAGATATGCAGATAAATGTTTTTGATAGCAAGTTGAATTCTAATTCTGTATCTATTCTTTCAATGCTATTAAAATGGCAAATGTAAATATTTATCTGGATGCTGGCACTATGTGATTATAAACACCAATATTACAATTATATACATCTGTAAATGTATATTAACCCTTTCAGTGCCAATCACGTCTTAAGTCAATCTACTAGTCTGAATTATCATTAGGATCCAAGATTCGTATTGAATTTTCTTGTAAAAAGACCTTTCATTCAAGTACCAGTATGCCTATACATGTAGTTCCAGAGAGAATACCCCAGGTCAGCAACTTTAATCGGCAAGCATTGGGCGCAATGCGGCCAATGCGCGCCGAGAAAAGCTGCTGACTCAGTCCAAAATTTGGCACTGAAAGGGTTAACCTAAATTCTGGAGAGTCACTGGTCTGATATTGCAGAGACTGTGTCCTTTATACCTCATTTTAAATGCAACTGCTGAATGTTTCTGTGTGAAAACAATGGCATATGTCCAAACTTTATGAAATATACCACAAGTAAATACCATAAATTTTACACTTACATGTCGGCAGTGCATATTGCCTCATTTGGACATTCATCAGGTAAATCATCAAGTTTCCTGTTATAAGTAAATCCCATGAATTTTTCAATGCATGCTGTCTACCATCTCTATATTGAAAGTGTTTAAATTTGAAAAATGGGCTCTGTCAGTGATTGGTCATCTTTGGTTACCATGATTACAAAAATTAGCAAACTTGGAGAGAAGGATTACAGTAGTACCTGCTCTAAAGACCACCTCCAATTTAAGACTGCATGTCTTTTGAAGACTGCTCTTTCAAGACACATTGCTATGTTTCTTTGTTGAATATACCTTTAATTTAAGACCACCTGCAGTATGAGACCAATTTTTGTAGGCTGTAGGGGTGGTCTCAAGCAGCAGGTACCACTGTACTACTAGTCAAGGTGATAATGTTCAACTTCCTGAAGGGTACATCACTGCCGGTGGAAGGATCTTCTTTTGGTTGTATTTTTATGTTCGCTATGAATTCCACCTTTGAGGGAGTAGCCAAGCAGCTAAGTGGAGTCTAAAAAGAAACTCTGCAGCTTTTACGCTACTTTGGAGCAAACTACCATCACGGTTTTTGGCAGAATCAAAAATATAAGTGAAGAAGGCTAATTTCTGCTCTTTATCTCATTGCAAAAAACAATAAAACAGAGTGCTTCATACATGTAGGTACCTAGTCTAATGTAATACACATGTAAACAACTCTGTCCCTGATTTTCCCATATACATGTAATACTTTGTTTCAAGATGTGACATGCACAATATTCATTTTTAACTCTTTCAGTGCTTCATTGTGCACTCAGTCAACAGTTTTCTGGGGTGTTTTGGGGTGAAAATGCACCCACAGCATGCCATGGAAAGCTGTTGACCTGGAATATTATATTTATGTATCTATTGGCCTGCTGGTACCTGAAACTTAAAGGTCTTTTTACAAGGAACATCAACCCAGCACCCTCATTAAAATAATTCACAGCAGTTTCTTTAAGTAGTTCAAATCTGTTAGCAGTTTGCACTGAAAGAGTTAAATTAAAGGTTAGAGCTTTTATGATAATCACTCTGACCCAGATACTTGACCCTACATGTGTGGGTGTGAGAAGTTAAAGAAAAATGAAAAAAAAACACACACACAAATCAAAAAAAAAAAAAAAAAAGAAACATTCATAGCCCAGTCATAAATACCTACAGGCTTTTGCCCAGAACTTAAAAGTTGAAAGGTGGTAAACGTGACATTATCTTAAAATTTCCTTGTTTCGGTAAAAAGCTGTATCAAGTAATGCTAAAATATCATGTATTTTAATGGAAAAATGTGGAAATTGGTAAAAAGATGAAAGGTGGTAAGGTAAAGGTAAAAGATGGGCCACCTTTGAATTTCTTATGTAAGGAAAACCCTGACAACTACATGAAATGTATTGGACAGATTGACACACACAGAGAACCTGTTATCAGAGGTACATCTGGGTTCTCAAGCCTCCAAAACCTGTTCTGATAATTATCTGATGACCCATTATCATCTTTTAGACTGATATAGTCTATTTAAAACATCCATTGAATCCCTTTTGGTAAAAATCAAAATTAAAATAAACAAGTTGACGCTGACACTGTCCATATCTCCTGCCCACATAATTTTAAAACAAAGATAACTGTATATTTGGCAGGTACATACTGGCATGTTTCTGATATTGTGCTTAAATGGGGACGATACGTTAACTGTACCTCTACCCTGGGTGTCATGGTAAACATATACTCAAGTAAATAAAAAATAACCTAAAAATTATGGCATGAGCAGAATGCTGGAATTTTACATGTGATTTGTAGTCATCTGAAAACAAGAAAAATGTATAGTGTCAATGAAACAGAAAAATAACTGTTTCTTACAAAGGTTACTAGTTGTGATTCTCTGTTAAGTTCTGCAGTGTGATCCATGTCATGTGATGGTCTGTGTATGGCACCGGGAATGCATCAGCAGATAGGACTCTGTTGTTATTGTCGTCTGTGAAGATCAGATCCAGGTAACCACCAAGCCTATGTGTTGGCTTTGATATCCACTGCTTGAGTTTGCGATGGGTTGGTTTGGGGCAAAGATTGTTGAAGTCGCCCATCAATATTAGTTCATGGTGGACTGGAATGTGCGAGGTCAAGGTCAAGGTCCTTCAAGCATGACATAGAACCTTACAAGGTTGATCAACTGTAAAAGTTAAGTGATCCTAGCTCACTTGTTTCTTCAGATATTGCATGCAACAAATTCAAAGAAAATTGAATTGCCGCTGGTGACCTTGGAATTAGGTCAAGGTCACAAACCTTCAAACTTGATGTAGACCCTAACAACAGTGATCAACTGTGAAAATTTCATGATCCTAGCTTAATCTGTTCTTGAGATATCGCGCGCAAGAAATGTGGGACGGACGGACGGACGGTCGTCATTACTATATCTCCCCCCCCCCCACTTCGTGGGCGGGAGATAAAAATATTGAGCTTGGCTAACGGACACCAGGTATTGACAATTACAGGACATTTGCATTTTTGAGATTATAAAAACAACAAGAGGCCCATGGGCCTAATGCTCTACTGACCACCATCACCAAAAAATCATTTTCCGAGATGTATTCTGTCCACGAACTTGAAAAATTAATCAAGGTTAGCCATAATATGTAATATCAAACTTCCACATGATACACATTTGTGATACTTTTGGCATCAATCGCCTTATTCTTTATCAAGATATTGAATTAAATGCCCTTTTCCTAAGTGCTTAATGACCTTAAAAATAAGTCCAGGTCACACAATCATTTGGTCATAGTGACCAATAATGTAGGTCAACAAGTAGAGTTTTATATACAATGTACTTATTACTGCAATCTTGATCTGGAGGCTCAATTCTCTTTGCCACTGATGTCCAAACTACACTCTACCGTTACAAAATCACCTCTTCCAACTTAATGGGTCTTGTGACCTTACAAAAATAGGACAAGGTCACCGATCTTACATAATATATTAGCACTGGACATGGTCTATATATTCAATAAATTTGGCTTATCTAATTCAATTATTTATGAGGTATGGAATTTGTATCTTGTAAGACATTTTAAATCATAATTTCAGTCAAATTATAGGTGGCACCACTGGTATTACAACCAACTGAGATTTTGACCTTTTCTACAATCCCACTAAATTTCATGAAGATCCACCAACAAGTAAGGATGCTGCACTGGTCACAAGATTTTCACATTTGACCTCTATATTAGAGAATACTATAGGTGGTGCCACCAAAATTGATGTTACTAAAGATTTTCATACACTTTTTAACTTCTAAACGTTATATGGACCTAACTCAAAAATTCTGGCGTGCAGAGCATTCATGAGATGACTGCCATATTCAAACTGGCCATTTGACCTTGACCTTCAGCTCCAATAAAAAAATGCTTAAGTTCAAAACATGCACCCTACATCCAGCTTTCCACACATGGTCTGTTTGTTCGAATTGGGTGATAACTTTTGCAGTTATTGAAGAAAAACAAGAAATTTGGACAAGTGCCAAACTCGATAATTACTGGCTTACCGTGACCCACAAAGTACATGTAGGTCACCAAGTATAGTTTTATGTACAATGTAATCTTGAAGCGCAATTTTGATCTGGGGCTCAATTTTCTTAACTACTTATTGCCAAGCTACACCCTGCCATTACAAAGTCACCTCTTCAACTTTACACGCAGGGTGATCTCACAAAAATACATCAAGGTCACTGATATTACTAACAGTCTAGCATATAAATTTGGCAAGTCTAATCCAATTACCTTTTTAGATATGGAATTTTATATCTTTAAGCACATTTTGGCTCATAATTTCTGTCAATTATAGGTGGCACCACTTGTATAATTAGCAACTAAGACTTTGACCTCCCCCAAAATCCAACCACATTTTGTTACGATCCGTCAAAAATCAAAGATGCTACAGTGTTCACAAGATCTTCACATTTTGACTCCTATATTGCATAATATTCTGGGTGGCAACACCAGTACCAATAGGGACCAAGATTTTCACCCTATAAGTCCTGAAAGTTATATTGGGCTAACTTGACAACTGTGACCTTTGGTCACCAGAGCTAAAAAAACATATGCCCTGCCTCTTTAGGAGGGAGGAGTACATGTAGATAGGGATACTCAAATCTCATATGTCACATTACTGAGATATGTACTTTGCATGACATTACTTAACACCTTCAGTGCCAAACTTGGGACCAAGTCAACAGCTTTCCTCAGTGCACTTTGGTAGCCAAAAATGCACTCAGGAAAGCTGCTGACCCAGACCATATATTCTCTGGAACTAGAAGTATAGGCATGCTGGCACATGACAAAAAGGTTCTTTCACAAGGAATTTGAATCCACCACCTTTATTATTAAGAGCAGCTAATCTAAAGTAGTTTGACTTCAGTCCCAGTGGGTATTGAAAGTTAGGCCTCAGTAAAATCAACTTTTTAGTTTGACATAATGGAATGAATAAATGGTACAAGTAACTGTGGTGTACCTGACAATAAAAAAAAAAAAGATCAGTATGCAAGGTCCTGGCATTATGAGAGCCAAAAACATATCCTGGGTTTAAAAAAAAATCATACATTCACACGTGTACATGTAGATGTAGGAATATAATTGCCACAAAATTAAAGTGACTTAAAATCACACCATTGGTTTTGCTGGAGAACAGCTTACAAATTGCACATATGCATACAAACTCCATTCTGAACAATTCCAAGTTTACCCCCAAGAAATGCTGCGTGACTGGCCTGCTTGCCATGTACAGTAGAGCCATCAGAACACTCGCTTGTAGTTTTAACCCTGTCCCCGAGAGTGGAAACTTTTGCCCATTCTAAACATGAATCTTCTCAGTTTTCAAGTCACTTAGAAAGGATGTAATGTTCAAGATTTGGATCATTTGGTGCAGATTCTATATAATTATAGTGTACATCCATCCAGTTCAAATACTTCATACTGATATAGAGAATCCAGTATGGGTGACCCATTGAGGATAACGCTGGGATCACGACTTGTTGGATTTTCATGTTTTGCCGAGGGAAAACATGAAAACCCAACAACGACGGATCTCAACGTTATCCCCAATAGGCCACCCATACTGGATTTTCTTTCTCCTATGTCTAAAAGGGCAAATGCACACCAAATTGAAGTTCTATTGGAGAAATAAGTTTGAAAACGACACCATTATTATAGTGGGAGCAGTTGGTATTTTATTAAAAGCAGTGCCTCTCATTGGTTTCTCTACTACTTGAAACCAATAAGTGACAAATCAAATGAAAGATAACAATTAAAACCTTATCCTTCATACCCATGTAAGATAACCCAGCCAGGATAAGCTTCAGACATAGGAGAAATATTGATCACAAGAAAAACGACCCCTTAGCCATTTATAATATCAGATGGCCTCACATACATTGGCCTGTGCTTGGAAACATTTTGAAAGATGTGGCTCTGTAAACAGTCAGCCTTATTTGGTGGACAGCATCGTCGATGTGAAGATCTGCTGAAGGATTTGTGGCAGATTTTTCGTGTCCATACACAGGAAAGCTTTTCCTGCAGGCAGCTTCTTGATCAGCCTGAAAAAAATAGCCAAACAAATTATCAACTGCATATACTATACTATACTATACTATACTATACTATACTATACTATACTATACTATACTATACTATACTATACTATACTATACTATACTATACTATACTATACTATACTATACTATACTATACTATACTATACTATACTATACTATACTATACTATACTATACTATACTATACTATACTATACTATACTATACTATACTATACTATACTATACTATACTATACTATACTATACACTACACTACACTACACTACACTACACTACACTACACCAAGCTGGCTAAAATATAAAGCAGCTGATTTGTGGATAACTGCCCGATCTCAGTTGCACTAATACATGTACAAAGTGACCCAGCCTTGAGCATTTTTGGCATCCAATTTTACAATCTTAATTTTTACTGAACTCTATTCCTTGAATTTTACATGTTTTTGGTACAAATTGATAACAATACAATGAAGTGATTTATTCATTGAGCACTGTTGAGGAGTCATGCCAAACTTGCTTCTCCCAGTGCAACAATATGACTGTCAGAATACATGTACCTCGTTCCTGTCAGTACCAACAGTGGGTAGAGTTGAACTATTAAAATTGAACTGCTCTGAATTATGATAAGGACCCTGGATTCATGTTCCTTGAAAAAAAAAAAAAAACTTTCATTCAAGTACCAGTATGCCTGTAGTTACAAAGAATATGATAGTCCAGGTCAACATCTTTCCCCAGTGTGCTTTGGGTGCATTGTGCCCAAAAGTGTGCTGAGGTAAGATGTTGACTCAGTCCAAGATGTGGCACTGAAAGAGTCAGGACTCCCACTGTCAGGGTAAATATATGATGTACATGGGTGACCTTTAAGCTGATTATCTAATGAGTGGGAATAATTAACCACATAAAACCATCAAAAGGCATATCTAGGGGGGAAGGACTACAAGCCACCAAAGTTTTAGATTGCTAAGTGTAATTGTTTCAGAGAAATGGTTTGGAAACTGTTCTGAGATCTTCACCAAACATCGGTAATTATAAATACGGTAACAAAGAAGAATAATTAGCCACACAAATTCATCAAGGGGCACGTCTACATGAAGCAGGCGAGAACTACAACCAATAAAAAATTCAGATTGCTAAGTGTGATAGTTTTGGAGAAAAGGCCCAGAAACCCTTCTGAGACCTTAAATGAACATCACTAATCAACAGACAAAAAGAATAATTAGCCAAGTAAAAGTTTTGAAGAAATGGCCTGGAAACAATGCCGAGACGGATGTCTGAATATAGAATAAACTGCCAAAAATTATCTTGTATGATACACTGATCCAATATCTCAATTGCTAAAAAGATGAAAAACATTATGACTTGATGAAGGAAACAGTCTGGGGGGGGGGGGTGTCCCATAAGCACCATCTGCTTATAAATCACCCAGTCTCATTATGAACCACGGCCGGCGCGAGCCTGTTGAGGCCCCAAATGGGCACTGTACAGAGATGCCACCATCCAAAATGCCATTTCAGGGACATTTAAGTGAGAACATCAGGGAGACAGTAAATTTATCAAAGAATAGATAAGAAAATACTCACTTTCAATGTGGGACACACATCATAAAGTGGTCAAAATTTCAGCTAATTTCAGGGACTATCCCTGATGATGAGGGGCAGTTGGCATCCCTGACTGTATGAAATGTTCAACAGGACACATTAACTGTAAACATTGATACAGAACTTCATAAAACACTCTCATAAATTCACTCCTCTCGAACTTTGCTAAAAAAAAATGGTCCTATTTTCCCTCAAAGGGACTCGACTCCTAACAAGAGCACTTCCTTTCCTTTTTATTCAATGGAAATAAGCCTTATTTTGGAGTGCCGAAACCTATTAACCAAATGATAACAGGCGATTGGTGGGTCGCATTACATGAACTGTCAACACCATGTTGATTTACAAGCATAACAGTGAACACAAATGTAAAGTCTGTCTGTGTATTTTGTGAAAGCAGTTTGGTCACCAAAGATATTTATTCAACATAAAATTACAAGTAGCTGGTATTGACATGCAGAAGTTTTGTGGTATACTCTATTTTGTGCCCCTGAAGCTCCTTTGCACTTCCATAGTGGAGCCCTATTGGAGCCTTGTTGAAGCTGAGGCTCCAAAGAGACTGTTTTTGAATGCATTCCCTTTGTAGCCCCCTATTTTCCATTGCAGTAAAATAGAGTCAAAAAACAGAAGTGATGCAACAAAGGGACTCTCACAAAAGGAGCCCCTTTGGAGCTCCCCCCCCCCCCACCTGCCAAGCCAGCCTCATTGCAGTTCCCTTAAAGCCCCCTTAATGTCCCCCAGGCAGCCCCATTCTAGCTCCTTTGGAGCTCCCTTGGAGCCCCCTTGGAGCCCCAGACTTCAATTTGGCTGCATCATTCCAAAAATGCAAATGATGCCTCAAAAGGACTCTACTCCTAACAAGAGCAGTTCCTTCAGAGCCCCTAAAGGCAGTGCCATTGTAGTTTTCCTGGAGCACCTTCGAAGTCCCTATGATGATGCCCTCCAGGCAACCTCGTTTCATTCAAGCCCCTTTGGTGCCCTCCAGGCAGCCCCATTAGAGCCCCCTTAAATGGCGCCCCTATGATGCCATCCAGGCAACCCCATTAAGGTTCCCTTGAAGCCCCTTTGACACCCTCCAAGCAACCTCACTGGAATTCCCTTGAAGCCCTTATGATGCCCTCCAGGCAACCAATCAGAGTTCCCTTGAAGGCCATTTGATACCCCCTTGGCAACCTCATCGGAGTTCCCTTGAAGCCCCTTTGATGCCCCCCAGGCAACCTCATTGGAGTTCCCTTGAAGCCCCTTTGATGCTCTCCAGGCAACCTCATTAGAGTTCCCTTGAAGCCCCTTTGATACCCCCCAGGCAACCCCATTAAGCTTCCCTTGATGCCCCTTTGATGCTATCCATGCATCCCTCTCCAGTTCCCCCAAAAGTCCCACTGATGCTCCCCCTCCCACATTCCTTAATTTTACACTTGCACTCTGAAACTGACAAAAGGCAAAAAAATGAAAGTTTAACAGGTATGAAAATTGAGATATAAAAATAGGCGCAAAGTTTCAACACAACTAGGCAGAGTAGTTTCAGGTGTTTTCTTTTCAAAATTACCACCAAAAGATATATCCAAAATTCACTGGAGGGACACAATTCTGAGCAAACTTCACAAAGGCCTATGGCAGGAACAGTTACACAAAAATTAAACTGAATCTTGTCAACTGTTTTGATTAAAAATAGAAAAGTGTCCATATGTGTAAAAAACAAAGGCCCAACCTGTTATGGTATTTGTGGCCATTTGGAATAAGAGTACGCACTGTCAAATCAAAACACTGCTGAAAATAACATGCACCTACTGAACCAAAGATAATTCCATGCATTGTTAACTTCGAATCACTCATGAGCCATTTCAAGTAGGCATAATTTACTGTGTGACAGATACAGTACTGAATGACATGTACCTGTGTCTGTCATTTGCACCTTGGAATCCATGTCATTTTCATTCTAAAATGCTCCTTGCACATTACTGTTCACTTTGCCTGCTGTGTTGCTTAGCCTTTCAACCAGTAAATTCTGGGTTAGTTTTGACAGCCCTAAATCCAAAGATGTTGACAATATCACTAAAAGCAAACATTTTGCACTATATCACCCCTATGGTAAGCACTAAAATGACCTTTGTTCAAGGTAGGGTGATGGTCTATTTTAATGTCGTCAAGGAAGAACATTGATCATCTCTTGTGCGCATACATTTTTGCACTACACCACCCCTGTGCCAAGCACTAAGGGATCTTTTCACCAAACAGTGTCTATATTCAATGCCCTCAAAGCCAGGCTTGCTACTTACACTTTAGTTCTTTTCCCACTTAAAACAGCCCAAACCAGGTCATATTCATAGCCAGCTGCTCCAGTGTTTCTGACAAATTTTGACAATAATAAAAACAATCTGAATGAGATTTTTAAATGATACCAGTCCAGAAAACATACCCCAGGTCAGCAGCAACCCACACCAAGGAAAGCTGTTGATTCAGCCTTAAATTCAAAGACAACTAGAGCAGACTGATTTTCCAACAGAAAATCAAATGTCTCCCGGTGGAACACTTACGTCTCTGAAAAAGCTACAGGTGATAACAAGTTACAAATGACCAAGTTTGCTTGAAAATTACAATCCTATTTTAGCTCTCACCTAGAGACATTACTCTAGCAATTTTCATCAAGTTCTTCAAGACTTATTGCAGAGAAACCAAATTCACATAAATGACCCTGTGACCTTGAAAATTAGGTCAAGGTCACCCAAATACAATCCCAACCTTGGTCTTACCTTGATACATAATCCTACCAAGTTTCATCAAATTCCATCCTGTTCTTCATGACTTATCGAATGGAAACCAATTTCACATAAGTGACCCTGTGACCTTGAGAATTTGCTCAAGGTCATCCAAATACAATCCCAACCTAGGTCTTGCCTAGATACATAATACTACCACGTTTCATCAAATTCCATCCTGTTCTTCATGACTTATCAAACGGAAACCAATTTCACATAAGTGACCTTGAGAATTTGCTCAAGGTCATCCAAATACAATCTCAACCTAGGTCTTGCCTAGATACATAATCCTACTAAGTTTCATCAAATTCCATCAAGTTCTTCAAGACTTATCGCATGGAAACCAATTTCACATAAATGACCCTGTGACCTTGAGAATTCGCTCAAGGTCATCCAAATACAAAACCAACCTAGGTCTTGCCAAGATACATAATCCTACCAAGTTTCATCAAATTCCATCCTGTTCTTCATGACTGATCGAACGGAAACCAATTTCACATAAGTGACCCTGTGACCTTGAGAGTTCGCTCAAGGTCATCCAAATACAATCCCAACCTAGGCCGGCAAAACTTGGGGTCAAGATATTTGTATGTATGTCACTATGACCTAGACACTTGACCTAGTGACCTACTTTTGGTACATGGCACACCCTTATGTGCAGATACATCTCTGTGTAAAATTTCATTAGTCTAAGTTCAACAGTGAAGGAATTACAGTCTGGACACAATTTTTCAGGAATATTTCACTGTGACTCACATACTTGACCTAGTGACCTACTTTTGGTACATGACACACTCTTATGTTCAGATGCATCTGTGTGTAAAGTTTCATTAATGTAAGTTGAAGGGCAAGCGAATTATACCCCGGACACGTATAGCAGCCTACCAGATACTTGACCTAGTGACCTACTTTAGTTTCATGACACACCTTTAGGTCAAAACATATGTTTGTGTGAAGTTTCATGAAACTTAATTAAACAGTACAGGAATGATAGCCTGCACACAATTTTATAAGGGTATGTCACTGTGACCCAGATACTTGACCTTGTAACCTACTTTTGGCACATGACACACATTTATGTGTAGATGCATCTGTGTGTAAGGTTTCATTAATCTAAGTTACATAGTAAAGGGATTACAGCCCGGACATGATTTTACAAGAATATGTCATCTGTGACCCAAATACTTTCACCAGCAAACCTACTTTTGGTACATGACACCCGTATGTCCAGATGCACCTATATGTAAAGTTTCATTAATGTAAGTTGAAAAAAAAGCGAATTATAGCCTGGACACAAAATGTGGATAAAAAGACACACAGATACACAGACGCATGGAAAAAGCAATTACTATATGTCCCTCCTCCTGTAGGAAGGGGGCATAATGAGTCAAGGAATTACAGTCAAGACATGATTTTACCAGAATATACCACTGTGACCCAGATATTTAACCTAGTGATCTACTTTTGTTGGATACACACCCTCATGTCCAGATGCACCTGTGTGTAAAGTTTCAATAATCTGAGTTGAAGGACAAACAAATATGAGCCTGGACATGACATCTGTATTGCAGTTTTATATAAAGGCCTCACCATGACCTAGATACTTGACCTAGTGAGCTACTTTTGTTCCATGACACAACTTCAGGTCAGGATATGTGTGTGTATGAGCTCAATGAGTAAAGAAATTACACTCCAGACACATCTATTCCCCTTAAAAAAACAAAACAAAAACAAAACAAAACAAGAAACAAAAGTTTTTATCTTTTCCTTTCTGTGCTCAATTGGCTACGAATTGGATGAATTTTTGTGCAACAATGTGGTGAAAATATGAATCACTGGTGGCAAGAAAGGACAACAAGAGGGCTGTGTGAACAGCCCGTGCTCAGCTGACCTAGAGATTCATCACACTTGTGGTTCTGTGAATTTGGGATAGGACAAAAAGGGCAGGCACTTAACACAGGTAAATCACTACCAAGTTTGACATAGTAATCAATAGGAAGGGTGCATTTACAGATAAATACCTAAATTGAAACAATCCTTAACCAGAGGTCTGTGTGGACAGCCCATGCTTAGCTGACCCAGAGATTCATCATGCTTGTGTCTCTGTGAACTTGGGATAGGATGAAGGTCACCCATGTACTGAGTATTAAAGTCGGAACTTTATGGAAGAACACTAACATGTGCAACATCAAGGTCCCAGTTCAAGTACAGTGTAGTTCTCAAGTTAAATGTATAGTGAAAAGTATAAATTCATGTATGTTGCACTGCGACCCCAGAAATGAGGTCAAGGTCACTCATGTAATGTCTAAGTGTGACTTTCATAACGTTCAACATCAAGGTCCTGGCTCAAAAAGATCTCAAGTTATCAAATTAAAATAAATTTCATGTCAGTTGTCCTGTGACCCTGGGAATGAGGTCAAGGTCCAAAAATCACTGGAGCATGACCACTTTCATACACTATGCAGACACATATCAAAGGTACATCCCTACCAAATTTGAGACAAATCTGGCTAAAATTATTTAAGTTATAACCATTACAAGTAATTCCAATGTTGAACTTTCCTATTAAAACGTTTTAAAAATTTCCAAAAAGAAAAAAAAATAGAAAATGCAAAAATCACTGCAGCATGACCATTTGAACAAACTTGGTAGAGACTCACCCAAGATACACTGCCAAAAAGTTTGAAGTCAATCTGATTGACAGCTTCTCTGCAGAAATCTAAAATATAACATAGCATTGGAATGCCCACTGACTTACAAACTATAGTAATCAATAAGAAAGGTGCATTAACTGGTAAGTACACGAATTGAAAAAATCATTAAAAATCAGAAATCAGTAGTATTGCCTCCTAGTGAATAACTTTGTTTGCAGCTTCCACAAGGAACACATCTACTAAGTTTCAGCTTAATCTGAGAGACAGTTCTGGAGAAGAAGTCGAAAATAGCAATAACACACAAAAAATGAGAAAAAATCCCAGCAACACCAGGTGAACAAAATTAAGAACTAGCAGTCCCAAAGAGTGTTCCTGTGTGACATCAAAGCAATCAGGTGAGCGGTTAAGTAGAAGTTTTTTTCTTTTAATTTCCCAAAAAAAGGAACCAAAAAAATTCATAAAAAACAAAAAAAAATCACTGGAGCTTGGCCATTTGAACAAACTTGGTAGAGACTCGCCCAAGGCACATCTCCACCAAGTTTGAAGTGAATCAGGCTCATGGTTTTTGAGGAGAAGTCGAAAATGTGAATTGTGGATCAAAGACAGGCGGATGATGGTCAGACTGAAGACAGACCATCACAAAAAATCAGCTGACTGACAGTCAGCTGAGCTAAAAAGGAGGTATAAAAATAACAGAATCCACGAGCTTCTGGGAAACCGGTCCCCTGGGTCACCACACTTTTCAAACCCCCCCCCCCCCCCATGTGAATTTTGGGAGCTGCCCCTGACTATTGAGCCTGGTGTAAGGATCCTTTGCTTGAGAACCCAGACGGAGCAGTATGTACTCAATGTGGTCATCACAAACTCACCTTGTGGCTTGGTCACCCAAAGACCCAATGAATATTGCATAGGCATTAACATCCTCGTCAGATGTAAGCACATCAGCGAAAGCCTCTGGGCGTATCCCATATCGTTCAAGATTGGCATCACTCAGAACAATGACAAAATGTTCATCAGCATCCTGCTCCGCAATCTTCTTAATGGCATGGGCAGTGGCCTCCAGTGTGTGGTCCCCGCTGATACAGAACTGGGAGTGGGCATGCAGAACCTACAACACCATGGATTTGGGTAATGCACAATGGTCAACAGAAGTTTTGGCTGTCCACAAAAAAAAACCATAACTTGATATTTTTTCATGCCATTCCTGGGTAGAAGCTATTTATAACCTTTACTTCGGTCAGGCTGAAAACATAAATAAATAAATGAATAAATGAATGAATGAATGAATGAATGAATACATAAGTAATAAGTAAATAACCAAAAAAATAAAGGAAGTTCATAGCCAGATGGTACAATAAATAAATAAAGTAAGATCAGAAGGAATGGCTTTAAAAATGCCAGAACTTTTGAAAATCTTTTATTTTCTTTGTGATATCAGCAATAATACATAATACTCTAGTCATGGTTTACAGGTATGGTACACCTCTTGCAAAGTTTTTGGGGGGTTTTTGTTTTTTGTTTTGTTTGAGGTCTGGTGGCCAAAGGTCTGTTCATGGATGAAAAGGATTGATGTATATTTAGTATGACGACACCCTGGATGCACTCCTTAAATTGCGCCTCAATCCCTTTCTGCATGTTGTACACTCGAAATGTCCATAAACGTCGTGTATGTACATGTACACTGATATTTATTGCTGTCTCTCTATCTTGTATGCTACTGATATAAGTCGTGGTGAAGTGCCCTCGTTGTAAAGGGCAGAATTTTTCTATTGTGAAGTATTATGCAATTAAAGTGGGCCGTGAACTCATGTCTAGTCATGTCCAGTTTCCGTGTGCATCATGCTAGCCCAGAATTTTGATGCTCGCTATTAAATGCTGGCACAAATTTGGCATGTGTCAGAAAGGTACCGTATTCATCTTTATAAGTGCACAGAGCACTATAAAAATGTAGATCTTAAGTATAATAAAAAGTTCTACCACTCGTTTGAAAACTATGGGATAATTGGGGGGGGGGGGGTCTTTGAAAAAAAATGTTGTGGTCAGTTATAAAGATGAATGCGGTACATGTGCCACTGGCATGAATGAAATACATATAGGTGTCCAATATTTTTAATCAGTGGATACAGGTAGCCTAAAAGGTGCATTGAAACAAAGAAATTTTTGTCTCAAAATTGCCTCATTCAGACAATTTTTTGAGTCGCAAAAATTGAGATACTCCCACCAAAATTTGGGGAGTTGACACGTATAGTTGCTGCATGCTAGCTCAATGTTTCTCATATCTGGTGAGTGGTAGCCAACAAATAGCATGGGAAAGATTCACAATGTGCTATTCCATGAAATGCTTGTCAGGACACTGGCTATAGATTTTTACCAGTTTCAAAGTGAGCCATAGCCAGATACCACCAGGGAGTCACATATGCTACTGTTGCAAGACCCATTTTAACCCTGGTGCACCAGCATGTCGCCAGGCAGGCATTTTGTTGCACTCAGTGAGACGTTCTGTTTTTTTTTTTTTTTTTTTTATTTTATTTGCTGTCATTGTTGGGTTTGAAATTTATGAATATGGGTCATGGTTTTTTCTAAACTATTAGGTTACCTTAAGGACGTCCAGTCTCTCCTTGTTGTTAGCTGGGGGTTTGCTTGACGCCACCATCTCAAAATTCGGTCCCTCTCCAGAGTGACCTACGATGTCATACTGCAACACATTAGTAAATGAAAATTACAGGCACATTGTCTACAGCTGCCAGATAAACAAACCAATCTGCATGATTTCTCCACTCCTGCAGTAGAGATAACAGGGGCCTTGCCCTGCTTGGGGTGCAACTTTTACAGATACACTAATGGAATTATTGAATACAACTTGATTCTGTTGCTCTTAATATATACATGAAAAAAAATTGGAGGACTGTGAGTTCTGTGCTCAGCTGAACTTGGATACAGAGACTGGAATAATCCCATGCAGGGCCAGAATTTTGCAAGAATCTATTTGGATTTTTGTCAATTAATTTTCTTTTTAAAGGAAGACACATTCAGGAGAATCTTTTTGAGAATGGATTCTCAGATTCTCGCCGAAATTCTAGCCCTGCTATGCCCTTTTTTTGGAAGAAGATTTCATAAGGATTTTACCAAAAAATGAACACAAAAACATCTAGAAATCATTGGTGCATGACCACTTATACCCACTTTGCAGATACCCATCCAAGGTACATTCCAAACAAGTTTGAAGTGAATCTGGTGAACAGTTTTGAGGAAGAAGTCCCAAATCTGAATTACTGTAATTGCAACCAACATAGATTTACAATGTACATGGTAATCAATAGAAATACATGTATCAACTGAAAAGTTCCTCATTTGAAAAGCTCATAAACAAGAGGACTGTGTGAAAAGCCCATGCTCAGCTGATCTTGACATTCATCACACTTGCAGCTCTATGAACTTGAGAAAGGATCAAGGTCACCCATGTTCTGAGTAAGTCCGACCTTTATACAAGAACACTAACATGTACAACATCAAGGTTTAAGTAGTTCTCAAGTTATAATGAAGAGTAAAGTTCATGTATGTTGCACTGTGACCCCAGAAATGAGGTCAAAGTCACTCATGTATGTCTGAGCATGACCTTCATACAGAAACATTAACATGTGCAGCATCACAGTACTAACTCAAAACAGATCTCAAAGTATCAAGTAAACAGTAAATTTGGCGTCAGTTGTCCTGTGAATTAGCATTAGAATGCCCATTGACTTACATAGTAATCAATAGGAAAGCTGCAATAAACGATAAGTACCCGAATTGAAAATCCTTAAAAATTAGGATTCCAAAGCAGTGCCACCTAGTAAACAACTTTGTTTGACCCTTCCACAAGAACATATCCATCACATTTCAGCTTAATCTGAGTGAAGGTTTTGTGAACAATTGAAAAATAGCAAAACTATACCAAAAAATCATTAAAAAAAAAGAAAAAAATTGCAGCGCCACTTGGTGAAGAAATTGGGAACTAGTATCCCTGGGAGTGTCTATGTACGATATCAAAGCAATTGGGCAAGCGGTTTCAGAGGTGAAGAGTTTGAAGGTTTTCCCCCCAAAAAAACCAAAAAAAATTCATAAAAATTCCAAAATTCACTAGAGCGTGACCATTTGAAGATACTTGGTAGAGACTAATCCAAGGCACTTCCCCACCAAGTTTGAAGTAAATCTGGCCATTATTATTTAAGTTATAACCATTACAAGATATTCCCATGTTAATCTTTCCTATTAAAACTTTTGTAAAGATTTTTGAAAAAAAAAATCATAAAAAAATCCAAAATTCATTCAAACATGACCATTAGAACAAACCTGGTAGACACCCACCCAAGGTACATCCCCACCTAGTTTGAACTTAATCTGGATGACGGTTTTGGAGAAGGAAGTGAAAAAGGAATAAGCATAAGAATGCGCATTGACTTCCGTAGTAATCAATAGGAAAGCTCCATTGACCGATAAGTACCCAAATTGAAAAACAAAATCGTTAAAAATCAGGAATCCATAGCCTTCCCACATAGTGTACAAATTTGTTTGACCCTTCCACAAGCACATTTCCACCATGTTTCAGCTTAATCTGAAAGACGGTTCTAGAGAACAAGTCAAAAATAGCTATAACACACAAAAATTCATTAAAAAATTATAAAAAAATTGCAGTGCCACCTGGTGAACAAATTAAGAACAAGGAGTCCCAGGGAGTGTTCCCTGTGTGACATCAAAACAATTGGGTGAGCAGTTTCAGAGAAGAAGATTTTTTAAGATTTCCCCCGAAAAAGAACAAAAAAATTCATTAAAAATCCAAAAATCACTGGACCTTGACCATTTGAATAAACTTGGTAGAGACCCACCCAAGGCATATCTCCACCAGTGGATCTGGCTGACGGTTTTTGAGAAGAAGTCAAAAATGTGAATTATGAACGGACAATGGATGACAGCCGACGGATGCCTCAGCCTCCTAAAAGCTCAGCTGAATTATCAGCTGAGCTAAAAATGTCCAAAAATCATTGGAGCATAACCATTGGAACAAACCTGGTAGACACCCACCCAAGGTACATCCCTACCAAGTTTGAAGTAAATCTGGATGAAGGTTTTGGAGAAGTCAAAAATGTAAATTGGGATTAGAATTAATGCCCATTGACTTACATAGTAATCATTAGGAAAGGTGCATTGACCGAAAAGTAGTCGAATTGAAAAAAATCATTAAACATCAGGAATCAGCAGCATTCCCACATGGTAAACGACATTCTTTGACCCTTCCACAAGGAACATATCCACCACGTTTAAGCTTAATCTGAGTGACAGTTCTGGGTGAAGAAGTAGAGAATAGCTATAACACAAAAAATAACGTTCAAAGAACGCAGTGCCCTTTGGCCGCCTTCAATCTCTTTTGCTGTAAGTAAATCGGAATAGTGTCCCATAGTATCGGGTATAGTTACCTACACAAATACTACTATTGTATACTTGACCTTTGACTTCAAAAACATTAGGTCAAATATAGAGGTATAACCTTGAATTTCAATAGCCTTCTAGATCACCCTATGTTGCTTCTTTTGTTTTAAGATTTAGATTTCTAGATGCACAATGTCACTCCGCAATCTTGTGACCCGAGTGTGACCTTGAAAAATACATCAAGGTCAATTATGCTTGCATTGGTGTACTATCATATGCAATTTGAAAGTCCTGTCTCAAAAGCTTCTGAAGTTATAGTGGTAAAAGAAATTTCAATGAATAGGTCACTTTGATCCAGATACTTGACCTAGTGACCTACTTTTGATTCATGACACATTTTTTTGGTTATGATACATGGGCGTATAAAATTTCATGTAACTGACTTAGATACTTCCTTATTTATACCAATACCACCTTTGTGCACTTGACCTTTGACCTCAAAAAGTAGGTCAAATATAGAGCTATGACCTTGATTTTCAATAGGCTTCTAGATCACTCTATGAAGCTTCTTGTGTGTAAGCTTTAGCTTGCTAGATGCAGGCCTTCAATAATAAAAGTGGTAACATTGCTCAGTACATGTGACCATGGTGTGTCCTTGAGAATTATGTCAAGGTCAACTATGCTTGCACACGAAGTAGGCCATATAGGAGTGTACAATCATGTGCAATTTGAAAAAGTCCTGTCTAAACAATTTCTGATGTTATAGTGTTAAATAACATTTCATTCAATAGGTCACTGTGACCCAGATACTTGACCTAGTGACCTACTTTTGATTCATGACACATTCTTTGGTTGTGATACACGTGTGTATAAAATTTGATGTAACTGACTTCAAAACTTCCTTACTTATACCAATACCACCATTGTGCAATTGACCTTTGATCTCAAAAAGTAGGTCAAATATAAAGCTATGACCTCTATTTTCAATAGGCTTCTAGATCACTCTATGAAGCTTCTTGTGTGTAAGATTTAGATTGCTAGATGCAGGCTTCCAATAGTTAGAGCGCAATGCTGCTTAACACATGTGACCACTGTGTCACCTTGAGAATTATGTCAAGGTCAACTATGCTTGCACACAAAGTAGGCCATATAGAAGTGTAATATCATATGCAATTTGAAAGTCCTGTCTCAAAAATTTCTGAAGTTATGGTGGTAAAACCACGGGACGGATGGACAGACAGATGGACGGCGCCGGGTATGACAATACCCGTCAGCCTCATAAGGCCGAAGGGTAAAAGATAAAAAAATTTGCAGGGCCACCTGGTGAACAATTAAGAACAAGCAGTCCCTAGGTGTCTTCTTGTGTGATATCAAAGCAATTGGGTGAGCGGTTTCGCAGAAGATTTTTTTTTAATTTGTCCAACCCCCCCCCCCCCAAAAAATCATTAAAACTCCAAATATTACTGGAGCATGACCATTTAAACAAACCTGGTAGAAACCCACCCAAGGTGCAATGCCACCAAGTTTGAAGTTAATCTGGATGACGGTTTTGGAGAAGTCAAAATGTGAATTAGCATTAGAATGCTCTTTGACTTCCATAGTAATCAATAGGAAAGCTGCATTGAAAATAAGTACCCGAATTGAAAAAATGAATAAAAATGAGGAATCCACAGCATTCCCACATAGTGAACAACTTTGTTTGACCCTTCTACAAGCAACATGTCCGCCATGTTTCAGCTTAATCTGAGTGACAGTTCTGAAGAACAAGTAAAAAAAAGCAATAACACACAAAAATTCATAAAAAATTAGAAAAAAATTGCAGCGCCACCTGGTGAACAAATTTAGATCTAGGAGTCCCAGGGAGTGTTCCTGTGTGATATCAAAGCAATTGGGTGAGTGGTTTCGGAGAAGAAGATTTTTTAAGATTTGCCAAAAAAGTTTTTAAAAATTCATAAAAAATCAAAAAATCAAAAAATCACCGGATTGTGACCATTTGAACACACTTGGTAGACACCTACCCAAGGCACATCCCCACCAAGTTTGAACTGGATCTGGTTGACAGTTTCGGAGAAGAAGTCAAAAATGTGAATTGTTGATGGACGATGGATGTCTCCTTTGAAACTTAAAAGCTTCATACACTATTCCACCATGCCGACACTGGTATCAACTGGTAAATAGTAATACAATTTTTAGCACCAGAAAGTTGACTTGAGATAAAGTCTACTAAGGTATTAGCTGAAAGCCACCTCTTCCACTGTACTGGATGAAGATTAAAAAGAAAGAAATCCTGCAAAAAATGAGTATAATCATGGTTTTCCGACTTAAGAGGAACTAGAGAAAATTCTCTAGGTGGGTTAAGTATACTTTAGCCAGAGTACTTTCCCTCTTACCACTCTAAACACTTTGAGGACTATACTTTGTCATTTCAAACTCCATCTTGACACAATTTGACTAATGTTCTAGAGCTAGTCTTGTATTTATTAGGTATTTTGTCATATATCTGGAAACATTTCAACAGAGTTTTGTGTAGTTTTTGTTTTTTATTACCTTTGTGTTGTAATTTATGCAACAAAGTTCTAACCCTATTGACAAAATCGCTCAAAAGTGTGGTGTTTCTAGCAATATGTATGACTTGTCCGATACAAACTCCATATGCTTGTTTCTCTGGAATGTTTCCTGTCAGGTCAGGGTTGGAGATATCAAATTTGAACTGGTCTCTCTTGTCAAATATTTTTGTTGCATACTGGTTGTTCTTTATTTCTATATCCAGATCAAGGAAAGTAGCTTTTGTATCACTTTCATTTTGCCAGATTTAATATTAGTTCTTTAGGATATGTGTTTTTCAAATTCCCCTTTATTTCATCTCCATTGTTTAAAGCATGCAGGTCATCTATAAATCTTCTTGTGTGAGAATATGATCTTCTTGCAGCTGTAAAGTTTGTTTTTGCTAATCTGTCCATCCATTTTGATTCATAAAAATGTAAATAAAGGTTGGCAATATATGGGACTGGATCTGTTCCCATTGGTATGCCTACTATTTGTTGATAGACTCAGGTTCCAAAGCAAAAGTATGCATTGTTGATAATGGACGGACGACGGACAACGGACAGAGGACCATAAGATAATCTCAGCTGACTGACAAGTCAGCTGAGTTAAAAAATCTACAACTTTTCAGGAATTTTCAGCATACAATTCTGGAAGGCTCCCAAGCAATCTGGGAAGGTTGACAAATATGCCACCAAATTTGAAGAGGAACTGGCCTATAGTTTTGGAGAAGTTGAAAATGTGAAAAGTCACCGAATGACGACAAAAGATGACACACCATTCTATAAGCTTGGCTGACTGACATGTCAGCTGAGCTAAAAAAAAAAAAAAAGACTAGTGTCTTGTTCATGTAAAAAAAAAAAAAAAAACAGCATAAGCATGCATGTTCTAATCATCCCCACAGAGACATTGTGATAAAACACTGCAAAACAAATTTTGATATAAAAACTGAATTGTGTTAAATATACACTTTTATTCAAGTTCAGGTAACCAACACTGAGATCAGTTGACAGTGAAACCACATCATCTCTTTTTTCCTGAAGTTAGCTTCACTCTCTATCCTGAACAACAGCAAGTATAATTATTGTATTCCACATGTGTGTACATACGTGTATATTGTAAATATTATATGAAAAGTACCTTTTCCCCAGGTGTGTAAGGTACGTGTAAACTATCTATAAGTGCTGACAATTGACAATCTTAGCATTGCTGCTTTGCCAATAATATTATCCTTCTACACTTTCATTGTTTACACGGTGTCATTCTGTCAAGTATGAAGACTGTTAATGTGTATATACTCGGAGCTCAAAAATATACAACTGTCTGTATCCATGTTCTCCTTACAATGTCATTGTGTCAAGTATACTGAATATCAATTATATCTACACAAATATTTGGCCTGTATGAGTACTGGGGCAGAGCTTCTAAAGCAGACCAAGTTTAGTGTTATTGAGTGAAGAAAACTCTGAAATTGGTTTTTCAGCAGGCAAACTGGGAGCTGGTGTACTCATGTACGTAAAAACAACCTTGCCTCCTCCCCCCCCACTATGATTATTTCAGGCTTTTGTAACAGTATTGCAGGCCTGGAACAATTATACAGCACTTTACACAGAAAATCCGACTTTGCTCCTAACGTGACCTTATACACGCCAGACTTCTTGTTTTGAGACCATGTAAATGACATGTATATTTTCTAGAAGTATACATTTGGATAAAGCTGTTGAAAATAACCAAATCTCTGAAAGCGTTCACAAAATAAATTATAATTGCTTAATTCAAAACTTAGATTTTACCTGCTTTTGCCGAAAAAACAAAAAAAAAAAAAAAAAATACTACAAGCTCCAAAATGGGGAAACATCATTTTCTTATGGGAAATGAAACAGTACACTTCAAGTAACAAAACTGTACCTTAAATTTTGTGTAAGGGTTGTAATTCAAAATTTACAGAATGTTTTAATAAAAGTTAAATTCTTAAATGAACAAAAATTAAACAGCATAAAGTTAGAACTAAACACTTAATCAAAAATTTATCTTTTTGGAGAGCAGTCTTTGTTTTTTTTTTTCATTTGAAGCTATAGCTAAATCTGACTTCCAGTTTTTTAAATGCTACTTTCAATTTTAATTAAAATTTAAGAATTTTAGTTTAAATCTAATTACATCTATAGCAATATGAAAATTTTATATTTGGTACCAAAATCATGTTACATTTTCTTTCACAAAATATATACTTTTTAGGGCATTAAATGGCAACCATAGATGGAAATCTTATATTTATACATGAGTAAAGTATACCACATTCTTAAGTAACAAAAACTGATCTTTTCAGTTCCCATCATATGTTGTTGTGTTTTTTTTTCTTCCATTAAGATTATGTCAAGCTTTTGGAACTGTGTTGAGTCATCAAAGCTGATCTTTCCAGTTCCCATCATACCTATATGTTTTTTTCACCCACTAAGATTACTTATGCCTTTTGAAATAGTGTTGAGTTATCAAAACTGATCTCTACATTTGCCATTATACATGTACCACACTTGCGGGACTAACCACTAGTCAATATAAACTCTGATATTGTGTGTAATCTTTGACCCTTGTGGACTAACCACTAGTCAGTATAAACTCTGATATTATGTGTAATCTTTGACACTTGTGGGCGACGCGTGGAGCAAAGGGGAACAAACAGCTTCCTGCTTCCTTTTATGTGTACCAGTGTACTGTGTGTGTCCAGGGAAGCTATTAATTCTTTTAGAACCAATCGCGACTTAAGTCAAACTACTTAAAACAAACCACTCTGAATTATAAAAAGGGTGCTTAGTCTAAGATTTGTGTTCCTTGAAAATAGGCCTTTCATTCAAGTAGCAGCACGCCTACATTTATATGGAATATAAGAGCCCAGGTCAACAGCTTTCATAAGTGTGCTGTGGGTGCAAAGTGTGCTGAGGAAAGCTGTTGACTCAGTCCTAAATGAGTCCCTGAGAGAGTTCACTAACTGCCTAACTGCCTACCTGCCTTGAAGAAAGGCTCACTTGGAGATATTACATGAATTATAGCTTCCAAGAGCACATGGGGAAGGAAAATGGAAACACTCCTGTGGAAGTGCACATTTAATTTACTGACAAAAGGTAACCTTACGCCTCTCAAAATTTAAAAAATTTCACGTGGGAGACTCCACATATATGCACAGTCTTGAACAAAGTTCAGCATGCAAACGTTTAATGATGCTGCACAAAGGTGAGAAACCAGGCCAAATATAGTTTAATATACATGTGTACACAATCTGGGTGCTGTCACGTACCTGCATATATATATATATATATATATATATACATGTATATGCAGGTACGTGACAGCACCCAGATTGTCTGAGAAACACATTCAACATAGTGGGATTTTTTTATACAATTGGGAGAAACTGTTCAATGAACAAGAGGCCCATGGGTGTATATGTAATGCTCTGCTGACATATATGATGACCATAACCAAACAAATCATTTCCTGATAAGCATTCCTTCCATGACCTTGAGAAATTAATCATGGTCACCTATATTATGCAATATCAGAGTTCCACATGATACACATTTGTAGTACACTTGGTATCATTTGCCTTATTCTTTATCAAGATATTGAATTAAATGCCCTTCAGAGCATAATGATATTCAAAAATATGTCAAGGTCATACCCCAAAAAGTAGATCACCAGGTAGAGTTTTATGTACAAAGTACTCAAGCGCAATTTTGATATGGAGACTCAGTTCTCTTTGCCATTTATGTCCAAGCTGCACCCTGCCATAACAAAATCACCTCTTCCAACTTTACAGGCACAGTGACCTAACAAAAATGGGCCAAGATCACTGAAATTACATAACATATTAGTATTGGACATGATTTGTATATTTTAGAAATATATAGCATGTCAAATTTAATTGCATTTCAACATGTGAAATTTTATAGATGTCCACACATTTTGGATTATAATTTCCATCAAGTTATAGGTGGCACCACTAGTATCATATGCAAATAACATTTTGACCTCCACATTACTACTATATTCCATGAAGACTTATCACACATTAAGGATGCTAGATTGGTCACAAGATTTTCACATTATGACCTACATATTACATAAAACTGTAGGTGGTTCCACCAATATCGAACTTGACCCAGATTTTCGTACAGTTGGCAAGTCCTGAGAGTTATATGGGGCTATGTTGAAAACTGTGGATGGTATCGCGCTCACAAGTGAAAGTTTATGGACAGACAGACATGTTTGATTACATAAGCTCTACAACCTGTGGTCAACCTAGTGAAAAACCTGATCAAGAAATTTGCAGACGAACAGACTGCTGTCAAAATTGTGAGATGTACGTGCCTGTGAAGACTGCTTTGTGGCAGTTTGTTTACCGAAGACAGTTTCTGCCAGAACTTTGTCCTTTGTTTTTCTTTAAAGTTTCTACATTTTACACACGTATGATTGGTGATATGTTCAACATGCTAACAACATAAGTGCAAATGACAGGCTATGAAATGGACTGAGTCTTTAGGTGTTACCATGTGACACCCAGGGGCTCTGTTCCGATTGTTATCTCTTTGTGCATTATATTGAGGGCTAACCTAGCCATTTGCCAAATACTAATATTTCTCGAATTTGGCTAATGTAATTTACAAATATTTAATTCAGTTTAATGTGAACTATTGAAACACATGGTTGAATTGATATATTCATTTTTTTTCATATTTCTTTTCCAATTTGGCTAATGATTTTGAAGGCCTAGATTCTTCTCTGTATATGTGTTATTATCTCAAGCAGATAAACTGCATTTCCCTCGCACAGTAAAGCTTTGTAAGTCAGATATGCAGATATATTTGAACACTGTATGCAAAAGGAATTCATATAAGGTTATGTCCTTCTTGCAAGAACACGAAACATGTTTCCTTGAAATAAAAATATGTTTAAACCAACATTACATACGTCTCCATGCTACTAGTCTTATGCGTACTGATAAATTCATATTTAACTGCCCCCCCTCCCCAACACCCACACACACACACACCCACACACAAACACACACAAAAGGTATGCTGCTGCTCGTATAAGCCCACATCTACTGCACTTCAGGCTTGGGTTAGTATCATTGTAACAGTAACATATTTATTACTGTCTCACCTACATGTACACATTAAACGCCACAATCAATCATCTTGTTAGACATTCTGTACTTGATCCACTACTATCTGCACAGTGACAGGCGCCTGTACACTGTGCTTATGTATACATTAAGTACAGCACACATTAAGAAAGAAAGATTGACATATCCTTTTGTTTACAAACATTCTCGTCTCCAACAGCATTATCACTTCACTGTCTTGATTTTTGTTTGTTTTTGTTTGTTTTCGTGGGGGTGGGGCGGCAGAGGTTCAACCAGGTTTGCAAAATTTGGTTCTGTTATCTGATATCACAGAGGTCACTGTAAGAAGTTGTAAACAAGCAGAGGATACGTGTACATGTAGCTTTACACGTGATCACAGACTATCTAACGGCTACACTTCCTACTTGAATTGAGACTTCAGTGACAGACTGAGTCCACAACTTTACTTGTGCAGTGGGCACTATGAGTATTTGTCCCATGTCAAGGAAATCTGTTGACCTGTAACAGGTCTCACTACGATTTACATGATAACATTTTTTCATCAGTGCTGAAATTACCTTGCAGTCAAAAGTGATGAGGCAATGACATTTGACAATTAACCCGCTGTTTTTTGGACCAATTAACTCTTTCAGTGCCACTTTTGACAAACAGTTGATGTGCTATGATCTCCCATACATGAAAGGATAGTAGATCCTTTTTCTTTGTAAACTGACTTTGTGGACTGAATGACCAGCATATGCCTACAGTTGTAAAGGTCTCCTCATGCACTGTTGCAACAGTCCGTGGTTTAACACTTACTGAGTGGCTAGTGGATACCTGCCAGTGTGTGCATTAGTGTGTCAAAAAACTTGTGCCATCTATTGAATGAAACTGTGACCCTGAATAAAAACTTAGCATCAAACTAAGCAAGCGAGCTCATTTTCCCATAATAGTAAGACTGAATGGCTGAATTGAGTGTAACTGATTACAGTAAAACCTCCACTACCGAAAACCTCTGACTAGTGAACACCTCTCACTTCTGAACACTTTTTTTCAGTCCCAAATGTTTACATGTTATTTAATAGGCACCTGGGTGTTCCTGGATGTTCATAATTAACCTCTCACTACTGAACACCTCTCACTTCTGAACACCAAACACCTTTTTTTCAGTCCCAAAGCCACAAATGAACCTCCCACTACCGAACATGTGCTTTCCCTGTAAGCCATAACCAGGCCCAAGGTCAGTTGCTGGTTGTTTGTCACTAAGGATAAAAGCTGGCACATTGCATGCATGCTGGGCCAACACAGAAAGGCTGATAAGACATGTCTCTGTTATGCTCTGCTTCCCACCCTGTCTCTGTGGTTAACAGATCACACCTTGGTTGGTACAGTTTATCAAGATTATTGTGTAATCTTCTGTGAAAGGATGCCTTAGCTCAGAACTGACTTTGGATGGTATCTCTGCTGACCAATCAGCCATCAAAACCAACAGCCCATTGAGTAAGCTAAGCAGGCAATTGAAAACCCTGAATGCTGGAATTGTCTCCAAATACAGTGGAAACTATTGTTTTCGTAGCATTTCAGTGTGATATTCCACCTTGCTCTTGAGTGTATGTGATCTTACCAACAGTTATTCATTGTCTTAATAAGTTGACATGTGTGAGTGAAACTGGTTGTGACTAAAATAATTTGATGTTTTGATAGCAAGAAGTGGGACAGTACAGATGTAATTTGTGTTATTAGCACACATCATGTGCATGTAGTGTCATTTGTGTAAAGAATGAATGGATAGTTTTGCTGAAATAGCTATACACATGTACAATATGTCATGTTTTTAACCTAGCAGTTGACCACCCCAACCTCCGACTACTGAACACATCTCATACCGAACCATTTCACTCAGTCCCCAGGGTGTTCGGTAGGTAGAGGTTTCACTGTACATGTAATCCAATGCTTCTGCCTTTCTAACACCAAAAATACATGCACAATGGAATTAATTTGGGGCAATTCATCTTTGGTCTAAGTATATATCTTTGGTTTAACCATTTCCATTTGTTAAGGCTGCTTTGCAGACAGAAGGGGTTAGGCCTCACATTTGCTACATTAGACATTTTAGAGATGCTCCACTTTACTGTAGCTCAGGGAGGATGAGTGTCCTTAAAATATGGTCATGATGGGATTAACCGTGATAGGGTTATTCATGATAGGGCTACTCATGATGGGATTATTCATGACACATCTAACTGTGAGAGGGTTATGCATCATAGAGTTAACCATGAGAGGGTTAATCATGATGGGGTTATTCATGATAGGTTAACCATGATAGGGCTAATCATGATGGGATTATTCATGATAGTTAACCATGATAGTTATTTATGATAGGGTTGACCATGATAGGGCTAATCATGCTGGAGTTATTCATGAAAGTTAGGTTAACCATGATAGGGTTATCCATGATAGGGTTAACCATGATAGGGCTGATCATGATGTGGTTAATCATGATATAGTTACCCATAATATGGTTATTCATGATAGGGTTAACCTTGATAGGGTTACAGTCTCCCATTTGATGGCAAAAATCTTTAACTGCACTTGGGTACTTTTTCCAGAAACTGCCTTTGAAATATTAATGTTTGCCATTTACAAGTTCAATTTCTTTTTCAAAATTTTCATGGGTTATATTGTATAAATACTATATGTATGGCAGTTAGTGATTTCCTGTCTCTTTCCATAATATGGATATTACGAAACTTTTTCCAAAGAAGACACATTTTCTTCCATTAATTTCATAGAATTAATGGCAAAATGTCGTCTCTGAGTATACAATTACAGTTTTCTGCCATCAAAATGTATTTGACCTTCAATTAAACATCTCTGCAGTTACTAGACAGCATTCTTTTAAGTGCTACAACGGGAGCTTTATATGATACATGTATGATGTAAAACATGGGTATTGTGTAGCTAATCATGTGACATGCAGCGGTAGAAAATGGTATCTACAATCCTGTTGATGGCAGAAAACCATTATCTTCATATGCGTTGATGGCCATATCTGCCCTTATGGGTTTCTGCCATCAAAATGAGGCACCAAGTGTACAGTTAAGGTTGTCTGCCATCAGCATTAAGTTAAAAAAAAAACAAAAAAAAACTAGAAAAGAATATTTGCTTCAAAGCAAATCTGTCTGTGTGCCTTCAAAAGTTAAAAAACAAGTAAGTTATGGCATCTGGCCACCCCTGGAAAAAAATGTAAAACGTGCAAATTGGGGTTTTACTCTTCTTGAGGAGAGAAATTGTGCTCTTTGAAATCATTTTATGTTAAAACAATTGATTTTGCCAAATTTTGTCCGCTGGCTTTTTGCCATCACATGGCACTAGCCACCCAAGGATCTTGACATGAATTTTAGATCAAGTGGCAACGGGCTTGCTAACTGAAATTCCCCTCTTCCCAAGTCACCATGACTTGGATGCCCAGAAAATTCAATTCATCCCCATTATACCAAAGTGGTGCAAAATGACTCCAAGAGCTGTTACAATAATTTATGTGTGTGACAATAACAGTATTAATGACAGGATGTCCATTGTATGGAGAGGCAAGTACATTGTATCTGGATCAATGGCCCAAGGTAAATGAAAGTATATGTCTTCCACTATTGATAATGTAAACAAAACCCATTTACGTCTCATCACATACATCTTGCGTGACTTACATGGTTATATGCATGAGTAACCAACATATTGTGCTGTATGCATACAGATTCCAAGAGGAAACTCAACCCCTACTTTGAGATGTTGGTTATCTTGTCTAAAAATAACAGCTGACAAAGTGGCAGTGGTCTTGAATGGCAGATTGATTTTACTAGGGGCAGCCTGCCATTTTACCAATTGCTCATTTCTTTTGTATGCTAAAAATAAAGACAAAACAAAACAAGAGGGGTGTGACAGTCCTGTGCTCAGCTTACGTGTACATATACCCTTTTGATTTTTTAAGGTCTGTCCAAATAAGAACAAAGCTATTCATAAAAAATCCATAAATCGTTAAAGCATGGCCATTTGAACAGAAGAGACCCACCCAAGGTACACTGACTCCCTGTTTGAAATCAGTCTGGATCACCGTTTTGGAGAAATCAAATTAGTATTAGAATGCCAATTGATTCACAAAGTAATCACTAGGAAAGGTGCATTTACAAATGAGTACCTTAATTGAAAAAAAAAAAAACAACATTAAAATAAGGAATATACAGCAGTGCCACCTAGTGAAAAACTTGTTTCACCCTTTCACATGGAATATATCCACAGAATTTCAGCTTAATCTGAGTGACAGTTCTGGAGAAGCAGTCAAAAATAGCAAAAACACACTAAACATTCATTTAAAAATAAAACAGAAAATAAAAAACTGCAGCACCACCTGGTGAAAAAATTTAGAACTAAGAGTCCCTCAAAGTGTTCCTGTGTGATATCAAAGCAATTGCGTGAGCAGTTTTGGAGATTTGCCCAAAAGAGACCAAAAAAATTCATAAACTAGAGGCCTGTGTGAACAGCCAATGCTCATCTGACCTAAGCTTGTCCCACAAAAATCAAGGTTGCAACTGAATAGACTTGTGTTGAGGTTTAGCAGAGTGCATATGATATTTCAAAGTATTTCTAAGACAGACGACTGAGCCTCCTAAAGTGCAACCTGACTAGCAAGTCAGCTGAGCTCAAAATTGCAGCACCACCTGATGAATAAATTAAGAACTAGGAGACTCTGGCAGTGTTCCTGTGAGATCTAAAAGCAATTGGGCACGTGGTTTCAGAGGAAAAGAGTTTTAAAGATTTGTCCCAAAAAAGAACAAAAAAATCATAAGAAATTCCAAAAAATCACTGAAGCGTGACCATTAGAACAAACTTGCTAGAGATCTACCCAAAGTACATTAATATTGCTACCACAAAAATGGGAATTAGCATAAGAATGCCCATTGAGCAATACAGTAATCAATAGAAAGGTGCATTTACCGATCAGAACCCAAATTTTAAAAAATTGTTAAATATCAGGAATCCAAAGCAGTACTACTTGGTAACCTACTTTGTTTGACCCTTTCACAAGGAACATATCTACAAAGTTTCAGCTTAAACTGAGTGACAGTTCTGAAGAGGAAGTGGTAAATGGCAAAAACGCACATAAAATCATAAAAAAATAGAAAAAAAATCACAGCACCACCTGGTGAACAAATTAAGAACAAGGAGTCTCTAGGAGTATTCCTGTGTAATATCAAAGCAATTGGGTGAGTGGTTTCAGAGGAGAACATTTTTAAAGATTTGCCCCAAAAAAGAACAAAAAAATTAATAAACAAGAGGGCTGTGTGAACAGCCCATGCTCAGCTGATCTTGACATTCATCACACTTGCAGATCTATGAACTTGGGAAAGGATCACGGTCACCCATGTTCTGAGTAAGTCTGACCACTATAAAAGAACACTAACATGTACAACATCAAGGTTCAAGTAGTTCTCAGGTTATAATGAAGAGTAAAATTCATGTATGTTGCACTGTGACCCCAGAAATGAGGTCAAAGTCATTCATGTACTGTCTGAGCATGACCTTCATACAAAAACATTAACATGTGCAGCATCACAGTACTAACTCAAAACAGATCTCAAGTTATCAAGTAAACAGTAAATTTTGTGTCAGTTGTCCTGTGAATTAGCACTAGAATACCCATTGACTTACATAGTAATCAATAGAAAAGCTGCATTGATCGATAAGTACCCCAGTTGAAAATACTTCAAAATCAGGAATCTAAAGCAGTGCCACCTAGTAAACAACTTTGTTTGACCCTTCCACAAGAACATATCCATCACATTTCAGCTTAATCTGAGTGACAGTTCTGAGAACAAGTGAAAAATAACAAAACTATATAAAAAATTCATAAAAAAAAAATTAGAAAAAATTGCAGTGCCACCTAGTGAACAAATTGAGAACTATGTGTCCCTGGGAGTGTCTATGAACGATATCAAAACAACTGGGTGAGCAGTTTCAGAGGTGAAGAGTCTTTAAGGTTTGCCCCCAAAAAACGAAAAAAAATCATTAAAATTCCAAAAATCAATAGAGCATGACCATTTGAATAAACTTGGTAGAGATCCACCCAAGGCACATCCCCACCAAGTCTGAAGTAAATCTGGCAAAAATTATTTAAGTTATAACCATTACAAGAAATTCCCATGTTAAAACTTTCCTATTAAAACTTTTGTAAAGATTTTTGAAAATAAAATCATAAAAAAAACAAAATTTATTGGAACATGACCATTGGAACAAACTTGGTAGACACCCACCCAAGGTACATCCCCACCAAGTTTGAAGTTAATCTGGATGACAGTTTTGCAGAAGAAGTCGCAAATGTGAATTAGCATTAGAATACTCATTGACTTCCATAGTAATCAATAGGAAAGCTGCATTGAAAATAAGTACCCGAATGGAAAAAATCGTTAAAAATCAGGAATCTGCAGCATTCCCACATAGTGAACAACTTTGTTTGACCCTTCTACAAGAAACATATCCACCACGTTTCAGCTTAATCTGAGTAACGGTTCTGGAGAAGAAGTCGAAAATAGCTATAACACACAAAAATTCATAAAAAAATAGAAAAAAATTGCAGCGCCACCTGGTGAACAAATTAAGAACTAGGTGTCCCAGGGAGTGTTTCTGTGTGATATCAAAGTAATTGGGTGAGGGGTTTCAGAGAAGAAGATTTTTTAAGATTTGCCCAAAAAAGAAAAAAAAAATCATTAAAAATCCAAAAATCAATGGACTGTGACCATTTGAACAATCTTTGTAGACACCTACCCAAGGCACATCCCCACCAAGTTTGAAGTGGATCTGGCTGATGGTTTCGGAGAAGAAGTCGAAAATGTATGTTGACGGACGACGGACGGACGGAGGACCATAAGTTAAGCTCAGCTGACTGACAAGTCAGCTCAGCTAAAAACCTAAAAATCCCTGGAGCATGACCACTTGAACAAACTTGATAGAGACCCACCCAAGATACATTGCTACCAAGTTTGAAGCTACACTGGTGAACAGTTTTGCAGTAAAAGTCGAAAATGTGAATAAGCATAAGAATGCCCATTGGCTTACATATAGTAATCAATAGGAAAGGTGCATTCACCGATAAGTGCCCGAATTAAGAAAATCTTTAAAAATCAGATATACTACCAGTACTACCTAGTGAATAACTTTGTTTCACCCTTTCAAACGGAACATATCCACAAAGTTTCAGCTTAATCTGAGTGACAGTTCTGGAGAAAAAAGTGGCTTTGTAAGAGGGGTGCCCTCTCTTGAGTCAAAAATGCAATTGTGAACGGGCGAATGAGGGACAAAGGACAACTCTGCATCCTAAAAGCTCGGCCTAACTAGTAAGTCAGCTGAGCTAAACACAAAAAAATCACTGGAGCGTGACCATTTAAACAACCTTGAGAAAGACTTACCCAAGGTACATTACCACCAAGTTTGAAGTGAATCTGGCTGACAGTTTTGGAGAAGAAGTTGAAAATGTGAATTGTGAACGGATGGCTGGACGACAGACGACTGAGCCTGCTAAAAGCTCAGCCTGACTAAAAAGTCAGCTGAACTAAAAATTAAAAAAAAAAAATTATCAAAAATCACTGAAGCATGACCATTTGGACAAACTTGTACAAAACTACCCAAGGTAGAGTACCACCAAGTTTGAAGCAAATTTGGCCGATGGTTTTGAAGAAGTCGAAAATGTGAATTGTGGATGACACCAGACAGATGGACGCCTCTAACATGATACACTTATGTAGAAAAACATGATACACTTATGTAGAAAAACATGATACACTTATGTAGAAAAACATGATACACTTATGTAGAAAAACATGATACACTTATGTAGAAAAACATGATGGATGGACGGACAACAGATGCCTAACCACCACATAACCTGAGCTGACTGACAAGTCACTTGTAGGTAAACAAGTAAATTAAATGGTTAACTGTTTTATTGTGCAGTGTTGAAGGCCGTCACAAATCTGAGTCATATTCATTCCAAATTTGGCTGAAGGTCTTCAGGCTCCACATCATTGTACATGTACCACTGGTACACATGTATGTCAAGGCAATTCCTTGATTTTCATGTGTTCCAATTTTCACATTTTTTGAAATTTTCAACATTTCACTATTTTGGACATAATTCCTATTCAAAGAGTACTAAAATAGACCTACTTTTTCACTGTGGTTGTATTGACACGGTCTTGTATCATCATCAAAATAAAAGGAAATAGGAATAGCGCGAAATTAAAGCAACTTACGGTACCACATACAGCATAGTGGTCCTCTCTTATAAGATCCCACTGGAAAGAAGTGACCCATGTATTATCGAGACGAAATTCGGGAGCATTTGGGGTGATTTTATCAGAGGTTGCTACTGCACACTGGGATTTTTCCATAAATCTGTTGACAATTTATTATGGTGGGACACCCACTTTGGCACTTTGTGGCTCATTTTTGGATTTCTGTGGCAATAATAGTTACCTTGATACATTACCTACTCATTAAGTGTTAGAGCTTGAAACTGTTATCTCAGTTGTAAAGTACCAGAAAGGAAGAAAAGTTAAGTGGGATGGATTTGCCAACTCTACGGGTCAGCGTGTATTTGTTTCCTGTGGTGATTAGCAAACTGAAACAGTCCATACATCTGACAATCAATGTATGGTTGGTGTTTCCTGTGGTGATTAGCAAACTCAAACAGTCCATACATCTGCCACTCAATGTCTGGTTGGTGTTTCCTGTGGTGAGTAGCAAACTCAAACAGTCTATACATCTGCCAATCAACATCAAACGGTCTGATTTGCCAATCTGTGCTGCTGATCATGTGGTACAGACCTTTTGGTGTCTGAGTGTCAATTTTGATTACGAACTGTAAACTTTATGATAATAGGGCAGGACCCTACTTAGAATACCATACTTATCTCTGCAATACAGTAATGGAATGTTGACCCCTGCAGTAAATCGACCATATTTTATTGTCTGGACATGTATCTGAAGGTGTCTGGCAACTGTTATATGACCAAATGATCAAATGATTACTCAGCAGTATTCATGGTATTGGCAGTATAATTATACATTGACATCGGTTTCAACACCATGCTGAAACCAGAAGAATGTTTTCCTCATATTGTTTAATAGACATCTGAAGCTGACATAAAACAAAATGATGCAATAACAAAGCCTAGATTCACAAAGTACTATGACCAGTCAACATATGCTCACAACCGCTCTGAACTTTGTTTGATCCTCCCACAAGGAACATTTGCACCAAATTTCAGCTTAATCTGAGTAATGGTTCTGGAGAAGAAGCCTAAAATAGTAATAAAACACAAAAATATCATAAATAATTAGAAAAAAATCACATCACCACCTGGTGAACAAATTAAGAACAAGTAGCCGCTGCATGACGCTAGCCATATCCCCCGCCCACAGTAATCATGGTGGTAAGCAAAGTTATGCTTCACACAAAATTGTATTGTATCTTGAGCTTGCTTAATGAACTTTATTAATTAATTAATCAAGGAAAGTAATTAGCCACGCAAAACAGTGCCTATGCACACCTACTACCTAAGGTCTATTAGCCATAAAAATTTCAAAGGGTTGGTATTAATACTTTAGAAAATATGGCCAGGACAAATCTTGAGCTTGCTTAATGAACTTTGTTAATTAATCAATTAATGAAAGTAATTGGCCACACAAAACAATGCCTATGCACACCTACTACCTAAGGTCTAGCAACCATAAAAAATTCAAAGGGATAGGATTAATAGTTTAGAAGATATGGCCAGGACAAATTTGTCTTCCTTAACGAACTTTGTTAATTAATTAATTAATGGAAGTTATTAGCCACACAAAACAATGCCTATGCACACCTACTATCTAAGGTCTACCTACCATAAAAAAATCAAAGGGCTGGCATCAATAATTTAGAAGATATGGCCGGGACAAAATTTGTATTGTAGCTTGAGCTTGCTTAATGAACTTTGTTAATTAATTAATTAATGGAAGTAATTAGCCACACAAAACAATGCCTATGCACACCTACTACCTAAGGTTTACCAACCATAAAAAATTCGAAGACGTATCATTAATAATGTAGAAGATATGGGCCGGATAAAATTTGTTTCGGACGGACGGACGGAAGGACGGACGGACACACGGACGGTGCCCATTACCATATCCCCTCCCCCACTTTGTGGGCGGGGGATAACTAGATGTTATAGTGGTGCTTGCACCATTGAGGGGACTGCCATATACAAACATGTTACAGTTTTGGGCAGCAATTGCCACATGCAAGAAGTTTACCCCTCTAATAAGGTCACATTTCCAGTGCATTTGGGGTGGCCTCAGTAAAAGGAGAGTCATTTCAGCAGGAATAGTGTCTTACCTTAGGAAATGTCAATGAAAACTTGGGCATAGTTACTATAATATGTTGCTACTGTATACACTGAAGAAACTGAAATGTTATTGGCAGTCCAAATATGGTCAAGGAGTGATCCTGAGTGGCTGTGTGACCATGAGAAATGGGTCAAGATCACTCATGTTCAAACTTAGCCTTGGCCCTATAGAGGACTATAATCATGCACAATATAAAACCCATACATGAAAAAGTTGATAAACTATTGTGCGGACACTGAATTTCACAAAAGTGGCTGTGTGACATTGCAAATTAGGGCAAGGTCACTCATGGTTGAACTTCAACTTGGTCTGATAGAAAACTATAATGACGTGCAATATGAAAGCCCTAGCTCAAAAACTTCTCAAGTTATCATGCAGAAATCACACCAACACCATATTCACTAATGTGGCTCTGTGCACTTCAGAATTGGGCCAAGGTCACCCATCTTCAAACTTGACTTAGCCCTTACAGGGGGCTATCATCTTGTGCAATATCAAAGCCCTACCTCAGAAGCTTCTCATGTTATCATGCAGACACCATATTCACTAATATGGCTCTGTGACCTTGAAAATTGGGTCAAGGTCACCCAACTTTGAACTTGACCTGGCCCTTAAAGAGGACAATAATCTTGTGCAATATGAAAGCCCTAGCTCAAAAGCTTCTTTAGTTATTATGTGCACACCAGATTCACTGTGGCTCTGTGACCTTGGGAATTGGGTGAAAGTCACCCAACATTGAACTTGACCTAGCTCTTAAAGAGGACAATAATCCTGTGCAATATGAAAGCCTCAGCTCGAAAATTTCTTAAGTTATTATGCGGACACCAAATTCACTAATGTGGCTCTGTGACCTTGGGAACTGGTTCAAGGTCACCCATATTGGAACTAATCCTAGCCCTTATAAAGGACTAAAATCCTGTGCAATATGATAGCCCTAGCTCAAAAAATTCCCAAGTTATCATACGGAAGCGATCGGACACACGCCCAGAAGCTGTGATCACTATAGGGGATCCGCCTTTAACGGTCCCCTAACTAGGAGTCCCTAGGAACGTTCCTGTATAATATCAAAGCAGTAGGGTGAGCGGTTTCAGAGAAGAAGAGTTTCAAAGATTTAACAAAAAAACAAAAAACAAAAACAAAAAACAAAAAATTAAATAAAAAAACAGAAAAATTCATTGGAGCATGATCATTTGAACAAACTTGGTAGAGACCCACCTAAGGTACTATGGCATCAAGTTTGAAGTGAATTTGCAAACAGTTTTGGAGAAAAAGTCCATTGTTGATGATAAAGTATAGACACATTTGTTTTACATGGATTGTGAAAGAAATCAAGCATTGACTTATCGAGTCACTCTCCATGGCACAGATGTTGGCATATACTTCCCACCTTGTCTGTGGTGGAGGAAACTGAAGAACTCAACCATCATGCATGGTTAAAGTGGTAGGAAAAAAAAGTTGTGAACTTGCAAGACTGTAAGGTTGTTTTAGACTAGGTACCCACTAAAATACCTTATTAACCCTTGCCCTCTTAAACCGGCCAAAACCAGCTGGTGGTCAAATGTCTGCTTCAGTGTTTTCAACTAATTTAAACAGTTATGAAAAACAATTTCACTGAGAAATGTACATGAGACTCATCAAGATCACATGCCTCAGGTCAACAGCTTTCCTTGCCATGGGTTGGGCTAAGTGCCCAACCCATGCCAAAGAAAGCTGTTGACTCAGTCTTAATTCAAGGGGGAAAGGGTTATATCAACATGTTTTGTGGTTTTGTGTTTCAACATGTTCAATGTGTCTAATATTTGTCCATCACTAAATTAGGGAGATGGGGAGTTTTTGAAGCAGATCTTCTATCCAGTGAAATACTTGACCTTTCTCATATCGACTTCTACCAGTGTACATCACGTCAATCAGCGTGATAGCATCATCAACTAAAGTTAATGTCTGAATGACAAGTTATCACTCACTCTCTTGTAACCGGACTTCGGTTGTACGTCATGTTAAAAAAAAAGTAATAAAAAGTATGTAAATTGCACATGGTCCTGGTGCATAAATGTCATATGGCATGATCTGCTCTTTCTTTCTTTTTTTTTAAATCAAGAAAGGTACAGTGGTCCCCTTTTTAACTCTTTAAGTGCCAAATTTTGGAATGAGTCAACAGCTTTTCTTTTTCTGCAATGCGTCCAATGCACACCGAGAAAAGCTGTTGACCTGGGATATTTTCTCTGGAACTAGAGGCATGCTGGTACTCGAATGAAAGGTCTTTTTACGAGGAATATGAATCTGAGATCCTAATCATAATTCAGACAAGTTTGACTTTACATATGATTGGCACTGAAAAAGTTGAAAGACCACTCCTAAAAGATACCACTTGCCTTCAAAGGCAAGCTTTTCAAGACACTGGCTCAGTATTGTTCGTGGTACCCATACCTCCAATGTGGTCAACCCTGAGGTGGTCTTTCTAAACAGGTTTCACTGTCTGGGTGATTTGTCAATATCTTTCACTGCATAATGTGGGTGTATTATTCCTGGAGTGTGCTACTTCAGGAAAGTTGTTGTCCAGCCCAGGGAGGGTTAAAATATACAGGAAAAAACAGTCAGAAGTCATTGGACTCTCACAGACAATCTGCCTGGTCATTGCACATACAAATACATGTACATCACACATGCATGTAATGCGTCACAACCTAGGGGAATCCCACATCTATTCATCTATTTAAAGCACATCTTGCAAAGGAAACCCCCATGCAGTGAGTACCCCGGGAATCAGCAAGCCACAGACAGCCTTTGAGGTCACTTCACATGATTGTGAAGATTGAGCAATAACTTTATCATGTTTATACAAACACAATGGCACAGGTACAGGCTGACCCATAGTCACTTGGACACAGATCTATCTTTCACAATAACAGCGTTCCATTCTCTCCTTTTGTTACAATGACACATACATTCTTTCTCAAGTTCACACAGTGGTATGTCAAGGACACATGTAGACTTTAAAAAAATCTGTAGGAAAATTGGAAACATGGTTTTAATCAACAAAATAAAACACCCACAGACACACAATTCGCAACCACTCTGTCATGGCCCTTTAATAATTCCTTTTAGCTCTTTCAATGTCAACTGCAACTAAAGTTTAACGACTGACGACAACCTGCTCTCAATCAGAATAAGGATGGTCTCAATTATGATAAGGATGGTCTCAATTATAACAAGGATGCTATATTCATATTCCTTGTGAAGAGGCTGCTCTTCGTGTGTATCAGTGAGTGTGTATCAGTGAGTGTGTATCTAAGTTTCTGCTTTTGTTTAAATTTACTACTGTGTAGTATCACAATAAAGTACCATTAGTTTACTCTTTCAGTGCCAACTGCAACTTAACCCTTAAAGTGTTAATCACTGCTATAGTCGTTTTCTCATTACTGTTAAACATAGAATGGTTATAAGATTCAAATTCCTCATGAAGATACCTTTTATTCAAATACCAGCAAGCCTAGTCTAAGGCAAAAAGTAGTCTTAGTCAACAGCTTTCCTGGGGGCACTTTGTGCGCATTGCGCGCAAAGTGCCCCCAGTAAAAGTTGTTGACTCAGTCTTAAATCAGCACTTTAAGGATTAAGTCAAACTACTTAACTCATTCCATACTATGGTCACAGGCCTTGGTCAGTGGTTCTGGCACTGACGTAAGATGATAGGCATGTTGGTACTTGAACGAAAGCTCTTTTCATGAAGAATTTAAAGATGCAATTGTCATCTTAAATCTAGGTAAACATGCGTAAATATCAGGGACTGGTATGGAATGAGTTAACATGCTTAAAGACAGACTGCTCTCAATTATCATAAGGATGCTATATTCATATTCCTTGTGAAAGACCATTCATTTGTCATGAGTACCAGCTTGCTTGTTGTTCCACAGAGTATAATGGTTTGGGTCAACTGCTTTCCTTGGCATGCTCACCAAGGAAAGCTGTTGACTCAGTCCAAAACTTTGCAGTGAAAGAAAGCTCTTTTCATGAAGAATTTAAAGATGCAATTGTCATCTTAAATTTAGGTAAACATGCGTAAATATCAGGGACTGGTATGGAATGATTTCCTTGGCATGCTCACCAAGGAAAGCTGTTGACTCAGTCCAAAACTTAACAGTGAAAGAGTTAAAGTACAGTAAAACCTGTCTATTGTGGACACCTGTGGTTCTGGCAAAAGTGTCCGCAATAGACAGGTGTCCACAATAGGCAAACTGGCACAAAAATGAAATGTGACTCTGGAGATTGAGTGTTAACTCTGTAAAGCCTTTTTGCACAGTGATCATACAGCATTTGCTCTCAGTTTTTGTACATTACGCCCACGACACTTTACTCAAACTCATCTTAAACCCCCCCCATCTTAACTTGGGATTTCATAGATTTTGTCTTTTAAGGGAAAAATTGTGTATGTATGGGCTTACTAGGCTAAATAAAGTTTGCGTAATTTCTTTTACTAACAGAAAAGAAACAAACAACAAACATACCAAAGGGATATCCTATCCTTTGAGTACAGTATAACTGTATGTACCATTGTTACAAATTGTGAATAATTTTAGATGAGTCTCAGTGGGTCCTTTGTTTTAGGCTTAATGTATTACGTGAGTAATTCGGCCGGCTTCCAGGTAGAAGGATTATAGAGTGCGTATTGGAAATGACCCTTACAGGTACAGGGGGCTGTCTCTTACATAATTCTGACCACTGTAACATACTTTTTTTCTGAAACGGACAGGTACAGTGTGCAGTATTTATTGACAGGTCAGTTTTCAATATACCCAGCGTAGTAACTGAATACACATGGCCACAATGTGAGTTCTCCGTGTCACCGCGCAAGGCGGCGTGACTGCTGTCAGTACTTTGGCTGTAGCAAATGGTAATATCTCAAAATTTTCCCAATGATGACTAGGTTTTCTTGTTCTCAGATGATTCAGAATATTGTAAGGAACAATTTGGCATAGGACATGTGTGGGTTTATAAGTTATTTTGGAAGGTACAGACTGCAACCTGGTTTGTTTACATTTTTTGCGGGTTGAATTTGTAGCGTAATACCTTAATGATCGATCTATGGAGCTTAATTGTTTGATAGGCAGAGAAAGTGTGAGCAGCCTCACCCAACACGAGCATCAGTGCTGAGAGACACCTGGCATGTTCGTTGAGGCATAACTGCTCAGCTGAGTGAGCTTATTATATGTTACAGGCCACTGAACAATGGTTTAATTAGTCTTTGATTCCAGCTTAACGTGCACGGCATTGTTCAGGCATTACAGCTTGGAACATAACAAGTTGCAAAAAAATGCATTGATATATTGTGTCCGCAATAGACAGGTTGTTTTTGCATTTGGTACCCCAAAAAGTGTCCGCAATACACAATAGACAGGTGTCCACTGTAGACAGGTATCACCAATATGAAAATGACTTTAAAAACATTCGGTTCTGGCCAAAACTGTCCGCATTGAGCAGGTGTCCACAGTAGACAGGTGTCCACAAGGACAGGTTTTACTGTATTATAACACTACAATTGATAAAAGTCACTAATGACCAGACCGCATTTCATTGGAGTCCAATTGCTGCAGCTGTTATGGTGATCAAGAAAATCCCCCTAAAGACAAGTTATGCACATACATGTGTGTGTGTGTGTGTGTGTGTCTGTGTGTGTGTCTGTGTGTGTGTGTGTGTGTCTGTGTGTGTGTCTGTGTGTGTGTGCACATAAATATAAACACATACATGTATATTGTTCCACTTTGGAAGTACTTTTGAGAGGTACAAGTATTCCAGGTTTGTACATGTACATTCACTCGCTTGTTCTCACAACATAGGAAACACAACTCGATGGCCTCACTTCTAACTATCAGACTATATTCTCTGTGTCTCAATGTAAAAATATCATACAGGGATTGCGCGGGGTTCCAGAATACACTTGTATGTATGCAAAGACTACATTGATGAAGCCCAGTATGCAAGTGCAGAGAGTGGATTTCTGTGACAAATATTTTTTATTGAATCAGGTTTTTGATTTGGCTAAATTAATTACAAACTGAAAGGTTGACATACATGTACACTAGGATCCAGAGGGTCTGTATGTTGAGCCTGGGCACTGCTAGTATGTGTAAGTTTTAAATTGTATGACCAGGTGATGTAGGTATATGAAGGGTTAATAATATATAAAGATTGTTACAAGTTATACTTTTGTTGCAGAGAAAATTCATTATTTAAGCACTCTGGTATTTGAAATCTCCCCATATACATGTAGTCCCTATATCAATAAGGCATGATATAGTAGGTAATGGATTCCAACTAGTCTTTGATTTTTAAGTTTATTTGTGTTAAGTATGTATGATAACATGTCACTTGTATGCTGTTTTTTTTTCTCTAATGTGTGATATGCACATAATTATAATGGGGTAACCAAGAGTCTAAGCAAATTTATTAACTTTGGCAATGAATATTTTCACAAGTCGGTGACTTAACTTTAGGATGGGATACCTCAAGAACATATTTCTTGACATGGTATGCTGTAAACCCTTTAACAATTTTGTTTGATCTTCATTTAAGGCCACATACAGCGGTACCTGCTATTTAAGACCACCCCTACAGCCAACAAAAATTGGTCTCATACTGCAGGTGGTCTTAAATTGAAGGTATATTTAACATGTAAATAGAGCAGAGGGTCTTGAAAGAGTGGTCTTAAAAAGACATGCGGTCTTAAATTGGAGGTGGTCTTTAGAGCAGGTACCACTGTACTACTAATGGAATGTGTGTAGAATAACTTTTTTTTTTATTGTGATCCTATGGGATTGAGGTCAAGGGAATGCCATGGAAATGCCCTGATTATATATGACAATACTGTTTCATAATAAGATTTACAGACAGCATCATGTATATGTTATGTGTGCCAAATAACTACAGCATGTTATGTCAATCTCATCTCATTGAGATCAACCTGGTGCTGACGACTGACTCAGAAGTGATGTTCTGGAACCTAGCCTTTTCTTGACATACATGCAATGGTTACCAATAACATCAATATGTTTGCATTTCGGTTTGATGTCCAAAACTGTCTTTGAACAATTTTATTTTTTGGGTGGGGGTGGCTGGGTGGGGGCAGGGGGTGTTATGGTGATCAAGAATATCCCCAAAAGACAAGTTAGGCATATATATAAATATATAAATATATATATATATATATATATATATATATATATATATATATATATATATATATATATATATATATATATATATATGTATATATATATATATATATATATATATATATATATATGTATATATATATATATATATATATATATATATATATATATATATATATATATATGTATATATATATATATATATATGTATATATATATATATATATGTTTATCCTGTTTTTGCTGTTGATTTGCTTTCAAGTGCCTATGACCCTTGGTGAGGTGCACAGGCTTGCCGTCTGCCAACACCTCGCATGATACCCTCAATGTCTGGGTTGTCTGAAGTTGTTGTTGACACTGCAATGTGTCAAGGGTGAACATTCTGATTCCTTGAAAAGTCACTACATGTATATCAAGTTTTATGAGAGATACATTTGGTTACTGAAAATTCTAAGTGTTGTGCGTAAAAAATGAGTGAATATTGCAACGCAGAAATTAAGGGTTTAATGAAAGTGTTTGTGATGTCATGTTCTTTTAAATATTGTCAATCACTGTCTTTATGTAATGAGACCCAGATACTTGACCTAGTGACCTACTTTTTCACTACATAGCTTCAGGTCAAGATATATGTGTTTGTGAAGGGTCATGAAACTAAGTTAAACAGTAATGGAATTATAGCCTGGAAACCATTTAATAAGGATATGTCACTGTGACCAATATGTTTGACCTAGTGACCTACTTTAGGTACATGACACAATGTTATATGCAAATGCACCTGCGTGTAAAGTTTCATTAATCTAAGTTGAAGGACAACAGAATGACTGACCAGCCATGAAGTGTACTGTAGTTTTACATGATTTTAACACCATGACCCGGATACTTCACCTAGTGACCTATTTTTGTTTCATGACACACCTTTAGGTCAAGATATATGTGAAATTTCATGACACTAAGTTAAATAGTAAATGAATTAAAGCCCAGACACGATTTTACAACGATATGTCACTGTGACCCAGATACTTGATCCAGTGACCTACTTTTGGTACACGACACACCCTTGTATGCAGATGCACCTGTGTGTAAAGTTTCATTAATCTAAGTTGAAGGACAAGTGAAGTATTGCCTGGACACAAATAGTGAACGGGTAGACAGACAGAAAAACCGATTACTATATATGCCCCTCTTCAGATAGGATAGGGGGCATAATGCGATTTGCAAATGGGCACCTTCAGAAGATGAATGCCCAAGCTATAAAAAAACTTTCCTTTGGGTAGTTAAGTGGCAAACCCATACCAGGGAACCCTGTTGATGCAGTCTTAATATCTATCCTAGTTCAGCTGGGAAAGGGTTTAGCATGCTGTTTCCTTCATATTCTGTTTAACATATCAGGTTATATGTCAGTGTGTCATCCTCTGTATTACAGTAAAACCTCTCTAACCGAACAACTCTGTATACCGAACACCACTCTATACTGAACACTATTTCTTGGTCCTGAATATATACTTCCAATGTTAGCAAACCTCCCTATACTGAACACCTCCCCATACTGAACACTTTTTTCTGGTCCCAAGGGAGTTCGGTATAGGGAGGTTTTACTGTATTTTATAAAAGTAAAAAAGCTTATTTCTTAATTGTTGCCCCGATTACCTTAAATAATGAAGCATTCACATCCTTTAATCATGCCCTAGACCTACCCTCTTGGATTGCAGCACAGACTTAATTCTTTAAGTGCCAACTGCCACTCAAGTTGAGTTACTTAAAACAAACTGCTCTGAATTATAAGGGTGCCTGATTCATGAATCCTTGTATAAAAGACCTTTTATTCAAGTACCTGAGTGCCTGTAGTTACATGTACACAGAATATAATAATTCAGGTCAACAGCTTTCCTTGGTGCACTTTGGGTGCACCAAAAGCATGCTGAAGAAAGCTGTTGACTCGTCCAAAATGTAGCACTGAAGGAGTGAAGTGTATGGGCCACTGATCTCAAGATCCCTGGAGGTAGCCACACCCATCCAGATCACAGTGCTGCCACTGCCTAATTACAAAAAAAAGTATCCAATCTAACTTAGAAAAAAAAGTTTACATTTTCAGGAAAAGAAAGTATAAAAAAGTATAATCTGAAGCAACTCACGGGTATTGCAGCAGAATTATACTGTAACTAGAAAAGAAGATTTGCTTTAAAGCAAATCTGTCTGTGTGCCTTCAAAAGTTGTGAATATTAAATGCTACAACTTTTATCCTTTGGTATTTCACATTACATTAAGCTTATGGCTGCATGCAAATTTCAAACTCCAAATGACCTTGACCTTTGACCCTTACGGGTCACATGTAAATTGCGCAGTGTTACAATACCCACAATTTAAGCACAACATGAACCAAACGGGATGAAAATTGACCAAGTTATGGCAAGATGAAACTTTCAAAGGGCCAAGTGACCCCGACCTTTTCCCTTTTGAGGTTACATGTTCTCATAAAAATGTGCAGTGTTGCAATACATATAATTTGAGTCCAACATGATTAGAATTGGATGGAAATTGGCCAAGTTATGACTGGATCAAAGTTTCAAAGGTCCAAATGACATTGACCTTTGACTTTAAGAGGTCACATGTGGATTTTAAAAAATGTGCAGGGTTACAATAGCTACAATTTGAGCCCAACATGATCAAAATTGGATGAAAAATTGACCAAGTTATGGCTAGAAGAAAGCCACCATCAAAGTGGCCTTTGGCCATGAAATGACCTTTGACCTTGAGATGACCTCTACCTGGAGTGAACCTTGACCTCAAAAAAATGACATTTTGGATTAAAATTAACCTTTGACTTTTACATGACCTTGACATTTGAGATGATCTTTACCTTGCTATGATCAAACTCCTATACACTCGGAACCACATCTACTATAGTATACAAGATATTGAAGATTTAACTTTAATTAGCCCTTATTTGCATAATTTTGAAAAGTACATGTATGACCTCTCATTATAAAAAGGCCAGACTTCATCCATAGAAGTACAATTGTGCCAAGTTTGAAGTTTCTACATGTAGTAGTTTTCAAATGAAATGTCAGACAAAGAAAGAAAGAAAGAATTCCTAGAAAAACAATATGTCTGTGTTGGCACACAGACAAAACAAGAGAGCTGTGTTAACAGCCCATGTTCAGCTGACCTAGAGATTCATCACACTTGTGGCTCTGTAAACTTGGGATAGGATCAAGGTCACCCATGTGCTGAGTACGTCTGACTTATGTCCATGGAAGAACACTATCATAGAGAAAATTAACATGTGGAACATCCAGCATAATCTGATTGACGGTTTTGGAGAAGTCAAAAATAGCAGAAACACATTTTTTACATAAAAAATATTTGAAAAATCACTGCGCCACCTGTTGAATACATTTAATTCTAAGGGTCCCCAGAAGTCTCCCTAAGCAGTTGGCCGAGAAGTTTTGGAGAAGATTTTTAAAAGATTTGCCCCCCCTCCCCGAACAAAAAGAACAACAAAAAAAGTTTATAAAAAAAATCCAAAAATCAAAGGACCATCACCATTTGTACAAACTTGGTAGGGACCCAGGAACATTCCCACCAAGCTTGAGGTAAATCTGGCCAGTGACTTTGGAGAAGAAGTCCAAAATGTGAATTTTCGACACCAACAGATGGATTCCTAACCACCACACAACCTCAGCTGACTGACAAGTCAGCTGAGCTAAAAATCACCCATAGTTGCTTGTAATGAACAAAGAACGGACTTCCATGCTGAGTTGTACCACTTAAAGGTCAAATGTCACAGATGACGGTAATTTCCCACATTTGAGCATTAATGTGTACATCAGGACCACATTTTTCGAACCTGAAAGAATTTTTGTTTGATTTTACCTCAGGGATACAAAAAAAAACGTCTTTTATCACCCTCACCACTGAAAATATTATTGAGGTTTTTGCCGTATTTTTGCCGCCAGATGGTGCGCTTTGTGACGTCATTCTTGTCAAAGCTCCAATCTTGGTTGCAAAGTAAAGGGATTCACATCTATGCTAGCACAAAGCTATGCATTGCTGACTTGTGTGGTACAAACAATAAAAAATTGCTGTGCTGTGTTTAAATAAAAATTTAAAACAGGGTTGTTTGTTTGTCTTTACTTTGCAACCAAGTTTGGGGTGACCAAAATTTTTTCTGTGATCATGAGCGAAGTCATTCAATACACATACACCTCAATGGATAAATCATCATCATAATATTAAAGATAATTATGTTGTATTGCCCATGAGTATAAAAAATAAAAGTATATTAATGATTAGTACAAGTACAAGACACAAATTTCCATGTATCCTTCTAATCCCAGTTCAACTGAATTCAAATTTTACATGTATCCCATTGAGTTTGCTAGTTGAGAGGACTACAGAGCGTTTGCCAGCGGTAGCCGGCGTTAGTCGGCGTTTCACAGCGTTTGCCGGCATTAAAAGGGTGTCAAACCCTGGCAAACGCCGACTAACGCTGTCAAACGCCGACTAACGCTGGCAAACGCCGACTAACTCCGGCAAACGCCAAGTCCCAAAAGGCTTAATTGGATTTTGGCGTTTGCCAGCGTTAGTCGGTGTTTGCCGGCATTTGTAACGCCGGCAAACGCCATCTCACGCCGGCAGACGCTGTGTAACGCCGGGAACCGCCCTGAAACGCTGAAACGCACCCACTAACACCGAAAAAAGTTACTAGTGTAGGATCAACCAATAGTGAGGTATAAGCCAATATGTCAGTACGTAAGTTTGACCTTTCAAGGTCAAACTTCACACAATGAAAATAAAACTTGTTGGTAATTTCCTATAAATGTTTAAAATATGGGCCCTGGATCCACCGATGCCAACATAAAAAACAACATGTCAGATTTACTGAGTCAGCAAAAAGAAATAAAAACAAAAGCAAAAAAACAAACAAAAAACAAAAACAAAAACAAAAACAAAAAACACAAAAAAACCCCAACAGGCTCATGGAACTGATGGGCTCTGCTGATGGCCATCAGCAAAAAAATCATTTCCTGAAATGCATTTCTTCTATGACCTGAGGAAATTTTTCAAGGTCATTCATATTATGCCATATCAAACTTCCACATGGTACACATTTGTGGTACATTTGGTATCATTCACCTTATTGTTCATCAACATTTTGAATAGGAGATATGCATATTAAGTTCCCTCCCCAACTGCATACCTGATTGACTAGTCTCGCTTGGTGAGATACGGTGAGATACGGTGAGATAAGGGTCAGTACCTGTGGGGACAGGCGGGATATTACTAATATTTTGGAAATACAAAATACTTATCAAAGGCATGTGGAAATTTTTCTTGGATCGGGAAACACTTGAAGAATGCCAGTTTGGCATTTGTGACCTTAAATTTCTCATAAAAATGCTAATTTTATGAGAAATGAGCATTTGCCCTGACACTGACAGTGATGCGACCCGCACGTCCCCCCTGATAGCCAGGCCTCAAACCCGCGCTTTGTGGCGGGAAATAAATATGCATACTGCTTATTAAATGTCCTTTGCTAAAGTGACTTGATGAATTTGAAAAATAGGTCTAGGTCATGCAACATATTATAAAATCTGACCATTGGCTTAATGCAAATTAGGTGTAGATTTTGCAGTTCCAGCTCAATTTATTAGCACAATGTTGAATTTAATGTGTTGAGATACCTATACATGCATTATATTAGTTCCAATAATTACAACCAGTGGTGCCACTGACTCCTTATGTCATTAACTTTTGCTTATATGTAGAATATTTCTACGATGTTATATGGACGAATGAACACAAGTTGAGGTGTAATTACCATCACAAAAAAACCATTTCGTGAAATGCATGACCTTGAGAAAGTATGTCAAGATCATCCATAATACATAACATAAAAGTTTCATATATGATAAAACAAATGTGGTATATTTGGTAATGTTAGCCTTATTCTTTCTCAACATGTTGAATTGAGTGTCATTTTCTACAGTACTTAATGACCTTGAAAAAAGGTCAAGCTCACTCATAATTTTACAAAATTTGACTATCTATCTAACGCATATTTTGTGTAAATTTGGCAGTTATGTCTCAATTTATTACCACAAAATGAATTCAATGTGTTTCTCATACCAGTGATAGTAGTTCAAATTAAAACCACGAATGACTTCACATAAGACAGAGAAGCTTATATGGCTGAGAGTGAGTTACCATTGTTTCCACTAAAAATTATCCTGAGTGAGAGAAAATAGTAACTCATTCTCCTGCCATGCAAAATTTTGTTTATTCTATGTTTCATTAGATATTCATCGCAAAAAAAATGTCCTAGGCCTACTTTAAATGCCGACCTGGAGTGTTGTGTTTGTCAAGTTCTTCTTAGTTATTCAACCTTATATTTGACGAATAATCAAACAACCCTCATGCACATTTGATTTTGTCTAAGTGTAAATGCACTATCACTGGTGCAGGCACTTCACAATTTAGTGGTAACAATATTTAGGCGATGTGATCTACAGTGAGTCACTACTTTTGAATTTCACTCCAGAAAATGATAACTCACCCTCAAACATTGACTAAATAAGAATCTTGCTTGTAAAATGTCCCTTTAATGTTACATAGACAAATGATAGATGTAATGACCATAAAATTTTTATATTGAAATGCATTCCATGATCTTGAGAAAGTAGGTCAGGGTCATCAAAATTAAGCAGTATCAACTGTCTACATTTCATACACATTTGTGGTATATTTAGTATCATAAAAATCACTTATTCATTGTCCTTTATTGAGTCCATAGCATTTTTTATTGAAATGCATTCCATGACCTTGAGTAAGTAGGTCAAGGTCATCAAATTAGGCAGTATCAACCATCTAAATTTCATACACATTTGTGGTATATTTGGTATCATACAAAAGCACTTAATTTATTGTCCTTTACTGAGTCGTTAATGACCTTGTAAAATAAGTCAAGGTGACCTGAAATTTGATTAAATTTGATCATTGGCTTAATGCATATTTGGTGTATATTTTGTAGTTCTGTCTAAATTTATAATCATAAAAATCAAATTAATTGTGTTTTTGATGCCTCTGACAACAGTTCCAATAATTACCACTAGTAGCACCACCATAGCTCCACATTTCATAGACTTTTGTATGTATGATATTTTAGATTATGCAAATATTTTTATTTGAAAAAAAATATATCACAAACTAGACATACATTCAATGCAAAGCATTGATTAAAGTGTCTGCTAGGAAAAAAAAACCCTCATAATTAGGCTGCCATTTGGTCAAATTAGGTCATGGTGACACCAAAATCTAATCAGGTCATCTTGCCAGGTTAGATAAGCATATTGCCAAATTTGAGCAAAATACATGGACGCATTCTGTAGATATTGTGGTAAAGTGAACGTGAACATCCAGATGGACAACCTGAAAACATAAATGTCCCCCCATGGGGCAGAACCTTAAAAACACAAATAGAAACATTATTGCATCATCTCCTTTACAAACTTGGTAGAGGTCCATCTCGGGAACCTATGTGTAAAATCAAAGCATTCTATGCAAAGGTTTCTAAGAGGAAACTGTTTAATCTAATGGACAGACAGATGATATATGCAAACAGATCTTATAAGCTTAGATTGACAAGTCAGCAGAGAAAAATGAAAGCTTAATAAGTTTATGACCTTGACCATCAAGAAAAATGTAATATGTATTTGCACTACAGAACCACCTGGGTGTAAAAATGACAAACTGCCAGAGGTCAACTCATCAGTACACTTAGTCTCATACTCACAATGTAATGGAAAATTTTGGATTTTTTAAAAAAATGTTGTCCTTTTGTGAAAGTAATACCTGGTGGTCTAAATTGTGTGTATAAATACCCATTACCCCTTTAATTCCCCTGGGACTTACCCTAAATGCACTTGTCCTTCATATTTGTTATCATTCAGAGTTCATGTACCTGCATGTACCTACATGTATGACTATATACCTAGCTGACTTATTTTCAGCACTTTGGGGGCACTGTCAACTGCCTTTAGTTTGGGAAAGCAGCCTGGCACAGTTAACACAAGCAGCATTGCTAGCTGTATGCTATAAGATTCATGAATTTGAAATATGGCAGTTAGACAGAGGTCCATTATTACCAGCTGCACTATTAACAATTAACCTCCTCCTGCCAACAGCAGGTGCCTATCATACTATGGGTACATGCTAGACCCAGTTCAAGCAAGGTTTCACAATAATCACTCCAAACTACCAGAAGAATTTTAGGTATATTTAACTTAAATTCACATGAAAATTTTCCCTCAAAATTCATAATTAAAAGATTTCTCATACCAGCATCAACAATACATACATTAAGACCTGAGCAAAATTTTCTTTGTTTCTGCACTAGTACATTTATGTACTCAAAGTCTTAGCCTCTGAAATAAATCAGGGTTAAACCTCTGTATTTTGTGGCATTCTTAATTCTCTGGCATTATAAATTCTTTCAGATCATTTTACACCTTTTTCATGATCAGAGCAAGTATAGAAAGACTTTTCCAAATGAAATGTCTAAAATACTGTACCAAGGAATTCCCTGGCTGCCTTGACTAGTGGGAGACAGCTCAGTAATCCCAGTAACATGAAATATCAAACTGCTGTGAAATATGCCGTTCAACCCAGACATGTATTTCCTACGAATACTGACACATATACATGGAACGTGCACCCACAAAAATTTACAACAAAGTCTCAAATATACTCTAAAATGTAATAATTTTTGCTTTAATGCATTTTGACACAAGAACTGCAAAGAAAAGAGAAAGTCTAAAAAAAATAAAATGTTTCCCTACCTATTGGTCCTCCATAAATGACAAGCAACTACATGTTCATATGTTTTGTATGGATTGTGAAACAGGCCAAGCCTATACCTGTCATTCTCCATAGCATGAAACATGCTTGATGGTTTACATATATGCACGCAAACTTCATTTAACTCATTCCATACCGGTCCCTGATTTTTCTGTATATTTACCTAGATTTAAGACGACAACTGCATATTTAAATTCTTCATGAAAAGAGCTTTTGTTCAAGTACCAACATACCTATAGTCTTAAGTCAGTGGTTCTGGCACTGCCGCAAGGGCAGCTGCAGCATGACTTGCCAGGCAGTACCAGAACCACTGACCAAGGCCTGTGACCATAGTATGGAATGAGTTAATCTCGGTCTTGTAAACATACAAACATTAACTCAGAGCTAATGTCACCAAGAGGTGATTGTAAGAGAAACAGAATGGTATCTACAATGAATGGTGACTGAAATGATTAAAATTGCAAAATAAAAGCAAATATCTAGACATGACTAAGATCAAATTTGCATCTTGAACTTTTGCATTGCGGCCCATTCCAATCCCCAATCATTCCCTTGAACATGATGAGGTCCACGTTCTGCTTCAGACGTACACTTTAGGAGTTCATTTCACAGTTTTGGCCCATAGTATCTGAAAGAGTGGAAGCTACATCTGGTGGTGCTTACATGTACTATTGGGACCATCACATTTGCATTGGCACGTAAATTATGTAAAGTGGTTTTATTCTTAATCAAGTCAGTTATGTATGTGGGGCTTTTTTCATTTAGTATTTTTGAACATTTCAACTGCTGCTTGTCACATTCTGTTTACATCAAGAGAGATATGTCTTTGCTAAGAGTTCAGAACAGGTACACTGTAGGTGTAAAGTCATTAAAAACAAATCACAAAGCTGTCCTTTGGAGTGTTTCAAGTTGCACATTGTTTGCACAGTTGCAGAAAAAAAAACAGATTAACAGGCCAATAGTTAAAGTTACATGAGATAAAAGATCTCTATATGGCAAGCTGGGTGTCACAGTCAAGGGGTCTTGCATTCTGATACAGTAAATTTATCAGCTGAGTTGCTCCATATATATTTGACAGGCGTGTCAAAATTTTTGTGACAGTCAGCATGGACCTCCTAACAGTTTTACATTTTCTCGTTTTCCACTTGACAAGCTGTATTCAATAAATTCACTTTGTCTTGGATTTTCAAACTTTTTAATCAAACAAACTCATTCCATACCGTGGTCACAGGCCTTGGTCAGTGGTTCTGGCACTGCCTGGCAAGTCATGCTGCAGATGCCGTTGCAGCAGCTGCAGCATGACTTGCCAGGCAGTGCCAGAACCACTGACTTAAGACTATAGGCATGTTGGTACTTGAACGACTCTTTTCATGAAGAATTTAAATGTGCAATTGTCATCTTAAATCTAGGTAAATATAGGGAAATATCAGGGACTGGTATGGAATGAGTTAATGCACGCATTGGTATTGGTTTAGACATAGTCAGTGACTGGATTGACTGTGGGGCATAGACACTGGGTTGTGCTGGCCCTTTTTTGTGGGTGGGTGGGTGGTGTCTGAACTACACGGACGATGTGGCACTGTTGTTTCTGTTTGTGTAAAAGATAGTTGACATATATGTTGACCCTTAAAGCTGTGATTTAAGATTGAGTCAACAGCTTTCCTCGGGACACATTGCACACAAAGCGTCCCTAGGAAAGCCGATGACTGTGACTACTTTTTGCTGCAGACTAGGCTAGCTGGTATTTGAATGAAAGGTATCTTCATGAGGAATCTGAATCCTTTAATGGCTATATGTTCAACGGTAACGAGAAAACGACAATAGCAGTGATCAGCACTTTTAAGGGTTCACCTAGTTGCAAGGTGGAGGAAATTGAAGTAAACTACCATGCACAGTCACAATGACTCTTTCCACCACCACCCCCCCCCTGCCTACAATCAAACCTTTGTTGCAGACACCAGACAGGCCAGGTGAGTATTGTTGGTACTCAGCCACTTAATTGTGTGCACCAAAGAATGGTGGGGATTTTTTATGTTGTTTTGTTGCGTGGCATTTTAATGTTGTTTTGTTGCCTGGTATCATCAGTTGACAGAAGCCTGAAGACTGTGAGCCCTGATGCATTGACCCGCACTATGTCACACTGGCAGTCCTCAAATCAGGCCAGCCAAGTGCAAACACTGACTGATGCATTTAATTTTACACAGGGGAATTTAAAGCTTGTACATAGGTGCAAAACATGATCCCAGAGAATTGAATGCCATTTTGCCACATCAGGTGATTGCCAAGTCCACCCTTAAAAAAAAAGTCATTCTGTAGAATTTTTATATCTGCATGATGACTGACTCATCCCAGTGGTGTGACTCTTAAGTGACTCGTTCTGAGTAGACAAACACAGTGTCTACTGACTTGCGGCAACATGAACATGGACCGAGAGCTGGTTCCCCATTGGCCCACAGAGGGAACCACTTGTAACCCCTTTACCCCTTAAATTGAGACTGTGTAAACATCTTTCCTTGGCATGGATTGGGCATTAAGCAATCATCCCATGCCAAAGAAAGCTGTTGACCTGCCGCACGTGATCTTGACAGTTGTTATTTACAATTCTCAGTCAAATTGTTTTTCATTACTGCCAAAATCGGTTGAAAACATTGAAGCAAATGACATTTGAGCACCAGTCAGTTTTTAAGGGGAAAACCATAAAAATCCAAGTTACCAAAATCTGATTCTGGACTTTCCCTGCAATGCTGCAATAGCCTCAAGGCCACTGGTTAATTGTATCAGGCACTTCCATAGGGATTTTTTTTTTTTTTTTTTTTTTTTTTTTCATAGGGATACCACACTCTAACGTAAACTACAGTTTTCCTGTACATCAGGCAATCAAGTAATTAAAGACTTTTAACGTGTGATTGAAAAAAAAAAATTAAAAAACACACAAAATTTCAGAAACAATAAAGGTGAGTGTCTTGTCATATCTACTTGGTAGCAAGTTTCATTATTTGAGGTCTGGGGTTCAATCCCGGCCCAAACCAAGAGACTTGTCTCTGGCTCTCAATTATACCAGTGGTCCATGACTGGTTTATCAAAGGCCATGGTATGTGTTGACCTGTCTATGGGAAATGCATATTAAAGACCCCTTGCTATTTATTGAGAAGAGAAGCTGTGTTAACGGCAGAAGCAGGTTTCTGTCTGTAGAGAGGACCCCACTGGAAATAAGTCAAATCGACTTTCGTGGGTTATCCCTGCACACTACGTGCTAAATGACATACAAAATAATTATCTCACCACGACTTCTTTAACTGGGGATGATGGAAGGGGTTAAAGGTTATCAATGCTGTGGGATACCACATCAAAGGCAACAAGTGCCCTGTTACCACCAGGTGGCCAATGATATGTTAATTGTCTGCATGTCACCCATTGCCTAGATTCTCTTATCTGAGCAGAAAGTGATAAGGCCAATGGTACCTCCTCTGGCCTGGATCAGAATGAACTCCACGATCAACAATTTCTGGGGAGTATTGTGGGACGGTGGAAATTTAGAGACAAATAACCACTGATAATGATATCACAACTAAAAAGCCGATCACAGCTAACGGGGAGCCCAGTGGGCCTAATTAATGCTCTGCTAGCAGACAATTTAATGACTCCCTTTTCTGAAATGCATTCCCTCCACTACCTTCACCTTCAGCCCCGTAACAAAATTATTTAATTCAACATGTACACCATACATCAAGCTATCCATGCATGGCCTGTTTGTTCAAATCTGGTTATAACTTTTGGAGATACTGAAGAAAATCATTAAGCTTTGACAAGCACCAAAAACTCCATAATAATTGGGTCATGATGACCTAAAAAGTAGGTCAGCAAGTACATTTTTATGTACAATGTACTCCAGTGTAATTTTGATCTGGAAGCGCAATTTTCTTTGCCACCAATACACAAGCTGCACCTTGCCATTACAAAATCACTTCTTTCAACTGTACAGGCCTGGTCACGTAAAAATCAAGATCAAGGTCACCTAAAAGTCAAGGTCACTGTTATTAAATATCATATAAGCATTGGGGATGCTCTACATATCCTGTAAACTTGGCATATCCAAATCAATTATTTTTGGAGATTTGTAAATATATATCTTTAAAGTCATTTTAACTCATAATTTCTGTCAAAGTATAGATGTCACACTAGTGCCACAAGCAACCAAGATTCTGTCCTCTTTGACAATCCCACTAAGTTTCACAAAGATTCATAAAAAATATCAGGCTGCTAGACTGGTCAAAAGATTTTTACATTTTGACCCATATATTGCATAATACTGTACATGGCACCACCAATACTGAAGTTGATGTAGATTTTCATATACTTTATAAGTCCTAAAAGTTATATAGGTCTGAGTCAAAAATTGTGGACCATTCACAAAATTTTCACATTTTAACCCTATATTCCAACTGGCCATACAACCTTCACCATCAACTTGGATTAAAAACTTGTTATGATCAAAATATTTGCCCTGCATCCAGCTTTCCATACACAGTTTATTTTTTTCAAAGTGGGTAATACCTTTTCGAGTTATCAAAGAGAAACAGTAAACTTGGACAAGTGCCAAACTTGATAATAATTGGGATATGGTGACCCCAAAAGTGGGTTAGTAAGTACAGTTTTACGCACAATGTACTCAAAAGCAATTATGATCTGGAGGCTCAATCCTGTTTGCCATTGACTGATGTCCAAGTCACTCTCAGCCACTACAAAATCACCGCTTTCAACTTTACAGGTCCAGTGAGCTGTTTAAATAGGTCAAAGTCCCTGACATTGCATTAAACATATTAGCACTGGACATGATCTATACATCCCATAAATTCAAGTATTTTTTGTCTAATTCAAATTTTTTTTAGATAGTATTACAGAATTTTATATCTTTCAACACATTTTGGTTCATAATTTCCATCAAAATAAAGGTAGTTCCCCTAGTTTCATGTGCAACTGAGATTCTAGCCTGCTTGATAATCCCACTAAATTCCATAAAAATCCATGAAAAATTAAGTATGCTAGACTGGTCACAAGATTTTCAAATTTTGACCTACCGGTATTTATCTTACCTAATACTGGTGGCACCACCTATATCAAACTTGCCCTAGGTTTTCGTACACTTGATAAGTTCCCAAAGGTACATGGAGCTAACTCAAAAATTGCAGACTGTATGACGTCCACAAGCAAAATGTTTACAGAAGGATGGACTGTTGGACAGGAGTGATCACATAAACTCTGCCACCTACAGACAGCAGAGCTAAAAAGCAAGTAGCCAGAAAATTTGATTTGCTTGTTAGCAAATCAGTCTGGGTGCCTGGAGAAACTGCAATGCAATGTATGCAGCTGTGACATAAGCTGCAAATGTGTAATGGCAAGTCAACAGTGTGGCCAAGTTGGTGAAAAGTGTTGCAGAATGATATAAGACATGTCTAGCCTTGACCTTTCAAGGTCACTCTAGATCAAAAAGACAACACCAGATGAAAGCTTATATGTCATTTCCTACTCATGTTCAATAGTAACTATGGCCCCAAAGTGCACCGTTTTCCATATACAGAGATTCTAATGCTGTGTGGCCTTGCTTTGACCTTTCAAGGTCACTCAAGGTCAAAAAAGACAGCACCACATGAAAGCCTACATATACATATAGCATTCAGAATTATGTCTGTATCTATATTAGAATACCAGATATTATGAGGGTAAAAATGTCTGTCTGTCACCAGAGAGCTTCATACATCCATGTTCTCACTCATAGCCAGAAAATATGACAGATTTGAATTGTCCAGTGTCTCAAATTTGCATGTTCATAGTAACAGGCTCAACAACATGTTATGTGATAGGCCATCCTAAGGAACATATATCTGCCATTTTAAAACGTGTCACTGTCTATAATAGCTTTGAAGATATTCAAAGATTTAATTTTGGGGTATTAACCTAACTTGCACAAATGTCAATGTTTAGAACTTCAGCTCATGCTTCATTGGATGCACTTATGGGACAGTCCTATACAGTGGTACCTGCTGTATGTGGCCATCCCTTCTGCCAAGAAAAAGTGGCCACATACAGCAGGTGACCTGTCAACACAGGTAAATTTTACAAAGAAACTGACTCCTATGTCTGATCCTAGTGACCACAAAAAGCAATGCAGCTGCTCATGGCAGTGATTGCATACAGCAGGTACCACTGTATATTGAAGTTGGAATGGCATCTCTGTCCATAATAGTGTTAAAGATATTCAAGACTGAAATTTTGTTAATAGTTTTGAAAATATTCAAGATTGAACTTCTGTGTATTCTCTTAATTTGCATAAATTTAAATGTTACAACTTTGGCTCATGGTTCACTGGATGCGCCTATAGCACAAACCTATGTATTGAAGTTGGAATGGCATCTCTATCTATAATAATTTTGAAGATATTCAAGATTTAAATTTTGTGTATTAACCTAATTTGCATAAATTCAAATTCTACAATTTTGGTTCAGGGTTCATTGGATGCACCTTAAGCAGAAACCTATATGCATAAGTTAAAATTGCATCTCTATCTATAATATTTTTTAAGATATTCAAGATTTAAATTTAGGTAGTCATCTAATTTGCATAAATTCAAATCCTACAAGTATATTTCATGGTTCATTGGATGCACCTCTATCACAAACCTATATATTGTATTTGGAATGGCATCTCTATCTATTATAGTTTTGAAGATATTCAAGATTTAAATTTTCAAAGTGCCTTAATAAGCATAATTTAAAATTTTACAACTTTTATTCACTGTCCACTAGATTGGCAGATGTCACAAACCTTTATGCTGAACTTTGAATTTTGTATCTATATAGAATAGAAGATATGGAGCTTTTAAAATTTTAATTGCCCCTAATTCGCATAATTTTGAACATCATAACTATTCCAAATCAGAGAGACAACTTCCTTGCTAGGTGTATTACCATGCCAAGTTGAAACAGTGTAGGTTGCAAGGTGTCAGAGAAAAGCTTCAGACAAGAAAGAAAGAAAGAAAGAAAGAAAGAAAGAAAGAAAGAAAGAAAGAAAGAAAGAAAGAAAGAAAGAAAGAAAGAAAGAAAGAAAGAAAGAAAGAAAGAAAGAAAGAAAGAAAGAAAGAAAGAAAGAAAGAAAGAAAGAAAGAAAGAAAGAAAGAAAGAGAAAGAAAGAAAGAAAGAAAGAAAGAAAGAGAGAGAGAGAAAGAGAGAGAGAAAGAGAGAGAGAAAGAAAGAGAGAGAGAAAGAAAGAAAGAGAGAAAGAAAGAAAGAAAGAAAGAAAGAGAGAGAGAGAGAGAAAGAAAGAGAGAGAGAAAGAAAGAGAGAAAGAAAGAAAGAGAGAAAGAAAGAAAGAAAGAAAGAAAGATAGAAAGAAAGAAAGAAAGAAAGAAAGAAAGAAAGAAAGAAAGAAAGAAAGAAAGAAAGAACTTTGCAAAAACAATATGTCTGGATTGGCACAGAGACATAAAAAGTGGCCCACTGCCGCTCTGATATTTTAACTCTTTCAGTGCCAACTGGGACTAAAGTCAAACTACTAAACACAAACTGCTCTAAATTATAATAAGGATGCCAGATTCATGTTCTTGTAGAAAGACCTTTCATTCAAGTACCAGTGGGCCCATAGTTATGGAGAATATGGTGGTCTGGGTCAATGGCTTTCCTTGGTGCGCTTTGGGCTTAATGTGTCCAAAGCGCACCAAGGAAAGCTGTTGACTCAGTCCAAAACTTGGCACTAAAAGAGTTATTGCACCCCTACCCTCGCATGTTGTTATGAATGGGTTTAAGAAAATGCATGGACTCTTAGGATTCTGGGGATTAATATAAATTATTCTTATAGAACCTCTCAGTGCTAAATTTGCCTTATTGCAGGTTTGACAGGGTTTCACAGACCACGCCCACAGGGTGGAAGGAACAATTGGGATTGGATCATCTGACCCAACCAAAAAGTTAATCATAAAATAATATATCCTTGCCTGCAGGTATACATGGTATATGTACATGTGGTTCCAAAATAAAAAACATAATCTTATCTCAGTGACCCATTGATACCCATATTTTGTGAAATCTTCATCCATTGCTTCCCCCTCCCCCCTCCCCCTCCCAGCAAAACCATACAAAACAAACAATAACCACGAGGGTTGTCTGTAATGGTAATGCATACAAATAACCATGCTGAGTAATGGGCCTTTCCATGTCTATTATTAAGTGTTAATGAAGTAAATCAGTGTATTTGCTCACAGCTTCCAAAAAAATATTGTCTAATTTATGTCCACGCTGCTTAAAAGAACCCAGACAGTTCCGCTACAAGCGGATGAACAAATTAAAACCACATTTATCTGGAAAGCACAAATCTTTACTTTGTGTCAACTTCATTGACCCAGGTCAAAAACACTTTTTGTCTTAAAAGATGTTACTCATCCTGCATGAGGGGAGTTTCACGAGAAAGGTTGCTAAAGAGCCTCACAGAGGTGAAAAATAAAACCATCTTATTTACAAAAACTATGATTTTGTAATTGAAGCAGACACACATGAGACATGAAAAATCCATCAAATGGGTCTTAATAATAATGTTCACATTTCTTTTTGTGACCACTTCTGTTGGCATCCAGACAAAAAATTAGTAAACAAAACAAAATTTGCCATATGTTCAATTGAAGGTTGAATAAATCATGTGAGACCTTGCTATATGTGTGTAATACAAACTGGGCACATGCATCTTGCAATAATAGGCACTGCTTTTTCAAATAGTGCAAAACTATCATTTATTACAAGAATAAGGACCTGTTTTTCAGTACAATTTTGAAGTGTGTACATTTATTATTAAGATTTTAGAAAGTAATAATGCCCTTACTTTTAATTTCTACACTTTCTTTTAAGCTAGAAGTGGCATAAAAGAGCTGTGTAAAGTTTCAGTGAAACTGGTCTATGCATTGCCAAGTAAATGTGCACTGCCCCACAGTCCTCGAAACAGAAATATCGTTCAGGAGAGGACATGTTTTTAACAATGATATTGTCTGACATTAAAATCAGTTAAAACAACTTGAAACTGGTTATAAGTCCAGTTCTTCAGGTGAACAAGCAGCTTACATGTACACTGTGGCATTGAACAAACTGAGCTGAATTATTATCACAAATAAAGACATCATTTTCATATACCGTAGCCAATTTTATTTCAAACTGATACAATTAAGACATTTTGTAACGCATTAAGTGGCCCGTTTCTTTGAAATTACAATTGTAAAGGACTGTGCTTATGAACACATTAGTTGGGCAGAACAAAGGTGCTCCTTGTATGTACCATTACTGCATGGTGTAAATAATTACAAATCTGTTCAGGAAAGGACATGTTTTTAACAATGGTTATCAGCTTAGGAAAGTGTAATACAGGTTGATTTTTTTAATCATTTTACATACAGAGGAATATTTGTCGTTGAATTAAGAAATTTACCTCTTAGATTGAAAACATAATTTTTCAAATTCCCATTGCATCACCATAAAGTATCCCAAGCAGACATGGTATGACAGCATCAAATGAACCAAGCCAATCATGACAACAGTAACACATTAATTGGATACATGTAAGATTATGTTTTCTCAAAGACCAGTATGTATGGTCATTCAAAAATACATGTAGGTGTACATGTACTGTACTCTAGGTAATCTAACACTGGTATGAACATTCGCTCAGGAAACCATGTTCTGGAAAAGACATTTCATTTTTACCCTTAAACGGTCAGACCGGTCGTTAACGACCGGTAATCACGTGATTTTATGCTGGGCTCACACTAGCTTAGCCTTACTTGTGTAAACAACCCATAAATCATCACCAAACTGTACACAGACAGCTGTTGTGTTTCCCACAAGAAGCACATGGATCTATTTATGTATACCACTCCCTCTAGCGTCTCTGCAGATACATGATATTAAATAATGTCAGTCTCAAAGACTGTGATAGGCAGCCAATAGGGAGGGCCTACTTTGCCTTTTGCACTGGAATTGATGACTATAATTGCATGTACACTGTATACATGCATGGTGTCATCCACATTTGCAAACTACCTATCAGTATAACAAGGCCTGGCACACATGATTGTAGACCCAATCAAGCTTTGTTTCCATGGAAACATATTAAAATGGGGGGGGGGGGGAACCACAAATTTGCCATTAAAATACTGCAGTGTTGTTTTATTTCAGTCATTTTCTTACATAATATTGAACCTGGAATATAATCTATGAATAGTTATGGTGACTAATTTTGTTATGCAAAGTAACTACCTGTTACCGGTTCTGCAGACTTGTGTAAAAATGCAGTTTTTCCGGTTTTTAGCCAAGTACAAGCAATATTTTAACAGTTGCTATGGAAACAGGTCATGTGATCTATGTTTTATTGTCAAAGTTTACTGAAAGTTTATTTCTCTAGTTATCCAAATACCATGCATATGTGGAGAAAAGGGTGCTTCACATAAAATGAGGAGATACTTTCTTCTCTTATTTAGCAGATTGTAAATGATTTTTTGCCATTTATTAGCGATTAAAGTGGTTGCCATGGCAACCAGTCACGTGACTATTAGCAATTTACTGCACATAATGAAACTTGGCATTCCAGGTATCACAATGATATATACTTTTGGTATGCTACAAAGAAAACTGTTCCTACTGCACTGTGTTCAACGAAAATTGTTACCTTTATTTTTACTGATACAAAAAATAAGTGCCCAAATATTACACTATAGGACAGTGGAAACATTGAAACTTTCAACAAGAACAACATTTTACAAAACAGCTTCACATTGTAGTTTTCATTTTGTTGTTACATTTCAAACTACTTTTTCTCAAGAAAAATTTGTCATTCAAAGTAGATTATTTCTACTGATGTGCATGATTTAGCAACAAATGAAAAATGTCAGCCCAAGCTTATACTGAAGCCAACTGCCTCTTTAGTTCTCAAACAAAAACAGGATTTCAGAGGTACCCTTTGAAGTACTATGGATATTTCAAAGCATTGTAGGCTTTCTGCACCTCTTTTTGTTGAGGCAGAGAAAAGGGATGGTGCCCCTGAACCTGCAATGGACCAAAGAATACATATTTGTGCTCAATGCATTCTATAACTTGCCGTCTGACTGATGGCCAATGGTAAACAGAACCCAGTTTTTGTATATCTTTGATATTTTGGCTTGATAGCTGGCAATGACACACACAGGTCCACAGAGATCCCAAGATACCGTGTGACTCCATTTGACCAAGTTGTAACTTACCAGCAAGAAACAACAGGATTCATTGGTACCAGTGTTAACCCTTAAAGTGCTGATTTAAGATTGAGTCAACAGCTTTCCTGGGGGCACTTTGCGCGCATTGCGCGCAAAGTGCCCCCAGGAAAGCTGTTGACTAAGACTACTTTTTGCTTTAGACTAGGCTTGCTGGTATTTGAATAAAAGTTCTCTTCGTGAGGAATTTGAATATCCTAACCATTCTATGTTTAACAGTAATGAGAAAACGGCTATAGCAGTGATTAGCACTTTAAGGGTTAAAATTATGTCCTTTCCTGAACATAATAATACAGAGAAGTTTGTGCACCATAATACGGTATACTCAATTTTTAAACTTATACTGACCATGTTTATGTTGCACTACATGATCCACAAAACAAACATGATTAATCCAAGGTATACTTGAAGATGAGGTGATTTTGGTGTGTTACCTACACATAGAATGTTGTCTTATGGATTCAGGCGAGTGAAAATGGTCTGGTAATTATGGCTTTTTGAATTCAATGTTAACAAATGGGCTCAGTTATGTTATTTTTGGAAGAAACCCATTGCTAACATCTTAGAATTTGCAAGAAATATCAAATAATGCACAGTTTGAAGAAACATAGGGAGATGTTAAATATACATTCAGGAAAGGACATCTCTAATGATATAACTTCTAGGCTGTATTTATCCTGGTAGTATCAGTTTCAAGCTACTGTTTGGTTCTCAATTCTTTATAACCAGTCCAGGTATCAAAATGTAACAATACCATAGCCAGCACTCCTGTAGACTCACCACTGTTATTGACATACTAAACTGTTCAGGAAAGGACACATTTTAACGGAAAGTCTAAGCTGTATTTTGGGTTTTGTTACTTTTCACCTGATTTTGTCAACAGGTACTCAGTACTTTTTGGGTGTATCCAAGTGCATAGGAACTTCATTTTAGCAGGTTATTTGTAGCATCTGCTGGGCTTTAAGCCAGTTGCCAAAGGCAATGTTCAGGAAAGGACACCATAAACATATTTTTAACGGAAAATAATGTCTTTATTTAAATTGAACATAATCTAAAAATATTTGGTGATTAGTTTTCAATTTTTTTCTACATATTCAAGATATGATGTCACACTTTTTTTGTTTCATTACACATGCCAATCTCACACTACATTTTTTTGATTGGCTATGTTTAGTTTCTATTTATTGGAAATGAGACTCGAAAATGCAGTTAAAATTACAGAAATATGGCTGTAGATTGGTAACCATGGGACGTAGAGAGTTGAAATTTTCAGGAAAGAGACCATGGCCAACGTATAGAACACAAAATAACAACAAACACACATATATAGCATGAGAATGTTGGCCACATCTTTTGTATTAGGGTTAGCAACCTTTCTCATGAAACCACCCATGACAAAAGATCTCTACTTATTAACCTTTACCTGCCGATTTCAACAAACGTTGATGCCCTCTATATTAACACGTCAATACTAGACTGATATCACCTGGGGGAAAATATAGGGTCCAATGTGAAATTTATTATTTTCTCTTTCTGAAAGAATTTTGGCTTTGTGTTTGGTAAAAGCTGCTTCGGGACTTAGAATAACTACCAATGACTACCAGAGACTGCCTTCAGACCAAGAGCAACTGCCAGGGACTAGCTGCTTGACCTTCTCTGTATCAACAACATGGAAGAATAAAGACTGCAGAGTAATTTAAGTTTATATGCTGGACTTCATAGTTCTTCATGTCCAAAACCTGGGACCCTCTCAGTCTACATGATCATTCCAACAAGCGAGTGAGCTAATTCCCCCAAAGCTCCAAAAGCTTCCTCAACCCCCACATCCCCCAGTCACACCTCTGTAGTGATATTCTCCTCAAACCCTCTGCATACAGACCTGTCCTCCAGGTGGCAGCAGGATTGTGGTTGCGGAGGGTATAATTATGGCTGAGGTCAACAGCTTTCCTTGGCACACTTTGGGCACATGTCCAAAGCGCACCAAGGACAACTGCTGACATGGTCAAAGATTGGTACTCAGAGAGTTAATTTGTTAATTTGGACATATATATTTCCTGACTTCTACACAAAGGGAGGATTAAACCAACAGGTTAGCTTGGTCAATCACCTGTGTTAATACATTACCTGTCTTGCAGTTCAAAAGGTCCATGTTTAAATGCCTACCCACAAGGTGTCACTGCTGTACAGTACTTCCCTACATTTCAGTATTGAATAAGTAACAGTGAAATCTGTCTTCAAAGATCCTGCCCCCCCCCCCCCATCCAAACTGTGGTCTCTCACGAGGTATAAATAACATGAATTATACCAAGCACAGTATGTTAACAAGGTCAGTCTTTATTCTGACTAAGAAACAGTTAATTTTAACACATTGGGGCTTAGAACACTCCACCACACCATGCCCAGAAAATACATTGCAAATTTCACACAGAGGTAGAGATATGGACAGATGCATCTTGGGAAAAATGTAGCCGTTTCCTACCTTAATCTTGTGTTCATAGTTTTCTAAAGCTTCCATCACCATAAGAGTTGCTTCCAGTTGCCGTTCCAGCCGGCCATCATACCCGTTAAATCTATACATGCTTCCTGATACATCCACCAGGAGGCGCAATAGCTTAGGCTTTTCCTGTGGGCTCCCCATCTGCAAAAGAATTTGAAACTGACATCACTCTTCTGAAAATTACATTGGTAAAATATGTGGTAACTCAAGCAAGACCAGTACTGTTCTTACTTTTAGAGAAATTTAAGTGGACAAATACCAAAGTCATATTCAATTTGGGCTTCATAAATTGGTTACACGAACAAATGTCCATCTCCCTGCAACAAGTTTTTTTTTATTTCCAAAATATTAGTAATATCCTGCTTCCACGCAGTCACTGGCCCCTCGCAAGACTAAGGTCACCAGGGCAGCCACGTACGCAGTTATGGCAGGAAATTCATGTGCTTGCCTCGTATTTATTAGTCCTTATTATTTTAGTTTCTATTGACAATCACTCAGATGCACACATTAGTCGTGATGCGTTGAAGTTTACCATCAACTTTCTTTTCAGACTACAAATGGGAGGTAATTAATTCTGTTGTGCAAGCTAGGCTGCTAATTTATCAGTCCACAGTTGTAAACAGTAAGCCGGTAAATAGATTTAACAGGTAGAGTGTGTAGTCTTACTGATCTGTACACTTTAGCCACATCCAAAGATGTTCCAGACTGACAACAAAAAGGCATATGAACTTCCTATTTTTTGGCCTGAACCCTTTCCCCCTTAAACTGACCAAAACCAGCTGGTGGTCAAATTTTGTCTGCTTCAGTGTTTTCAACGACAGTAAAACCTGTTTTGAGAGACCACAGGGAGGAAAGACCACCTGCCTTTTCAGATCACATTTACAATGTCCCTTTTGTTATTGCACCTCTATTGACAGACCACCTGGCTTATGTGACCGATTGCTGGCCTGCCCTAAGGGCAGTCTCTGAAAACAGGTTTTACTGTACTTTAAACAATACCAAAAAAACAATATGACTGAGAGTTGTGGGTGAGACCTATAGATCAAGATCACAAGCCCCAAGTCAACAGTTTCCCTAGGCACTGAGTGCCCAACCCATGCCGAGGAAAGTTGTTGACTCAGTCTTAATTCAAGGGGAAAGGTTTAACTCCTAAAATGTCTTTCTAACAGAATTGTATCAGTGAAGCAAAAGATTTTACATGAATTGATATTTTAATCAATTACTGACCGCCATGAACCACAAATCAAACTTGCCAAAAATTTTATGTAAATTGGTTTCATTGAGTTGCAGTTGGCACCAGCAGATTTCATGCAGAGATATTACATAAATCATTAAAGCATGCAAACCACATGTATATCTTTTGCATTCTTCAACCTGTGTACAAACTGTGACTAACCACTTGGTACGGGTGACTTTTTGAACAGACTTACTGTTCACTTTACGACGTCATACCTCATCCCTACCCCCAACTTTGGCAACGTCCTTTGTTTACTTCCGCACTTTACACATGGGAACTGTACCACATCTCACGCTACATAGTGGAACACATTATCAGGGGTTTAACTGACATCGTGCCTGAAGAGTTCCACAAGGAATGAAACCAGTCGCACAAGTCCCGCAGGACCATACCCTTGCCGTGTTTTAACTATATTGCAAACTGTGACTAACCCATATTTGATGATTTACAGTGTTTTAATTTTCCGACTAATGCTCTGCTGACAACAATCACCAAAAAAAAAAAATATTTTCTTGAAATGCATTCTCTCTATGACCTGCAAAAATTAGTGAAGATCATCCACATTATGCAATATCAAACATCCACACGGTTAACATTTACAGTACATTTGGTATCATTTGCCTTATTCTTTATCAATATACTGCACTGAGTGTCCTTTTCCTTCATGCTTAATGACCTTGAAAAATAGGTCAAGGCCACCCAACTGTGAACATATACAAAAATTTGACTATTGGTCTGATGCATGTTTGGTGTAAATTTTGCAGTTCCATCTCAACTTATTAGCACAACAATGCATTTATGTTGGTTCCAATCATTACCACCAGGTGGCACTACCATGACTCTTCATATATTTTGTGACAACAGAACAGCTGGGTCTGGAACCAGCAACCTTTGGCACCTATCACCTAGCCAAAAATAGCGTTCAGACAATTCATTACCCTCAGTGCCAATAACCTTTTTTTCCTCAATTGTGCATTTTTTTTTTGGTGAGACTTCACAGTGGGATACTTTACATATAAGTTCCATATTGTTCTCTATGAAACAAAGGAACACTTTTGGATGTGTTCAATATTTTTTGAGATATCACGGTAATGTCGTCAGGATTAACCCTATACATTAAAAGTTTCATAAAAAGTTTTGAAAAAATCAGAGGACACTGGTTGTCAATAAGAACCTTGTCCATCGTAAGGTCCTTCTGTGACAAAAATTTGGTACAGCTACAGTGAATATTTTTTGAGATATCACGGTAACGCCGACAAGATGGACGGACGTCTCTAGTACAGTATTTGTTACACTTACATAGAAAAATATGACCCATATTCACAAATTTCAAACCCAACAATGACAGCAGAGATTCCAGAGTTACCAAAGCATCATCACCACGGATGGATGTATGACGCAGGGGATGACAATACCCTGCAGCACTTTATGAGCCGAGGGTAAAAATGGGAAATGCACATACCAACTGTACCAAATCCCCATTCTTTAACAAAAGAATGGTTCAATGGTGGCAAGTGAGCCCGAATGCCACAATTGATTCGGCCCAGTTTATTTATTCCAGTGCAAATAAAAAAATACTGTGTTCGGAGTTGTCCCTAATTTGAGACGGTTCATATGTAAGTCCACCAACATCAAAGGTGCACTGGAAATTTGTGTGTTTTGTGATGACGGAAGGGCTGGGTTTGGAACCACCAATCACCAAGCAGAAGATGGGAACTGTTACCAAATACCAACGTTACCAAATCCCCATTTCTAAGAACAAATGGTTATAATGGTTTTTGTCAAATTAACTTTTTGCCCACATAATGTTCCTGTAATGGTATATGGATGTGTGAACACAAGTTGAGATGTAATGACCATCACAAAAAATAAATCATTTCATGAAATGTATGTCCTCTGTGACCTTGAGAAAGTATGTCAAGGTCATCCATATTATATAAGACCGTTCCATATATGATAAATGTTTGAGGCATATTTGGTAATGTTAGCCTTATTCTTTCTCAACATGTTGAATTTAGTATTCTCTTCTAAAGTGTATAATGACCTTGAAAAATAGGTCCAGGTCATGCATAATTTTTAAAAATTTGTCTATTGACCTAATACATGATTGGTGTAAATCTGGTAGTTACAAATATGAATTTAACACGTTTTAATTTACATTCAATCTAACTTTTAGCATTAAAGGTATAGGAAAAAGCTTGATGCGTTAGACCTTAACACATGTGTCTCACCCACACTCCAAAAAGCCACACCCACCTGGGTTTCCGGATCTAAACACTTGAACAAATCAGGTTCTGGTCATTTCTCTCAATTCTATGTTATAAATTTCCAAAGTCTGTGTAATTCAGCAGAAAAATTAAAGGGAAAATGTAAATATAAGCGATGAGAGCTGCTTTTGTGTTTGTCAGGGCATAATGATGCATCGGGCAAGGCGCATTGGCCTGCGCCACACCCATGATGCCCGCTTCAATCACCTGTGTCTTTATGCCATAACACGCCCAAAAGCCACCTTCATTTCTTAATTGATACCTATAGCAGTTCAAATTTCTACCACCAGTGGCACCACCATGACCTTATATGAAATAGGAATCTTGTCTGTAAAATGTTCCCATAATGGTACACAGATGTATGTCCTCAAGTTCACATGTAATCATCATAACAAAAAAATTCTTTTATATAAATGCATTTCCTCTATGACCTTGAGAAAGTAGCTCAAGGTCATCTAAGTTGGTATGCAGTATCAACCTTCTACATAAGATATATATGTTTGTGGTATGCTTGGTATAGCTAGCCTTATTCTTTCTCAAAATACCAAATTAAGTGTCCTTAACTATGTCCTTCTTATATTAATGACCTTGCAAATCAGTCAAGGTCACCAAAACTTCACAAAATTTGACCACTGGTCTAATACATATTTGGCATAAATGTTGTAGTTCTATCTCCACTTATTATTATAATTATTAGTTTAATGTGTTTCGGACACTGATGATGTTTGTTCCAATAAAATTACAACCACTGGCGCCAGCATGACTCCATATCTCATAGACTTTTCTCTGTATAATATTGCTGTTCTGGTATATGGATGTGTGTCCACAAATATAGTTGTAATAGCCATTGCAAGAATATAATTTCCTGAAATCTATACCCTCTCTGACCTTGACAAAGCAGGTCAAGGTCACCCATACTATGTAATATTCAATTTCCACAGATGATACACATTAGTTGTACATACATTTGGTGAAATTAACCTGATAATTTCATGAATTTCATAAATTTTACCAAATAAGTCCTATATATTTCCCATTCACCTTTAGGTGGTGCCACTAGTACTTTCTGATTATACATAATCGCCTCCAAAATACATGTATGTTCACCAAATTTCATAAATATCCATTGAAAATTAAACACACCAGAGCATTTTTGTCTCATTTTTTGGCCCCCTGTACAGTGTAGTACATCATCCACCAGGTGGCATCACCGCTAAAATAGAAATAATCCCAGATTTTTATCCACAAAATCTGTCCAAAAATTACAAGGGGCTAACTTAAAAAATTGTAGATGCTATCGCATTGACAAGCAAATGTTTACGGACAGATGAAAAAGACAGATATGAGTGACTGTATAAGCTCTATGACCTACTGTCAGCAGAGCTAAAAAGCAGAATTCTGTCCATCATTACAGCTGTGACTACATTTGATCATATTTTGATGAAAATTATTGTCAATACACGGGTTTACCCAGGGATTAGTATTTGGGGGTCTTTAGGTCATGTACAGAATATGAGAGTCCCACATCTCACAAAATAATGATATGTTTTACAAGGTTTTTTTTGTTTTTTTTCTAAAGCCACTGGTCTTCCAGAATGAAAAGGTTCTTGTCTTCATATTTTAGGAGATGTTATTTTCATTCATATGATGCATAATACAATGAAAAGGTAATAAATTAAATTTTCAAGCTGGGTGTAGGGGAGTAAAGAAATTATGATAGCATTACTTAAGTTTTGGGCGCGTGGGTGGTGCTTTTGATATCTAAAAATGACTGTTCATCGTGACAAAATATCTTTTATCTTGAACTAAATCAAGTCTACAAGACAATCTTATTTTCACGCTCCTTCATTTTCAGTTGTACATGATAAATACCTTACAGAATGCTCCTTCACGTCCTTGGTGAAAGTTCAACAATCATTGTATGATCAAGATATCCTGATGGTTTCTTCTTATTTTATTTATATTTTGTGTGTGTAAAAATTCCCTTATCTGAGATAATATTTACAACAGCATATTTCTTTGGTAAATGGTATGATACAAATTTAAAAAATGAGAATATTGAATATCAGCCAAAAGCAGTTTGAAAAAACACATGAACTTGTCAATGACTCTGTATATGCAATGCCACCTAGTGGTAAAAGTGTGTCAAACTTGTGAAAGCACATGGTGCACTTACCTGAAATACAAAACAAAATTTGGGGCTCCAGGGAATCATTTCTGGCACAAGATTTTCTTTAAAATGAGCATTTCTGTTCAAGGAGCACACAAACTGGATTACTATTGTATTATTTTGAGTTATGATATTTCGCATGAGTCACGACATTTGGTATAGAAGTTCCTCCATTGCTGCTCACAACAAAATTTTCCTGTGTAAATTTGCTGGCGAAAATCAATAAAAGTACAATAAACTTCATTTATTTCTTACATACATGTATATCATTTACTTTTGCAATTATATGTATTCAGTTGGATTGACATTTTCATGCATTTTAAGCACACATTCTCCTGTTTTAATCTTCACAAAACTTCCGCAATTCCACGAACTTGCCTTTCACTTTGGACAGAGTGACATTTGATTGCCTTTTTTTTTTTCTGTTTCCTACAGGATACAATATTGTACTTTTTGCAGGTCCTGATGACCATTTTCTGCATGAAGTATGCAATATATTGCAGCAAGTATAAAACCCTGCTTAATATATGCATTACATTTTGGCAAACGATAAAGAAAATGCCCCGAGATCTAACTGCTTCGTTCCGTTCACAAACAGTCTTTAATTCTCACAGTCCAAGTAGATCTGGGTACAAACTCTAGTGGGAGTCAGTTTGATATTTTATTTCATTTAGACCCATTTCACTCATTCCCCACTTACTTTTGTGTATAATACATTGGAACCTCCAATTGAGACCAAAAGAGACTGTTTCTACATATATTAACCCCACCAATATCGAGTATATTTTTTTGATATTATCTTTTATTAAATAATATCCTTATTAACACCCTTAAGTGCCACATTCTGGACTAAGTCAACAGCTCCTTGGTGTGCAATGCGACCAAAGCGTGCCGAAGAAAGCTGTTGACTTGGACTACAGGTAACTACTGGCATGCTCATACAGTAAAACCTCTTTAACTGAACACCTCTGTATACCAAACACCTCTCTATACTGAACACCATTTCTCGGTCCCAAATATATACTTTCAATGCTATCAAACCTCCATATACCGAACACCTCACTATACTGAACACTTTTTTCCAGTCCCAAGGGTGTTCGGTATAGGGAGGTTTCATTGTACATATACTTGAATGAAAGGTCTTTTAACAAAGAACGGGAAATCTAGCATCCTTGTTATAATTCAGTTCAGTCAATGTTAAGTAATTCAACTTCACAAAATTTCTGCAATTGCATAAAGTTGCCTTCCACTTCGGGCAGAGTGACATTTGATTGCACTCCCCTATTAACCTGTCATTTTTCAGTCCCTTATGTGGCCTTAACTGGCAGATTCCACTGTAGTTGTATTACAGTGTATGCTTTTGATGACAAAGTGTGACGAAACCTTTTTACTTTTATGTTGTCATTGCTGTCCGATAAGCAGGTGGCCTACTGTAACATATAGACTGCAGCTTTACAAAACAAAGAGCTGATGTCCAGAAAGTCACCAACTCAGGTCTTTCACTCTTTGACTTTGTGGCAGCTTTCAAGCGCACAGCTCCTCTGACTTGTAGTACAGAATCATATTGAATGAATGCTCTGATCATTGAAACTATGTAATTTTACACCAAAAAAATCTTCTGAACTCTCTACAAATATCAACCACTAATGCTTTACAATCTGGCATCTTCCATACCCCAGTCAAGTTCACATTAAACATGAAACAACTCTGTACAATTATTTCAGAAGAACATTAAGTTTTATCAGACAGATAATGGCTCACTGCTGGTGTCTAGCAGGCCAAGATGATGAATTTAATAAATTTCCTGTTTATCACAGCAACTTAACCCTTAAAGTGCTAATCACGGCTACAGCTGTTTTCTCATTACCATTAAACATATAATGGGTAAAAGATTCAGATTCCTCACGAAGATACCTTTCATTGAAATACCAGCAAACCTAGTCTGAAGCAAAAAGTAGCCTTAGTCAACAGCTTTCCTTGGGACACCTAGGGCACAATGTGCGCAAAGTGTTGGAGAAAAGCTGTTGACTCAGTCTTAAATCAGTGATTTAAGGGTTATTATCCTATCTTCTCCCTACCACTCACATTCATGTCAAACCAATAACTCCCTTTACCGGACCTTGTAAAGCCTGCAATTTGGCTAAGGCACACAAAAAAAAAATCCTCAGCACTGTCATATTATCGGCATCTCCTTTGAAATATTGCTCTATCAAAACATTATTCTACAAGAAAATATTAAAATATGTGACACCATTTCACATGATTTACATGTGATGTGGTGTGTCAGGTCTTACAGGTGCATGAATTTTAAACTGTTTCAAGTCTCACTACTGTGTGGTGAACAGAACAGTGCGGTGTGACACCTGAGCAGATTGGATAGGTTGGTGCTGCCCTCTTGTGCTAAAGGTTATAAACTATAATTGTACCTTGCACACAGTGTCTGCATTCTGTTTCTTAGATCACAAATTGTTTGCCATACCACGTGAGCAATACAATATGTGTCCCCCAGTAATTAACCCTTTCCCCCTTGAATTGAGACCGAGTCAACAGCTTTCCTTGGCATGGGTTGGGCACTAAGTGCCCAAGGAAAGCTGTTGACCTGGGGCATGTGATCTTGATGGGTCTCATCTGCAATTCTCAGTCAACTTTTTTTCATTATTGTTGAAATTAGTTGAAAATGCTGAAGCAGATGACATTTAACCACCAGCCAGTTTTGGCCAGTTTAAAGGGGAAAGGGTTAATAACTGCATCTGGGATAAGAACGGTGCCAAAACTGATACAATTTGTAATCGGGTCTAACAATTACCTCTGGGTCTTTCTCCCCTCTTCTCTTGTAGATTGCCTTCTCGCCAGTTAGACCTTCAATCAGTTTGGCTTCATCCAGGTCTCCCTGGGTCTGGTGTTTCAGCCATTGTCTTTCCTTGCCCTTGGCCTGCAATACAAAAACAAAGGCTAGGCAATTGGTGCCAAAGGTTGCAGGTTCAAGTCCCGCTCATTTTGAACATAAAATATACATTTTCGGCATTTCCTTAATTTATTTCCAGGATTCTGGAAATAAATGCCGACTCAGTAAATATACTGCATAACTCTGTTGATATGGCACTCGCACATAACTACCTCCATTGAACCATTCTTTTTTTAAGAATGGGGATTTGGTCGAGTGGGTATGTGCGTTTCCCATTTCAGATAGGTGATTGGTGCCAAAGGTTGCAGGTTCGAGTCCCGCTCGTTTCGAACATAAAAAGCCAGGACGAATGCTGATGTCACATCAAATAACTTTTTCCATTATCAATTGGACACAATAGCTTTTCATTTCTAATTTTTCTTCTTGGCTCTTTACTACAAAGACTTCACTTGCCAAATAAGGACACAACAATTTTTTGCACATTATGCACCAATTGCAATTATCCTTCAAATAAGCTGCATAGAGTTGGTCATGACCTATTAATTTGTGCACAGAAAGTGATGATGTCATAGCACACTGACCTGTAGTGCATCCAGAATGACCCTGAGAGACTGGATCTGCTTACGTACTCCCGCAGCATACCTGTCATAGAGCTCCCCATCAAACTCACTCATCTGAATCTCCTTCAGCCTTTGTTTCCAAGCCTTTAAGCCCATCTCTCTTGCAGCCTTTCTCACCTGCGAAAAAAATAACAAAAGGACTGTGACAGTCCTGTGCTCAGCTGACCCTACATGCACAGACTGAAGTGGTCATGTCAACTATGATCACCCCTGTTTCAGACCATGATCACAGTTGCTATTATGTAATCCCCTTGCCAATTGTTAAAAATACAGGAAAATCATAGCACCACCTGTTGAACAAAATAAGGCCTCAGGGTCCCCACAAGTGTCCCTATGCAATTCGAAGCAATTGGCTGGGCTGTTTGCAAGATAATTTTTTAACATTTTGCCAAAAAATCAACAACAAAATTCACTGGATCATGACCATTTGAACAAACCTGGCAGAGACTCACCCAAATTACATCCCCACCAAGTTTCAAGTGAATCTGCTCTATGGTTTTGGAGAAGTCAAAAATGTGAATTTCCATTACAATCCCCATTCACTTAGTATAGGATGCATACATCAACTAGGAAGCATCCGAATAGAAAAAAAAAATCTTTAAAAATCAGCCATCAAGAACAAATGAAGAATTTAGTCTAGGAGTCCCTAGGAGTGTTCCTGTTCTCAAACCAATTGGGTTAGCCGTTTCAGAGAAGATTTTTTACAATTTGCCAAAACAAAAAAATTCATAAAAGATCTGAAAAAGATTTGAGCATGATCATTTGAATAAACTTGGTAGAGACCCACCCAAGGTACACTGCCACCAAGTTTGAATGCCCATTGACTTGCATTAGAATGCCCATTGACTTGCATAGTAATCAAGAGGAAAGGTGCATTTACCGATAAGTACTCGAATTGAAAAAATATCGTTGAAAATCAGAAATCCACAGCAGTGCCACCTAGTGTATAACTTTGTGTAACCCTTTCACAAGGAACATATCCACCAAGTTTCAGCTTAATCTGAGTGACCGTTCTAGAGAAGAATTCCACAACAGCAAAAACACACACAAAATCATGAAACAAAAGAAAAAAGTTGCAGCACCACCTGGTGAACATATTGATATCAAAGCAATTTGGTAAGTGATTTCACAGAAGATTTTTAGAATTGGCCCCCCAAATAAGAAAAAAAAATCGATAAAAAACAAAAATCACTGAACTATGGCCATTTGAACAAATTTGGTAGAGACCCGCCCCAGGTATATTGCCAGCAAGTTTGAAATCAATCTGCGCAGTGGTTTTAGTTGAAAATGTGAATTGTGGATGCCGACTGATGGCAGACGACGGATGGACGACGGATGCCTAACGGATGCCTAACTACCACATAAGCTCAGCTGAGCTAAAAATACATTAAAAAAATAAAATCAATGAAAAAATACAGAGAGGAGCATGAGGATTGAGTGGAAATTATGTTTACATGTATTGCCAACATAAAATTCACTTGATTTTGCTTCTTTTTTTAGGAGGGGGGGTGACGGTTTTGTTTTTTCTTTAATTCGTTGCTGATGGCACAAAACTATGATGATATAAACACCATGAAATAGTAGTTAACATAGTTTTTTATGGGTACTATGTCCAAAAACTGTAAAATTAAAACTTCAAGTAAACGCCTGAAATGCAAAGACTGGAAATTTTTACATGCGAAAAATACATAATACAATCATGTACAAGTACGTGTATGTATACTGAATGGTCTTCTCTGCCAAATTGTAACTTATAATTAAACTATAATTTCTGATTAACATTTCATTACAGGGCCCTACATGCACATGGAATCAGGTCACAGTGATCCAGAAATTCTAAGCATTTCCTGCATCTATGAACTGGCCCTTCTGCTAAATTTGAGCAAAACGCATGTCAATGTTTCATAATATATTAAACCAACAATACATGTACGGTGAACGAAAGAATTTACTTGACCACATGACAAATCTTCCATTGGGGACCTGCATATAAAAATTCTTCAAATGTATGATTATTATGATGTAATTCACAAGAGATATTAACCCTTTCAGTGCCAAATTTTGGACTGAGTCAACAGCTTTTCTCGACTTGCATTGGGCGCAATGTGCCCAATGCATGCAGAGAAAAACTGTTGACCTGGGATATTTTCTCTGGAACTATAGGCATGCTGGTACTTGAATGAAATATGTATCTGGGATCCTAATGATAACCCAGACTAGATTGACTCAAGTAGATCGACTTAAGACATGATTGGCACTGAAAGAGTTAATTCTTGTGGGTAGAAGCTGACCTCCTCAGGCACTGCATCTTTGTCCATCTGAGACACCTGGTGGACGTCGTGCCCAGCATCTAATCGGTACGGACCTCCAAGGCCACCAAGGCCAGCAGTGTCTCTTCCTCCTGACAACACAAAAAAATGGCATTAACCATCTCCCTCCAACATCAGCATTTGGTGCACATGGGGCATTATTCTTTCAATTAGAACATGATTTTGTCTCTGAGCGAATGGTCAATATTTACCATCAAAGGAAAACACCTGGCATGTGTGCAAGAAGGTAAAAGACGTCCGGGTTCTTTTATACTATCACTGTGGTTGCAGGATGTTATTCCATACCAATAGGAGTCAGACAGCTTTTGCCTTCAAATACACTCATCACAGACTCAATTTTAACAGACATTCAATATTGCTTTGTCTTAAAGACTGAACATTTTATTGGCTTTAACTGAACTTCAGGTGGAAACGATAAAAGATCATATCAGTGGAACAAACATTGGTCACTATCGTACAGTGATCAGGGAACAACTGTGGGACCAGTAACAATGTATTTTGAATATAAGGCATGCATATTAATTTCATGCCACAACTGCATACATGGTTGTTTTTGGCGAGAAATGGGCTGCTGACTGCGTGGGGAAGCAAGATACTTTTGGAAATAAAGAATACTTAGAACAGGCAGATAGAAATTTATTCTTCTAACCACTTTAGGAAGCAAGGAATGAATATGACTTTGATATTTGTAAACTTAAATTTCTCTAAAAGACACTAATTTTATGAGAAAGGGGTATCTAGCCCTGTCTGTGGGAGTGACATGCCCGCGTGTCCTTCATGATTGGCAAGCGTTATCCCAGCGCTTTGTGGCAGGAAATTAATATGCATATCTTGAGTATTGGGCTCTAAGGTTACATCAAAAGTTTTCACTGAGTTAAAATAACCTCTGGCTACGAACAGTACAAATACCCAAAACCCATTTCAAATAAGCAGATTGGACGATATCAATTTGATAACATGCAATAACACTGCTTTGACTCCTTTGTTGGAATCTTTGTCAGTGACGTACCTGTTCCACCAGCCCAAGTGTTGCCCCCCACATGAGGAGCACCCTTAGGGTCCACTTTGCCATGTTTAGGTGACTCGGCCTGTTTACGTAATTCTTGGTCATAGGTGATCTTAAACAGAGAAGGTACGCTCCATTAATAATATTAGTAAATGTCACATCCATGCACACAGGGTATGTGCCAACTGGTGAGGTGGGAAATTTCTTGAAATGAGCGCACCATATAATTCCCTTTTATGCACGCCCCACTTTCTGATTTTCAAAATATTACTTCAGTTTCAAATATTAACCCTTTCCCCCTTGAAATAAAACTGACTCCACAGCATTCCTTGCCACGGGTAAGTGTCCAACCCATGCCAAGGAAAGTTGTTGACCTCGGGCACATGGTCTTCATAGGTCTCATCCACTATTAATATATCTCAGTCAAATTGTTTTCCATTACTGCTCAGATTAGCTGAAGACACTGAAGCAGACGACATTTGACAAGCCAGTTTTGGCCGGTTTACAAGGAAAAGGGTAAATTTATATTAAACATGTACATGTATTTGTACAGTTCAGGCTACTGAAGTTAGATTTTCTAATCAAGCCAGCTAGGCACTCCACAAGCAAAACAAGAGTATTCCTCAAAGCATACCTGAAGTGGTCTCTCTGGGTCCCCGATCAAGTTTCTCCACTGCTGTATCGATCTCTCTAGGTTGACAAGAGCCGTCTCCCACAGTCGTACACAACCCCCGGAGTCCACTGTCACCAGACCGTCTTCACTCATCCCCGCCATGGCCAGGTTTATGTCTGAGGACGAATGCATCCAGGCACTATAGGCAGATGTGTTGATGACTCTGCAACAAACACATGCTGCATGTTTTGGAATGGAACTACATATAAGATGATGTAAACTGTAACGTACTTTGCTTCAAGAGTACTTAGTTCTGTCAATTTTGTGTACCTGCCTTGAGTTTATATTCAGGGAAATTTGTGTTCTTTAGCATGCTGTCAAAATTCATGCAACTAAATGCACCTCAAAATTGTAAGAATCTTTAGATGTGCTGTAAAAGTACTTAGTTTCATGTGTATAAAATTCATGTTTTGGATTTATAAGCATTTCACTCAAAGTTTAGTTTAACTATTTTGAACACACATTTAGTTCCTATAAAACCTACACTAAAATACCGTTTTGTTGTGTATCAACTTTTTTTCTTTTTTCCAATGAGCAAAACAAAAATACACATAAAATTAACCATTAAAGCGCTGATTTAAGACTAAGTGAACAGATTTCATTGGGGCACTTTGTGCGCAAAGTGCCCGAGGAAAGCTGTTGACTGAGACTACTTTTTGCTTTAGTCTAGGCTTGATGGTATTTAAATGAAAGGTATTTTTATGAGGAATTTGAATATTTTAACCATTATATGTTTAACGCTATAGAGAAAATGAGTTTAGCCATTATTAGCACTGTAAGGGTTAAGAGAACTCAATTGACACTGCATAATCATGATTATGTACATGGCAGTTATGTTATGATCAAGTCCTACCTTAAATTGCTGTCAGTGGCTTCTCACCTTGTGTTTTTAGCATGATGGTGATTAAGTTATAGATACATTCCTGGTATTCAAAGAGAGTTTAATCTGAATCTTAATTTAATCCTAAAATGAAAGTCAATGTGGCTTTGGCCCTTGAACTACTGAATCGATGGCCTAATGTTTGATCTATACTTGTAAGATTAATTAATCTATGTTCTGCACTGTAATTGGAAACTTGGCATTTAAGTTTTCATTTTGTGAAATCAATCTTGATTCAATCCAGATTTTATTCTTGGATCAAAAGATTAAATGCTGGATCAAACTAAGATTGATTTAATAAAATGAACCTTCAAATCCTTACACGTAAGTTCGTGTTGTAGCCAAGAGCATACATTGGCAAAATCCTTGAAGTTCTGACCAAACATTGAGCCAAGGATTAATTTGTTTAGGGCCCCACCCACATGGATTTTAACTTTGGGATGAAAGTTGGGATCATATCAAATTCTTAGTGAATACAACCACTGAAGAAATGTATAAAATTACACCTGACAGGTTTTCTAGTCCAGGAAATAGAAAGACACAATGGCCTAAGTATAAAAGCAAATGCCCCTACATATGTAAAGTTAAAAGTCCTATCATTGTGGGAACACCTGATGAAACTATATATTTTATCTTCAACAATTCTGCTGTAGCTGCAATATGATACATTCATATTAGCTGCGGGACTACTCAGCCCATCTAGGTCAACAAAGAAGTAACTATACATGTGGGTGACTACTGTATCAAGCTGGTCAAAATGGGTTGCTGTTGCAAAATTAAAATTATTATGACTTGGATATTTCCTCATTTTTTTTCCTTTTTTCAGAAAAGGGAGCCATATTCTCTAAATACTTACTGAACTTAATATTATCATAGTGTTTAAAATAACTATTCTTTATTTCCAGAAATGTTAGTTGTGTATGTATCAGAATGCCTGAATCATTTCAAATGCTCATCACAGTTGCCTTGTGCGATTTTTTGTTCAAAATTAATATGTATGAGTCATATTATGCTGCAGCAATTCAACAATTCAGCCTTTTTTCACCTTTTTGAAGATTGAACTTTTAATACCAACTAGATATATTTTAAATACTTAGGCCAAATAAAATAATAAACAGTTTCTTAGGTACTGTCTACATCAGTCTCACCTCAATCCCCTTTTATCTATTTAAAATGTAAAAATGTCTTTTCATATAATCTTGTCTCTTCAATGTGTTTTGGTTCTGAATTTGGCTCCTTTCTAAAAAGAAGGGAGAAATAATTCATGCATAAAAGTAACTAAAAAAAAAAAAAAAAAAAAAATGGCTGCTTTCATCAATTTTGTTCAAAATGTACCTGCGGAAACTCGGTATTTCATTTTCATGGACTTAAAAGTAAAGGTATATATGTCAGTGGAAAAGACATGACTGGAAGTTCATGCTTCTTTCTGCATCAAACTGGAACAATCTTATACAACTGACCAGTCCAGTCTGATCAGTCATGAAACAAAGTTCATAATTACTTATGTACTTACCCTGGTATAGGTATATATCTGAGTTTGTGGCTCACAATATCACTGACCTCCAGGTAGCCAGACAGCTGCTGTGGCTTCACTCCTGCCAAGTGAACAGATGCATCACGTGAGATATCATACAACTAGCATTTGAATATCATGATAACCACCTGATGCAGTGCCCAAGGGACTGTTACAGTATCTACGAGGCTAACCCTTATGGTGTCTTATGTATTGTGTGCAACATAAATAACATGTATATGGACTAAATTCATAAGGCTTTTTTCTCACCATATGAGACGTTGTGTAAGAGTGAAAGTTTGTTTTATAGTATCCACAGAAAAGGAGATGGTTGTAAGGAAAGTGGCCGTCTTTGATCCTGTTATGTCACCACCTAGAACCTGATTTTGACTGACTAAAATTTTGCATGACAGTATTTGAGACGACTCTGCACTGTTTAGAAAATTCATCTGAAAATAAATGCAAATCTGTCAACAATTTGAATAGCAAGAATTAGACAAACTACAGACTGAGTACATTGTTGTTGATTAAGCTACCTAAAGTCTGCATGACCCCCGCCCAGTGTTTTGGTCTACCTTTCACCTTTTTCTCGCTGTCTTCTAGTTTTTACCACCTTTGGCCTTGTTAATTAAAGAGTACAGTAAATGAATTACATGAGCATAATATCTGAAACTTGTCAAAAGAAAAAAAAAAGAAAAACAAGCAAGAAAAACAAAAAATAATATAAAACAGACAGACAGACGCATGGACGGATGGATTGGTGGCTGGATGGATGGAGGGAGGGAGGGAGGGAGGGAGGGAGGGAGGGAGGAAGGGATGGAAGGAGGGAGGGAGGGACGGATGGACAGATGGACGGACAGACAGACAGACAGACAGACAGACAGACAGACAGACAGATAGATAAAATAAAACTTCTAGATGCAATCCAATTTGTCACTTTTTTGCTTTCAAGTCCTGGGCAAAGCCTACAGCCAAACATGGACATTACGCTGCAATCTGAGATAACAAGAAGTTTGGCCACATTGTGACAATGATCATTTTGTGTAAACCATGCACAACCAATTTGTCTGATGAAGCAGTCAATGTGGATGTCTCCATTTTCTCCTGCATGATTAATTTAGGGAAATAGCCCCCCAATAAAATGTCTTTATTTTGTTACTGTCACGACATAATGGTTAATGTGTACATATATGGTGATGTATGACAGGGATTCAGGTTATGCCTCACAGAAAAGAAATTTGGGGTTTGTAGGAAAAAAACACAAAAAAATTAACAAACATTAACATTTTAGTGCCAAATTTTTATTGAGTCAACAGCTTTTCTTGGCATGTATAGGGCGCCCAATGCACACCGAGAAAAGCTGTTGACCTGGAGTATTCTCTCTGGAACTATAGGCATACTGGTACTTGAATGAAAGGTCTTTTCACAAGGAATAGGAATCTGTGATCCTTATAATAAATCAGACATGTCTGACTTAAGTAGATTGACTTTAGATGGAATTCTGGAGTCAGTTCATGCTTGTCTCGGTAATTTTACCTCACCTTGTGGGAAGACTTCCTTGGGAACCTTCCAGGTGGGCAGAGCTCGCACCACCTGACCTGACTCTGGTAGATACACGATGGGCGTGTTGTCTGAACGCCTTCCATGGGTGGCCCCTAAAATTGTCTTCTTTATAAACTCCTGTGGTTCATCATTCTGGTCTACTCGGGGACTAACGTGGAGGTCGACGGTGGTCTGCAATAGTGATGGTACATATATACCTTGTACCTTGCATTTACAAGGGCAAAATATCATTAATATTGAACAACAGGCGCAATGTGGGTCAGCCGTAATAGTCAGTTTCACTCAACATGGTGCTCACTACCAGGTGATTATCAATACAAAGAATGCTGCCATTTTGCTATAGTAAATTAAGCCTACAACCAGCCTACTCTTCTTCAGAACTACTATTATGGCCTTTGTAGCATATAGTTACTGTAATTAGGAAATTTGATGTTCTAACCTGTCATCTGCATCATTATTTTGTAAGTACAGGGACAAATTTTAAAATCTGTATTCATGATGTGAATGCCAGGCATGTGTCTGATGACTAAGGAGCTCCGGGAAAAAACTGCCACATTTTTCAGATATTTATAAGGTTAAATTCTTATGTCTTTTATCGCCAACTGGGATTGTCAAGAACACAAAAAGAGTTGCCAAAAATCTGTACAAGCAAATATTGGTTAAAGATTGCAGTGTAAATTGTGTTTTATGACCAAAACAAGTGCTGAAACCTAGACCTCATCACTCTTTGGTTTTACCAGCAAAATCTACATTGCAGTACCATAATACAAGGTACGATACATGGCCCTGTGATTTCAGTTTAAAAAACTCTGTGGTAGATTTTGCTGTATGCTCACCAGGTCTGGCAGTCCTACTGCTATGGTTGCATATGTGTGCTTGGAGGAGGACACTCTGTTGGGACTGCTGATTTGCTGGTCAAGAGCCTTACTGAGCAGTGGATCAGCCAATGGCAAAGTAGAAAACATGTCATTCTGGCCAATCAGGTTTCCTGTTTGAAGAGATGAGAAATCGTAAAAAATATACAGGTTTAATAGTCCCTGCAAACCACCCACTGTACAATTGTTACAAAGTCTCAGCAGCAGAATTCAATTTGGTTCCTGATCAAATTTCTTGTAAACATGCATATCATTAATAATACAATGGGATCTACTGCAAAATAATACCGATACTTAAACATGGGCATGGGGCTTTAGAGAAACCCTTAACTGAGGTTATTCCAAGTGTTTGACAATGAGATCTACATTATAATATCATTACACATTTTTGCAAGGTTCAGCCTAAATTCAAAGCCCTCCATGATTAAGTTTTTTTAAATGTAATTTATCTCAATCCAAAAAAGGCCTCTGAAGGATACAGCTCCTGATTCTAATGGCTGTGCAGATCCTCAAGAGCTGTATATTCCTCACAACTTTGAGGATACATGAATTTAATTCAGTGTCCTTGTGTCCTCAGATCCTGGTGGATCTGAGGACACAAGGACACTGAATTGGCCATGGGATAACCTCAAAATATCTATATGAGGAGCATGACAGGAGTTTCTGTACCTTCAATTCCATCCTGTCCTGACATATGCTGAAGTACATACTCCATGGGCTCTGGCTGACTTAACAGATATGTCCTGAAAGTGTAGAATTACACATATAAACAATACAGTTGACCATCCAGGTGATAAAATTAAAAGGCAATCACAGATTGCTGGATCCATGTCCCCCCCCCCCCCCCCCCATTTATTTATAACCCTTGCTAATCACATGTCTCATTTTGGAAGGACTGTAGTTAATAGAGATAGGCCATGACAATGACCCAGATACTGGACCTACTGACCTACTTTATGCATGGCACACTCTTGTGTCCAGATACACACCTGTGTAAAGTTTCATGATTCTAAGTCAAAGAACAACAGAATTATAGCCCGGGCATGAAGTGTAAAGTAGTTTTACATGAATGTACCACTGTGACCCAGATACTTGACCTAATGACCTACTTTTAATTCACAACAAAATTCAGGTCAAGACATATGCATGTGTGAAGTTTCATGAAACTGAGTTAAATAATAAGGGAATTATAGCCCTGACATGATTTTACAAGAATATGTCACTGTGACCCAGACACTTGACCTACCGGTACCGACCTAATTTTGGTACATGACACACCCTAGTGTCCAGATGCACCTATGTGTAAAGTTTCATTAATCTAAGTTGAAGGACAAGCGAGTTATAGCCCGGGCACGAAATGCTGACACAGATGCACGGACACACAGAAAAAGCTATTTCTATATGCCCGTACAGTGGTACCTCTTTTGAGAGACCGCCCCTACGGCAGGTCAAAATGTGGTCTCTCAAAACAGGTGGTCTTTCATTAGAGGTACAACAACATGGAAAAGATAGCACAGTGTTCTGAGAGAGTGGTCTTAAAAAGATATGCGGTCTCTCATTAGAGGGGTCTCTCAAGAGAGGTACCACTGTATTATTAACCCTTTTCAAGCATATCTGCCCTCTTGAGTGCCAATCAGGTCTTATGTTGATCTACTACAGTGAAACTGGTCTGAATTATCATTAGGATCTCAGATTTGTATTCCTCACAAAAAGACCTTTCATTCAACATGCTCAAGTACTAGCACGCCTCTAGTTCCAGCGAAAAGCTGTTGACTCAGTCCAGAATTTGGCAATTAAAGAGTTAAGTATAATATACTCACTGAAGGGAGTCGGCCTCGGTCAGGAGCCAAGTCTCTTTGGAGAGCATGTTAACTGACTGAATGAGAATTGGTAGAGATATCTCATGACAACGGCCCTCTAACATGTTGACAACGTCAATGCTCTGTCTGAAAATGAACAAAAATGGCTGACTTGTACTTCAATTTGGCCGTGACATTTTGATTTATCTTACAAAAGACAGGAAGAGGCACAGGGCTATATATAACCCACTGGTAATTAAATTTCTAATATTTTCTGCTGGAGTTATATGAAAATTGAACACAATTTTGTCTTTTATCCCATGTTTGTGCTTGCACTCCCTACAAACCCCAATGTAATATAGCTATGTGATCTGCTTTCTCGTATTATAAAGTTTATATGCAATTAGCCACGTGTTGTTAGGGTAACAACTGTGCTGTTGACATAAATAAAACATTGTTCGAAATCCCTTTTTTGTGCATTTATTTCACTGTAAAACAAGGATGAATACAAACGGTAGCTCGTTTGGGTATCTGGGCCCACAAAATTGAATCTTGTGTTCTGTGGGCCCAGATACCCACACTCGCTATAGTTAGTCTATTCATGGCATCATCAACAGCGATTTTTGCATATATACCTGGGTACAAGTTTACAATTTTATGTTACACAGCATATATGAAAAGTGTACACAAGATTTTGTTAATCTCAGCATCGTCTCAAAATTGAGACAAGTACATAGTGAGACTGCCAAGAGATCTCACATTGTGAGATTAGGGATGAAGCTCTTTTTTTCCTCTTATGTGTACAAAGTGAATTAACCCTTTCCCCCTTAAACCGGCCAAAACCAGCCTCAGATCAAATGTCGTCTGCCTCCATGTTTTCTACTAATTTCAACAGTAATGAAAAGCAATTTGACTGATAATTGAAGATGAGATCTATCAAGATAACATGACCCAGATCAACAGCTTTCCTTGGCATGGGTTGGGCACTAAGTGCTGTTGACTCAGTCCTAGTTCAAGGGGGAAAGGGTAAAACATTGTAAGGCAGCTGTTGTGTGTCCAGAGTTTGTGGTCAATGCAACAGGGAAAGATTTTGAGTTTGTTTATAATGCATTACATTTCTACATGTATGAATCCTAATCTTTGTTTCACTTGTAACCTTGATTGATTACGACTTGGAATTTGTTTGGTCTATAATGTCTATAATAACCTACCACTTCAGTAACTACTACTATGATCAACAGTGATTTTTTGTATAACCCGGTAGGTCATTCTCCAACTGACACCATCATAGCTGGACAATGACTTGATGTACAAAACAATACAAAACAATAATTATTCATGACCAAGGCCTGTGATGGATTTATTATTTTTGACCCTTTCTCCCCCACCCCAAAAAAATAAAGAAAAGAAAAATGGGCAAAACCCACTGGTGGTCAAATGTCGTCTGATTCAGGGATTTTGACTAATTTCAACAGTAATGAGAAACAATATAAGTGAGAACTGAAAGGTGAGACATATTAAGATAATATATCCCTGGTCAACAACTTCTCCTCGTGTTGGTTGGGCATTAACCATTAAACCCTTGCCAAGGAAAGCTGTTGACATGATCTTAATTCAAGAGGTGACAGGGTTAAGTGCATGTGTTCTGGGATTTGGGGGGGGGGGGGGAGGAAGCAGCTTAGCAAATTTAGAGTTTGAATGTGCGTGCACATACGACCCATGGAATCAGACCTTGAATCAAAATATTCTGTTTTTACCACTGAAACAGATAAAGGAAAAAACCTGTGTTTTGGCATTTTGACTCTTTCCTGGTAAGAATAAAACTGAGTCAATAACTTTCTTGGCACCATTGGGCACAGCAACAAAGGAAGCCATTGACCTATTGACCTTAGCCATGACATCAGGGTAGATCTTACCCACAATTCTAAGCAAAAATGTTTTCTATTAACATGAAATATTGGTAAAAAGTTTTAGCAGATAATGGTTAACTCCTGTTTGTGCGCATCTCGCCGAAAAATATCAACACTATGAATATATATCTCACCCTTTTTCTTTGTAGAAAAGCAGCATGCAATCCGGCTCATGAGCAAACTGACTACACATCTTGTGTTGTCCCTGCAACAGTAATTGTACCCCATTGTTTTATGTTAAATCAACAGGTGACCTGGAGAGAACATATAGCGTAGTTTGTCAAAATACCACTAGATGGCAGCACATGACCAACTTAGTCTAAGACATATCAAGACAAAACCGTATACTATACTGAGTCAGCAGCTTTCCTTGGGGTGGTGTGGGCACTTAGTGTATGAACCTGTCCCTGGGAAAGCTGTTGACCTGGGGTATGCTATTCTGACAGGGTTCATCTACAATTCTCACTCATTTTTTTGTTAACACTAACAATAATATGAGATGGAAACAGATGACACTTTACCTCCTGCTGTTGTTGAGAGTTCAAGGGAGAAAGGGTGAATAAGCATTTACTAAAGATATCTGTGACCTCTTTTAGCACATTCATTGCCATATTTTGAGCTGAGTCAACAGCTTTCCTCCGCACGCTTTGGGTGCAATGTGCCCAACACATGACGAGGAAGACTGTTGACCTGAACTATTATATTCTATGTAATTGTAGACAAGCAGCTACTTGAATGAAAGGTCTTTTCACAAGGAACATGAATCTAACAGCTTTATTATAATTCAGAGCAGTGTGTTATAGGATTTAGTACCAGCTGGCACCAAAAAGTTAAGTGCACAAAGCAGGTGTATACAGGTGGCTGTAGACATACAATGGACTTACCTGCTGTGAACGGAAACTGCGAGTGATTTTGTCTGCAGCAGCCTCCAGCATTGTGGCTGTCTCCAGTCTAGTTATATCACCCGTTACAGTGTTTACACTCAGAACTATGTTTGACTGAAAAAAAAAATGCATCAGAAAAGAAGTCATGCAAATGGCCAAAATTACCACAGAACTTTGAAACTTCCATCTTCTAATAATTAAGATACCATGGCAACTGATTTTTTGCTTTATTTTCTTAGTTTCCCATAAAAAATATATACTATCCACAGTTAAAAGGCATATATTTTGCAGAAATATTATGTTCTACAAACAAAAAGCAAAAGCTCGTAAAATTTTAGTAAAATTACCTTTCAAACTGTACATGTACTTACTGCCACCCAAGTTATTTTCTGTGATTTTCAAAGGTGATTCCACATTAAGCAGACCACAACATCAAGGTATACTTCTGCATTAGTCTGCACATTCACAGACCATGAGATGAAAAAAATTAAAGAACAACCTGTTCTCAGCTGACCCTGACCCAAAATACATTCCACGCAGTTCAGAAGTGTTCCTATGCAATTTTGAAGGAACTGGCTGACTGGTATATTTTTTTAAGAATTCACCAAAAAAATAAATAAATAATAAAACATAAAAAATAAAATATAATAATCTAAAAATCATTGGAGCATGACCATTTGAACATGGTCATTAGGGACCTACCCAAAGCACATTCTGCCAAGTTTGATGAAAATCTGGCGAACAGTTATGGGGAAGTTGAAATGTGAATTACCATTGCAAATTGAAACAATCATTAACCCATAGAACCCAACAGACCACTATAGCGGTCTGAGCAAGAGATGATATAACCCGGCAGACTGCTAAAGTGGTCTGCAAAACTGATCAAAATACATGTATTTCCATGGGAGCCCAGGGGGAGATGCTCACTTTCTGTGGGAGCTCAGGGTTCAAAGGGTTAAAAATCTGGGATAAGCCATATTTCCACCCACCCACCCATCCACCCAAAAGAGAAAAAACAATAATAAATGGAAAAATCTCAAAATCAATAGAGCATGGCCACATGAACAGACTTGGCAGAGACCAACCAAAGGTTCATCCCTACCAACTTTAAAGAAAATCTGGCAAATGGTTTGGAGGAGTAGACAATGTGAACTGCAGATGCAGGGACTGACAAGAGACCATCACCCATCCCATAACCTCTGAGCAATCAGCTCAGGTAAAAAAAAAAAAAAAGAAACAAGAGGATCATGATGATCGTGTGCTCTGCTGACTGGGATCTGCTTTTACAGTATTGGAACACATGGACTGCAGTCTAGATTTGTACAGCTATATACATGTATGTAGAGTGGTAGCAAAGTTTGTCCTTAAAATAAATTTTGCAGAAGGACAGATGGACGGACAGACAGACAGACGACGGATGCAAACGGATTCCATAAGCTGTGCTGATGGTAGTACATGTATTATCAATTGACATACCTTGCTGTTTCAATGGCTGCCGGTGTACAGTGGCAGCACTCACTTACAGTCACAAAGTCTGATATCGCATAACTTCGTCAAAAATTAACATTATCCACATTATTTTCGCAAACTTTCATTGTCTAAGGTCCAAATATATTTTGATAAAATTTTAAGCAATTCTATCATGCTGTTCTGGAGAAAGAAGTCAAAAATAGCCTTAACAAGCAAAAATTCATAAAAAAAATAGAAAAAAAAAACGCAGCACCACCTGGTGGCCAAAATGAGAACTAGTTGACCCCAGGTGACCCTATGTGCAATATCAAAGCAATTGGCCAGGTAGTTTTTGAGATGAAGAAATTTTTTTTTTTTTTCAAAAAATAAATTAAAAAATTCATTAAAAAAAGGAAAATCATTGCATCATCATCTCCTTCGCAAACTTGGTAGAGGTTCACCTGGGCAACATCCATGTGCAAAATTAAAACATTCCATACAGCGATTTTGAGAAGAAGTCAAAAGGGTAAATACAATAGTGTAATATATGCACTGGATTCAATTTGCCATATATATATATATATATATATATATATACAGCTGCAGCACCTCCTTACAGTTGCGAAGTTTGATATCCCATAACTTTGCCTAAAATTAACATATCCATATTATTTTCACAAACTTTCATTGTCTAATGTCCAACTACATTCTGATAAAATTTCAGGCAATTCTGTTCAGCCGTTCTGGAGAAGTCCAAAATAGCCTTAACAGGCAGTAATTCATAAAAAAATAGGAAAAAAATCACAGCGCCACCTGGTAGCCAAAATAAGAACTAGTTGACCCCAGATGACCCTATGTGCAATATCAAAGCAATTGACTTCGTAGTTCTTAAGATGAAGAAATTTTTATTTTTTTCAAAAAATAAATTAAAAATTTCATAAAAAATAGAAAAATTATTGCATCATCATCTCCTTCGCAAACTTGGCAGAGGTCCACCTGGGGATCATCCATGTGCAAAATCAAAACATTCTATGTAGCGGTTTTTGAGAAGAAGTCAAAAATATAAAAAGTCTAACGACAGACGGACGGAAGGACGGACGACAGACGCAAACGGATTCTATAAGCTTTGCTGACTGACAAGTCAGCAGAGCTAAAATCCACGCTGCATTAAACATTGTGATGTGGGCTTACCACTTCCTCATGCAGTACCACACTCTCATCCAACGGAAAACCCAGCGGTGCCAGGTGGATCCTGGGCCTGTAGGAACTGCGGGTGGTTGGGAAGATGTCGTAGAGGTCAATGCATGTCAGGTGCTGACTACGTGGGTTCATGGTGTAGAGACTGATCGGGTTTGATGTAGCAACATGGATCAGGTCATCCTTGAACACTGATGGCTGTCGGTAGGCAGCTGCAGGAATGCAACATGGTCACTAGTTCTCAAATTATGTGGTCATTTTTATTTTGCATAACACAGTAAAAGGGTTTATATGTGATTGTCACTTAATCTAATTATATCCCTTCCATTTGACATAAAGGTTCTACTTGTACAGCACTGTGCATCCTGTTGTTTGATACATGTATAAGCCACAAAATAGGACTTTTTCTCATTTTGTCTACGCATGTTCCTGCAGTTAAAAAGAAAAATCTACAGATTTTGAGTTGAATTTTTTTGGCTTCTTTTTGTGGCATGAAACGATTAAAGCCCAGGTAGAGTAGTGTCATATGCTACAATGTGCTGGTATATGTGTGACTAACCAAATGTGGAGAGTTTCTTTGACAGTGGGCCAATTTTGCAAGCACTTTGCCCATGTATACATATACACATATACATCAAATCAGACTCCAGCCTACCTTTGGACACAGCAGTATTGAGGATTATACTCGTCTCGTACAAGGGAAGTGTCCAGAAAGCCTCCTGCTCTGAGAACAACAATGAACGGGCTTCATGGCGCTCCAGGCCATAGGACTGAACATTCAACTTCACTGGTCCCTGAGCGAGGAAAAATAGCAACAATGATGTCAGGCACGACACATTTTACTTTACCATGAAAATTGACCTTTCTGTTCTTGTCGTTTTGGACAGAAATATCTTTGATACACATTAGCCCTTTCAGTGCCAAATTTTGGACCGAGTCAACAGCTTTTCTCTGTGTGCATTGGGTGCACTGTGCCAAAAAAGTTGTTGACCTGGGGTATTCTCTCCGGAACTATACGCATACTGGTATTTAAATGAAAGGTCTTTTTACGAAGAATACAAATCTAGTATCCTAATGATAATTCAGACTTGACTGACTTAAATAGACCGACTTTAGATGTAATTGGCACTAAAAGAGTTAAAAGGGGCCAGTTATGCTGCATCACAGTGAGCCGCCCAAGCACAAGGGCGAAATAGTTTATTTTAGGCTAAAAAAAACAAACAAACAAACAAAAAAACAACTTGTTGCTCTCTTTAGGATTCCCACACAAAAATCTGGGCACAAAGTTGACAATTTCACCTAAAGAAATTAACAGAACCCTAAACGAATGTATGTACATGAATGTAATTCTGTTAGGAATTGTGTCAGCTTTTCCTCTATCCCTATTACGCCTACACCCTTTTAAAAAGACATTTTTTCAGTCCCTTCACATGGCCTTAATATGGCCATTCCACTGCGATAGTTATAAGAAATCATTCTGTATTAAGGGAAAATTTATAGGTTTTCTTTTCACTGGAAACATGTCTTCTCTGCTTTTCCCCATCGTTACACAGTTAGCAAATTTAAATTTATATTGTACTTTTATTTCCAAGAGAGAAGGCAGTATAGTATTAGTTTTCCTTCTATTCAATATTATAAAATCAGGAATTATGAAAATTTTTATGAAAGTGACAAGGAGTGTTGACTTTTATCGAAGAAAAATATGATCTTAAAACTACTCTTCTCAATACAGGACATTACCTCGAGCAACTGCTGTTTGACAGGAAAATATTTTTGTAGTGCATCCAAGACCAACCATTAGACTTCAAGCATCGTCTCAAAGCTCATTACACCTACCTTGATTCTGAGGTGTTTATCTTCGACAGGACAACTCATCAGTTTAGTTTGCTTACGTTGTCCCTGGCTCTTGATATGTAGTTGTCCAGCAAATTCAAATTTGGGTAAAGGAAGCCTGGAATGAAGATTACAGACGGCCCTTGACATGTGCCACATGGAACACCTAACCCTTAAAGTGCTAATCACTGCTATAGTTTCTTTCTCATTACTGTAAAAGATATGATGGTTAACACATTCAAATTCCTGATGAAGATACCTTTCATTCAAATACCAGCTAGCCTAGTCTAAAGCAAAAAGTAGTCTTAGTCAACAGCTTTCCTCGGGACACTATGTGTGCAATGCAAGCAAAGTGTCCTAAGGAAAGCTGTTGACTCAATCTTAAATTAGCACTTTAAGGGTCAATCATAATTCGTGAATTGAAGGGCTCACAACATGTATAAAGCTCACTTTTGATGTATTGAGTTTCATAGGCATGTGGTCTCTTTCGCCTCATAAACATCCTACATTGTGTTGAACTCTGATAGTACACGGTGCGAAGATCATGATTATCAATAACATGAAAACGTGGGACTAAAAAGGAGAATTCACATTTTCCATGTTGATGTAACTTTCATGAGACATTTATTTTGATCCAAGTTTGTTTGTTTTTTTTTTACACATTCCCCACATGAATTTTGTCATGTTGATCTCGGCAGATCAATTATCCGAGGCAAGAATCCATCCTACAGATTTTTCAATGCACATTTTGTTCTGTGTTGCCACACCCAATTCACTCAGGATTTTGATTAGCCGCTAGATACGTTCTACTTTAAATGACTAGAACATAAAAACAAATGGTCACCTTTTGTTTAGCTTTCCTTTTTTTAAAATGAGTATTGAGGTATATATAAAAGTATGCGAATATAAGACTCATAATTTCTAGTGAATGTATTCCAGTGTATTCCAGTTATACATTATGAAATGACTAACAACAGTCTAGCTTCTTTAGAAATTTACCTCCAGTTTAGGACCACCGATTATAGGTGACCATTGTTTGCTGGCAGAAGGGGTAGTCTTAAATAGCAGGTACTAAAATTTTTCTTCTTTCTTTTTTTTTAAATAGCAGGTACAGTAGTCCCTCCTTTGAAAGACCACTCCTTTGGGAGACCACCTCCTTTGAGAGACCACACTTGTCACGTCTTTCTGTAGTACTTTTCATGTTATTTATACCTCCTTTGAAGGACCACCTGCTTTATGTGACCACCTTTTGGATGGCACTAGGGGCGGTCTCTCAAAGGAGGGACTACTGTACCACTATACCACATGAAAACACCTGATCAGTCACAGAAAGGACCAGTCAGCTGAAAGTAAGTGAAAATGCCGAGATTCAGCAGCTCTCTGCTCTCCCAGTGGCAGACATATACAGAGGCCAGCTGCTCTAGCCAACCCCATTCATAGCTGTTTAAGGGGTGGGCTCTCATAGACCAGGCTACTATTCAGTGTGCCTCTCTCAGGGTACCACGTTTTCTCCCCGTTTCTAATATTCAAAAGTTTGATCGTGTAAATCCTTTCGCCCCACACACCTAGATGACTTGAATCAACACTTGGATCACAAGTTTCTGCCTTACATGGAATTTTGTTCGAATGACGCCTTTCCTATTAACTCTTTCATCGTCAACTGCAGCAAAAGTCAACGTGCTCTCGGTTGAGATATTCTATCTGCACGAACCTTCCATTCAAGCCAGTGGCTTTCCTCGGCACACTCTGGCACCATAGTGGCCAAAGTGTTCCGAGGAAAGCCGAGGACTCAGTCAATACATTGCACCGAAAGAGTGGATTAAAGGATCACGTAGGAAAATAAATTTTTCCCTTATCCCAATAAAAAACAATAACGAACAGTAAACAGATAATTTACCTTTCTGTGCCAAGCATGACAAAATGTCGATCAACTTATGTCAAACTAGTCAGAATTATCATAAGAATCCCAGATTCGTATTCCTCATTAAAAGGTCTTTTCCTTCAAGTTCCAGCATGCCTGTAGTTACTGAGAGAATATCCGAGGTCAACAGCTTTTGCAATGTGCCCAATCAGTGCCCAGAAAAGCTGTTGACTCAGTCCAAAATTTGGCACTTAAACAGTTAAAGTGTAGTTCTGTGTCAAATATGGGTATGTCGTCTACGTACTATGCAACTTATTCTTGTCCATCTTTCCAAGATATCATGGTTCAACCATCTTTGACGAAAAAAGAATGTCTAGTTTGTCATGACATCAAAAGCCACAGATACTTCTGTTTGAAAATTTATGGAATAATCACAAACGCTTTGATTTCCCATTGATTGATCACTTTATTGCTCAGCTTAACTAACAAACGTACATCATGTATCTGCACAAGGGGTTAAAACAGCCAGGTAAACTTGTCATTTTAAACAACAAACTGCAATAATCATGTACATACGAAGAACAAGACCATTCCATTTGATGAACTAAATTCCGTACCAAATTTCAACTGAAAATTGTTACAGGCTATGCTCATTATCTTGGTCAATATATAAATTAACCCTTAACAGTACATCAAATCTCTTTCATGTTTCAAAATCGAATATGTGTCTGTTTACTCTCTCAGATTTGGATCAAGAATAAGTTGCAATCTTCAAATTAACCAATATATTCATGTTGATGTTATGTACAGTGCCACTAAAATCAAATAATTTGCATATACAGGGTGTATATATATATAAAAATATATATGCATGCACACACATATATATTATAATATACAATGTATATACAATGTATGTGTGTGTATATATGATATACAGCATTTGGTGTCCATCAAGAATTATCATGACATAGGCTACAATAAATAATGCATCCATATAGTATTACAGTTATAGCAGGGCCTATGCAGCAATTATGTGGGTTTCCAAAAATTTTTGTACAATAAAATATTTCATGAGATACGGTGCTGACTCCTTGACAAAAAACAGTTTAAGTTTTGTGATGACAGGATAAAGTTTTCAGTCCTTGTCCCTTTCTCATTATGAGACACTGCTTCTGATTACCAACAAGCCAAGCTAAGGTTTCATTTGTATTCAAAAAAAAAAAAAAAAAAAAATTCATTTGTATTCAGTCAAACACCTTTTGTATGGAAATAACAATAACAAACTATTATGAAGTGAAACAAACAATTGCATGTAGTGCACAAACATATGATATGAACCAGATCCTTTTCAGGACCTCAAATATAAAACAAGAGGACTGTAACTGTCCTGTGCTCAGCTGACCCTACATGAACAGACTGAAGTGGTTCTATGAACTATGATATCAAGGTCACCTCTTGTTTCAGACCATAATCACTGTTGCTAACATGTACATATCCCCTTGCTAATTGTAAAAAAATACAGCAAAATTGCAGCACCACCTGCTGAACAAATTAAGGTTTAGGGGTCCTCAAAAGTGTCCTTATGCAATTTGAAGCAAATTGGCTGGGAGGTTTCCGTGAAGATTTTTTAACATTTTGCCAAAAAATCAACAAAATTCATATCACTGAAAAAAAAATTCTACTGGACCATGATCATTTAAATAAACCTGGTAGAGACTCACCCAAGGTACATCCTCCCCATGTTTCAAATGAATCTGCTTGATGGTTTTGGAGAAAAAGTAAAAAATGTGAATTTCCATTGAAATCCCCATTAATTTACATAAATAGAGTGCATGCATCAACCAGCCAGCACCCAAATTTTAAAAAATCATTAAAAATCAGGCATCAAGAACAAATTAAGAACTAGAAGTACCTAGGAGTGTTCCTGTGTGATACCAAAACAATTGGGTGAGCAGTTTCGGAGAATTTTTAAGATTTGCCAAAAAAGAAAAAAAAATTGTAAAATTTTAAAAATCACTGGAGTGTGATCATTTGAACAAACCTGGTAGAGATCCAACCAAGGCACAACCCCACCAAGTTTGAGGTACATCTGGCTGATGGTTTTGAGAAAAAAAATGTACACTGTTGACAATTCTTGATGGCAGACATACAACGTTAACAGACCATAAGATAAGCTCAGCTGCCTGACAAGTCAGCTGAGCTAAAGACTTTGATGCTACTAATGGTGACCACCTACATCTCACATTTATGTTTTCCTTTCCTGCAAGCCCATAGTCAAGCACTGTTCATACCATGAATATGGTCAAATTTACACCCACTCGCCCCTCCTACAATCAAAATCTAAAAAATTCAAGGACAGCAAGTATAAAATACTCTAACCCTTTTCCCCATAGCGAATTCCAGGACGTGCCCAACAAGTCAATACAGGAGGTATGCTAAGGTAAACTATCCTGATCCTTTGCCCTATCTCTGATCCAAAGCACAGATACCAAGCATTTTCCAAGTTCTATTACAGCATTTTCTACCAAGTTTTCATGTTGTACAATGCCATTCTAGCATCAATTGCACACACAAATGCTATGTTCCTCATGATCTGTCAGCCACAACTTCACCCCTGCTATACACAATACCAAGAAAACATCTTGTGATAAGTCTAAGTTAGAGCCATGCCTTACACTGTATGCAAATTCAAGTGTGTTGTATATGTATAATGGTGTAGTATACTTAATAATAAATGACATATTTGGCAGCATGGACATATATTTTTTTTCTTTTCTTTCCACAAACACCCTCCAGTGAGACGGTTTTTCACTTTAAGGACTCATTTGATGTTAAGTAACACTGATTTAAAAATCATCATATAATAATCATTTTACCCAAATTCCTTGACACTTTTCAATTTCAGTGTGGAAAATTTTGGTCAGACACTTACACAGCATGTCCTGAAAGAGCACCTGCCTTCACAGATAACAATTTGGTCATTTTTATATTGGGGTCATCTTTCAGGAGGTTTCACTGTATATGTATTCAAAGATGTACAGTGGTACCTGCTGTATGTGGCCACCCCTTCAGCCCAGGAAAAGTGGCCTCATACAGCAGGTGACCTGTCACTGCAAGTAAATTTACAAAGAAACTGACTCCTATGTCCAAGCCTGGTGGTTACAAAAAGCAATGTGGCTGTTCAGGGCACTGGTTGCATACAGCAGGTACTACTGAATACAAGTTAAATGTGCTAAGGTTAAAGGTCATTGAGCTACGATAATGCAACATAATCTCCTTTGTAAAGCCATACATCACTTTTCACTAATTTGGAGAAATGGACAAATTGTTGACCTCGCTACAAAGATTAAGATAGGCACATGACCACACTCCACATCTACAACCTTCCAACCCTGTGCTGCTTCCCATCAGGTAACTAAGACCAGAGGACTAAAATCTTTTCTGCCCCTTTGGGCCAAAAATATAATGAGGTACCATGTTGCGTATAACAATAGTCCACGGAGGACATTTTAGTTTATTTTACTCTGTCAGGCCAAAGTTTTGAACTGAATAAGCAGCCTTCTTCAACATGCTTTGAGTGCAAGCACAGAGGTGCACCACAGAAGGTCACAGACCTTCTTTCCTTTTCTTTTTTTTTTATTTTGTCTAGAACTACATGCATGATGGAACCGGAATAAAAAACCACATGCATGATGGAACTGGAATGAAAAGCTGTTGTTTATCATGAATTATGACCACGTCAACTTTTGTTATGATCAGTACTGAAACAGGTACCAAGAGTTAACACGCAATACTGTAGGAATCTCTTACTCTCTCCCCAGGTTGATGTTGGCTGGATCAGCACCAACTGGAATGCCATGTTTGTGCATAGTTTCAATAACTGTGTCTGTCAGTTCTTTGTTGTAGCTGTCAAAGTCGAATACATTTCGAACCACACTCGCCAGACCCTCACTCGGGAATTTCTGAAAATCAAAAAGTTTGAACGATCATTGAACAAAACATAATGCAGACATGTCACTGATACACATTAAACATGTCTGATTCCAAACTTTTGCAAAGAATATATGTTTAACTGAAAACACCATACTACATGTACATATATTTATTTTGACACATATAAATTTTCACAATTTTTGCATTTCATGCCTGTTACATGTAACTGAAGTTTCAATTTCACTATTTTGGACTTGTTCCTATCAAACTTATGTTAAAATACTATCACTTCTCTGTGTCTTTATTTTCATGGTTTTGTGCCAATGGCCAAATAAGCAAATTTACAATAAAAGAACAACAAAATGAAGTAAATTTATAGAAGTATTACTTAATGTGGCTACTTTCCCATTGTTAGACTGTTTACTCTGGCCTACATCATGAACAGGACCCTCCATTGTTTCCATAGTTACAAATACGCATTTACAACCTTGGCTTCTTTGTAGAATATTGAAAAGGGACACTGAACATGGTAATTAAGGACATCAACAGGATTTTCAGGTAAGCAGCCAAAATTGCATGCTTACCAGGGAAGATTTTTTTTTGGGAGGGGAGGGGGGTTTGTTTGTTTGCTTTGGCACTGATGCACAAAAATCAGATATTTAAGACATTTTGAAACTACCAATTTGCAGATTTTAGCACCCATAGTACATGTTGTACATCTGTAGTAGGTATGTTGATATTTTTGTACATTTGGTATCTTCTTCATGCATTTTGAACAAAGTCAGTCCCCAAAGCAAGAGGTTTATATGTCACTACACGGTAACACCTTGAAGAGACTGTTTACAGATGGGTAAACCTTACTTCCAGGGGGTATAAACCTGGTAAAGTGACACTTATCTCCCCCAGGGCCCTCTTACACGCGCCACGCAATCGACCATTCATGCCCGTGGCGTGTGTGTGTTGACCTGTTGTGAGTGTATTTCTTACAGCAGCCACTACTGAATCAGGAGACTTGCTGCCCTCGTCATCATCACTGACATCATCAGGCACAGGTAACCCAAACATGTCCCACTAAGCCTTTGAGCAGTTAAGTGGAAACTGCACGCGAACAGCCAAAGACGAAGAGTCCCTTGGATCAGATGGGATGCAAACCCTGTATACCACACACAGAAATGGAGGACCATAACCATTCAGCCACAGCGACCCCAATTCCATATTTGGTCAGTATGAATAACATCATTTGACAAGATGCATGTGCAGTGGTATTTGCTATTTAAGACCACCTCTACTATCAGAAAAAAACATGGTCTTTAAACAGTAAGTTCAAGTAGGTTAGCCAAAAAAAACTCAAACTTTTTTTTTTGAAAAATACAACAGTGCCTTCACAGAGTGATCTTAACCAATGCTGTTTTCCATGGAAGCTGGTCTGCATGGAAGGAACTGCTGTTTCTGAATCTTGAGATGCAACCTGGGGACAACGATTACCTGCAAGTGTTTGACCATGTTGACCACCTCCCTTGTGGAATAAGGGTAGGAGATTAACCCCTGGTCTGCCATGTCTCGCAGTTCTCCAAATGCCAGCACCAGTTTGCGTAGAATGTCTTCTGGCACTTCTGGGCCATACTGGCGCAGCATGGACATCTCGGATTCCATGTCTGGGTTATCTACCGCGTGACAACTAAATATATCACCTGCAGAGAGAGAATGTAAATAAATACCTGCACGTCACATTTTTGCAAGGGCCCCTATGGTATTACCAGGGATGAAGTGCATCAGAAATTCAGGGTCTTTGCCCTGTGACCTGCAAAAATAGGCCAGGAAATAATCCCAAGTTACCTAAAACCTGCAAAAAAATTAATCAACATGAGTAACATGAAATGTAAGTCTGAGGTGAAATGTACAGTTACACCAAATCCCTATTCCTTAAAAGATTGATTCAATTTAGGCAGGTATGCATGTATGCCATAATTGTATTTAATCCAGAACAAGTACTGTATTCCGAGTTGCCCCAGATTGGGGATTGTACACATGTAAGTCCACCAGCATCAAAGGAGCATGGAAAATGTATGTGTCGTGACCACGTAACAGCCAAGTCTCAAACCAGCAATTTTTGACACCAATCATCTGGCTCCAAATGGGACATTCACAGACGAACCGCAACAAGTCAATGCCATAAGATCCATGGAAGCATACAGGCATACACAGGGCAATCATGCTCTGTATGGCTCTCATTTCATGCATAATGCCTATAACGTAGACTATGCTCCCAAAATCAAGACAGAAGAATAGTGGCATTTAAGACCCCAGATGACAAAACTCTTGGGCGATTATTCGTATAAAGTTTCTCTTCTTTTGCATAAAGGCTTCAAATATTGATATGCAAATGAGCAAATCATATGCAAGTTACACCATCAAGTGCTGCCCCTGGGGTCATAAAATGGTGCAGCCTTAATTGTTGCAGAGACAGTAACTTCATTAGATAGCCCAAGACAACCACGTTTTGCCTTTTTTTTTCTTTTTTTTTTTTGTTTCTTCACAAACATATCTTTAAATGAAACCACAGATCAGTTAAATCTTTTAATGGTTTTTTCCAGATATCATAATATTCTTAAAATACAGATACCAAGCTTACCCATGGCTCCAAAGAAGTCGTTGCCTAGGAAAGGGAAACCTGGTCTATTAGCCAATACGATCATGCGGAAGTCAGGATGGGCCACCAAGATGTTTGCCGAGGGAGCTAATCCCGATGACGCTGTGAAACAATGTCATATCATTATAAAACTTTAAAAACCAGACAATTTATTCTTGCATAAATGCAGCATAGACAACAATAACAGTTTTTACTGATCAGTATTTTTAGCAACAGTAGCTGATCAATTTCATGGATAAAAGTCAACCATGTTCCCAAGCATAAAAATTACTAACTTCAATTTCAAAATCTGCACTATTTTTCAACTTATTTTTGCATTTTTCAGTATAGTTCCTGAAGAAAAAAAGTTCTTAAAATACAGTTGATTTTAGTAAACATTCATCCATGAGCAGCAGAGATAATGGTACTCAACCCTGCATTCTGAGTTCAATATCCTTGAAATGTTTTCTATCCATGTTAGTCATATCAACGTCATCATGTTCCTTTCGTATACCTGTCTATGTCTATATGTTAATTATTAATTATATTTTTATTCAAAATTTTTAAAATCCAAGGCTTCAACATGATATCCTATCATTGCCATAGCAACAGCATGTGAATCTGCATATACATGTATGCACACTCAGGTGACAAAGTACACCCCTGACCCTGCATATATAATGTACATGTGGTTCCCTCCAACAGGACTGTGTGAATGAATAACCAGAAAACGAATTTAACAAAATAGGAGGAAAAAAAAGTTTCATATTCCAGTCAACTTTTTGTGCTTCTTACCGCTCACTATTCTTCGTCCATCAGCCAGATGCATCTCTCCAGACTCTACAAGTGTCTTGAGTATACAAGTGACATTGGTTGGTGCCTTGTCTGCCTCGTCAATGACCAGCACTGACCCGTATTTGACGGCACGCACCTACAAGTTCAATGGTGCATTTTTATCACGACTTTTCATATCTCAAGTGCTGCATTGTCTTACTGCAATAATTTATATTGATACTAAAGTAACCGGGACATTTTTGACTTTGAAAAGCACCTTGGCTTTGAACTACTTAATTTACAAGTACTAGCACGCCCACAGTTGCAAACTTAAGACAACGAGCAATGCGCCCAAAGCATGTCATGGACAGCTGATGACTGTCCAAAGTTGGCAATGAAAGCGTTACCCAAAAAACGGCAACTTACAAGTGGCGAGTCCTCGTACACAATGACGCCATCTTGTACTGTGGGCTGTAGAGTCAAGGTTTGAACTGTCGTGTCTCTGTAACACAAACAACAGAGGGCGCTTGTTATCAGAGACGAAGGTCCATCCACCCCACCCCACCCCCTAATTGCGATATGGTTATCAGGGACTGCTGGTGCCATTAGCCAAATACTTATGTTTCATTTATTTGGCTGAAGAAGTTTGCAAATTGCTGATTCATTTTAACATGAATTGTATAAGAGTCCGGTTGCATTCTGAAGTGATTACGGTTTCATTCCCCGATTTGGCTACAAATTTTGAAGGCCTAAATCTGTCGCTGGGTTATCACCCCAGGACTAGCTACAATGGCAATGTTGTGTGACCTGATGATGGGTGTAAATATCAAGGTCGGCACAACCTTAAGAGCCCTGGTGACCTAAAAATAAGTCAAGGTCACTTAATGTCCAAGTCCGCCTTGAAAGAGATGCTTTTACAGTGCAAGTTTCATGATGGTAGCTCAATTTGTTCAAAGGTTATTGCATCCGTCAGGGTAAAAATATGATGTCCCCTGGTGACCGTGGTAATAGGTCAAGGTCGCTGAATGTAGAAATCAGCCAAGCACCCAATGAGATGCTTTACCACAACAAGTTTCATGATAGGAGATCAATTTGTTAAAAAAGTACTGCATTCACAAGGGTAACAGATGAACAGAAGGGTAATTACACAAACATGACGATTACAAAACCTTCATACGCTGATACGGCTGAGGGAGGAAAAACAAGTGCACATTTAGCATCTCCCTTAAGAAAATCTCTAGTCAGGCAATTTCAAACAGCCATGGTATTGTACCCTACCTGATCAGGCATGCAACCCAATTGCAAGCAATAATCATGCTGTGGTCACATTTCTTAAAAATAGTGGTACATAAACTTTTTATCCCATTTTTGGGAAATATCTTGGCTTCTAATTGGTTCAGAGTTATTCACTATACATCGCATTTCATGGTCTTGACTTCCCATCGCTATATTAAATGCAAACCCATTGAAGATAGCAGCTATAGTTAATGACTGCTTCCATAATGCAAAGCGCGTAAGCACTGTGGACAGCTATGTTTTTGCATGGAGTCTTCTTGCCAAGATTAAACAATTCAGACACTTATGTAAATGACAATCCTTTAATTTGAGTTCACTTACCTGTGTAACTGGAGGTATTCACGAGGTCTGTTGAGCAAATAGAGAAAACGATCGACAATTTTGTTCTTGCCGACGCCCTGGTTGCCAACCAGCAGTAAGTGCTCCCCCAACATGAAGTCTTTTAACATGTCTTCCATGATGTGCAAATGCTGTAAAATATTTTGATATTATTTCCCAAGAAACTCAAAAACAAGACCAAGTTTATGTGACAAATGTCTACAACATGATCAGGCACTCTCAATATCATACTGTTTTTAACATACATGTACATAAATGATAAATAATGTCAAAAAATTTTTCAGCAGTGCAAGAATATATTTCTAGGGTTATTCGTTTTAACACAATAGGTATTGGCTGATTCTGTAAATTGTATTTAGCATCTTCATTTGCACGTACACATACTATTATTTAAAATCTACAGTCAGTCTAATTCACAACTACGGTGGTCAACATTTTGCCCCACTGTCTGTCTCGTCTAGGTGTTGGTCGTCTTTTGCATGTACATGTATCTGTGTGTCTGGTATTGTCCTGTTCATTTGTACTTTCCAACAACAGGGGTTTACATAGGGCTTTGTCCTTTTTCCCAACTGTTATCAGTTATTATTGTTCTGATATGTACTGTACAATAAAATATGTTTAATTTCATTGTAGGACTGGTTGTCAAATCAGCAAGTGGCCGAGTCAGGCCCACGCCTTCATGTTTACAATGGATGCCATGGCTAACGCTAGTGATTACAGCATGGATTGTGCAGAACAGTGCAAATCTTTTACTTAAAATGTCATATCAATGGTCAAATGTGGAGCATTTCATTTGAATTAAACTTAACTACAATTCTCTGCAAAAATGTTTTCTTGACTTGATATTTAAGTGAAACCATTGAGATGACAATTTACATTACAATAGGTACTTTATGGTGATTTGAGTGCAAAAGTGTTCATCTCTCCACGATTTTCTTGCAATACCAACTGGAAATGAAAGGTATTTACCACACATCGTGTATTCATGTGATAGCCTACTTATGGAGCACATCGTGTGCATCATACAAATCAGGGAAGTACACCATACTGCAGTCTCTGTGCTCACCTGTACATTCTCATAGAACAGGACATCAGGTACTTTCATTTTGTTCTCAGGATTGTACACTGGCACTTCTGTGTTGCCGATCCGTAATACTCCATCTTGTACGCCACCTGGGTAAGGACGTGTCATTGTTAGCATTTACTTTCACTTCATTCTTCTGGCGATAACAGCTTATAAAAATTTTGTTCACATCTCCGAAATGGAACAGGTCACGTCTTCATAGCAACCAAAGCATTTTACACTGATAGGGACACATAAAGGCGCAGTTCAAACTTCACTTCTAACAATTATATTCCATAGTTACATTACATTAACTGGGAAGGTGAAATTTCTAGACTATATCAATAGCTTTCCTCACAACACTCTCAGTACAATGTGGCCAAAGTGTGCCTAGCTTTGGACCTGTACTATTAATTCTTTCTCTGGAGTTGCTGACTTAAGACTTAGTATGATGGCACTTGAATAAGCTGCTGACTTAGACTTATTATGGCAGCACTTGACTGCGATGTGACTTAGACTTAATATGATGGCACTTGAATGAGCTGCTGACTTAGACTTAGTATGATGGCAATTGAATGAGCTGCTATGGCAGCACTTGACTGAGCTGCGACTTAGACTTAGTATGATGGCAACTGAATGAGCTGCGGACTTAGACTCAGTATGATGGCACTTGAGTGAGTAGTCTGTGCAGGAGGAATTTGAAGGTGGAATCGTCTTAATAATTTTAAAAAGTGTGACTGCTGTCATGACTAACACTCAAAGGAGTAAACAGGTCTGAATTTGTGAACACAGTTTCTACAGCATATGTCACATTCCCATGCATACGGATGAAATCTTTCCAGAACTTGCAACACGGAATGTACATTTTATATGCAATGCTTAATTGCCTGTGGGACCTCAGGTCATTTATAAACAGTTAAACATCTGAGGAATATAATGAACACAATGTCACAACAACCAAGAGAACCAGCGTTTGGAAAATGACACTCCCTGTCAGATTGTAAAGACACGGGGCTGTAGCAAACCTGCTATCCACACCCTGACGGGACCATGAAGTACTCAGGATAACACCTTTACAAACTTTAAGCATGCAGAAACCAAAAGGTTCCAAAAACCTGCTGAAGTATGCTTGAAAGACTACAGGAAATACGAGGCATTCATGAGTCACTGCAGACTTGTTCTTGGTACCCACTTTGCTAGGCAACAGACCTATGTCTCCACCATGATGAGTGCACTTGCAGCAATTTTGTAACTAAAAGATCTAAAAATTACACTTTTTCTGCTAAACGAAAGAAATTTCTGAATATTTTAAGCAACTTTTTGTGTTTTGATCCATGAAAATGACCTTTCTAAGGTTTTTGCTTTGGTTTAAAGTTATTTCATTTCTTGAAAGAAAAAATGATCAGGCAGTGGGCTTTTGCTTTCTGAGATTGCTATTTTCTATCACAAAAACACATTTTGCCCCTGCCAAATACATGAATCTGCCCTCCTTCCTGCCAAGTTCCTCGTTATAGGATAGGGGGCAGCACGTGACGACAGTTACTTATGAATACCTCCCGTTATCAACTAACATGTTATGGCTCTTTCCATCTTCTCCACTGTGGAAGGCTGCTCTGGTTTCTTGATGTCCAACTGTTCTAGTTCCTCTTCCAGAGCCTTTCTGGTCAGTCGAGGAAGGAACCTGTCAACATGGTCAAGCAAAGCAAGATGATTACTTGCTGTTTGCATTCTGTAATTCAACCTCATTATTCATGTACTGTAGCAAGCTTGACCAGGTATTAAAGCAGTCGTACACGTTTGGAGTTGTGGACACTTTGACCAGTTTCAATGCTACAGCATCTTATCTAGAACTGTTTCAAAAAAGGCCTGCAAGGCTATATATTCATACGTGGTACGTATATTACACCATAAAATATATGCCATCGTTTATTACATGAACATACGTATGCAAGAATATCACTCTGGCCATCACGCTATTTGGAACATCAGTTTTTGAAAACATTGGATTTTCTAAAAATAGCAATCCCATCACACACACACAGCTGCATATGTTTATCCGGTGTAAAAATTAAGCCTTCAGTTCCCATGTACATACAAGTACATGTAGCTATAAAATGTTTCATTTGGTCCTCAACATACACACTCTCAAATACAATAGACTTTGCAGTGCCTTCTATCAATTTGCTCACTCAATGCAAAGCTGGCTGAGCGGCAACATGCTCACATCTCACCTCTGTGACCTGGAACTGATACTTAGCCTTAGGGGCAAGTGGAGAGAGGTTTTAACACTTTGACTGAGCAAGGTGGTCCAAGTTTTTCAGTTTGCTCCACCTCACAATGAGGTAGGAAGTATATGCAGCGCTCTGCAAATTCTGTTTTTCAGTAGCAGTTCTCAGGGGTAGTCAGTCTGGCATTTAACTAGCCCCCTGTCCAAAAAGGCTTGTCTATCAATGCAAATATCATTTAAAATCTTGGGTGGCCCCCAGGGCTAGTGTGTTGGAATTTAAACTTGCCCTGATTGGAATTTGATTTGTCCTGAGCTAGCGGACATGCAAATCTGTGAGCCCTCATATGCCAACATCTGTGCCATGGAAAGTGATTAATATAGGTGTGACCTGCTTTGTAATCCATGTGCAACATACAGGTTTGGGGTTCCAAGAAAACAGCTCAGTTTGGTGCTGTAAACTTATGATAGTCTCAAAATTCATGAAAAGTTTAGAAAAGGCAAGAAACACTTCTGAAAACATGTACAATGAACATATACCTGCACTGCTGTATTCTATTTGATACAAATTAAAGTCCAGCTGTCCATCAGTTGACAAAATACTCCAACAGCAGATCCCAAATAGAATTTTGATCTTGCTGGTCTTTCAACTGAGACAGAACACAGGGATTACAAAATTGGGAAAATGCAAATTATCCCCTACTTTGTACCATATTACACTGAAAACCCATGGGATATCGCCTATATGATATTGTTGATCATATCCCCTGGGTGGGACTCCTTTTTACCATACTTGTAAAATCAGAGATATGGTTTTCCAAATATGGCTGGAATCAATTCCATATTTGGTATGACTATAGGTTAAAGGTCTAATATTTTTTTTCATCAGCACTGAAGACTCAAAGGGCGTCCCACCAACCATCATTCAACAGCTGAGGGGGCACAAAAATGTGCAGTCTGTGAAAATTATGCAACAGCAAGCTGAAATCAACAGCACGCCATAATCAGCATTCTCCAGGGAAATTCGTCTTTTTTTTCAGAGACCTCTAACATCTGTCCAAAACACTCCCCAGACTCTGTCTTCATCGTTTGTCCCAGCTGACATAGCAGGTAGCCATCACCCGATGCCTTCAGGCAATGCTCACAATGCTGACATCAGTGATGGAGCCAATCTGACCACTCTCAGTCGGTTGAGCTCCACAGGTGCATACTTGGAATGTTTGCTGGACGTGCGCAACATTCCAAGGCAATGTTACCTTCCAATTCTGCTCTCCACCCAAAAATTCCATATACAAATAATAAAAAAACTGACTTTTCATCGAGATTTTGGGCTGAAGCAACGGTCGTACAAAAAATCCACCATTAGGCCTATGGTCGACCACTTTTCTTTGCTTAAATTTCATATTCATATGCATGCCATGACTGTGGCAAAGTCCGATGTAATGCAGTGAAATAAAAGGGTACAAGTGATATAAATTGTATAAATTTTTTCTTTCTTAATGGATTGTAGGGGATAAATACAAAATAACCCTCATCGTTAATCAGTCTAAACCAAATGCGCCTCATTGTTTGCCTCCCTGCGCACCTGATCACCCCCATGCTTCGCGCTTGGGTGATCAGGTACGCAGGCAGGGAAACAATTTGGAAGATTTGCTTCGACAGTTTAATGACTCGGGTAATTTTGTCCATATATGTTCTCTCGCGGGTGTCACACCCCCTCAAGAGGAGCACCATCATTGATATTTGATTTTTGATAGGGCATATTTACAATCATCACACAGCAAATTTCAATACATGTATAGACAGACAGACTCATAATTAGAAAATTACAGCCAACACTGTAAACCAAGCTTTCGCTGAACTGGTTTTATTATAAGAGGGTCACTTACCGCCCAAGACAGGCTTTCTGTACAGTGTCATAAATATTGTCATTGGGATACTGAGCTAGTCTACGAGCCACACGCAGCAGCTGTCTACTTGACAGTGAGGATGCAATGGACTTCAGCTGTAAATACACAAACATCAAAACAGCCATGATTATGATTAATTACTCGTCATGTAAAAAAAGTGTGATAAACAGTAAAAACTTTTTAGCACGTTGACAAAACATTTTATGCATATTTTTTACAGCTGGTCAGAATTTACATTTCACAAATAAAAATTATCATCCTAGTATAATTACTTTCAGCAATGATTCACGGATCACACATATACTGATACTGTCCAATAACTGTCTTTTATACAGTTTAAACACTGGTCAAAATAATGAAAAAATCATGGATTATCAGACCAAATGGATAATCTTTCATCTGTAAGCTATTATGAAGCCTCTTCTGTTCCAGTCTGACATACATAATGTGTTCTTTCTTTCACATATCAAGAGCTTTTATTTGTTTCATTTGGGTTGAAATATAGTTTTCACCAGAAATGCTTTCACCTGATAGCATTTTCAGACTAAATACAGTTTAAGCCTATCCCTGAAAACATTCACTAAATCATGACTCGTAAAGCAATACAATGGAAAATAAAACAATTACGCTTGAGTCTGTTGCCTGGCGAAGTTTGTGAGTCAAAGCCATCAGAGGTTGCATGTTTGTCATGTTAGGAACCTGCAAAACAAAATGGAATATTTTGGCATATTTTATCATTACCTACCTACCTACCTACCTACCTACCTACAACTAGTTTAACAAGTTAAACCATCAATTGACAGAATGTAGTCTTGTGAAACGCAAATACTTTGCCATAAATTACATGCTATGCACCAGTATCAACACACCCCCCCCTAAAATCACAAACTTAAGTGACAGAATTCTCCATAATCAATGATATTCAAAAACATAATTTTAAAAAATTGTTTGACCCCTTTCTGAATACGTAAAAATGGGTAGTTTCAACACATAATTGTACTATCAAATTAAAAATTTGGGGTGTCCTAATATTATGAACTATCTGTCAAAGGACAGTCCGCATTCTAAGCATTTCAAAAACTAGCTGGACTTGTCCAATATATACTTTGCCTGTAACCCTGTGGACCCTAAGACGTGATACATCGGCTCCAAATACATTGAGTTCCCTGTAATCTCTACTACACTTAGTCTGCCCTTCTTTGACAGGATTTTATTTATAGTAAGAGAAATTAAAATATAGTGTGACCACCACCCTTGTCTGAGACACCAATCATCACTTTGGCCAGTAGCAGCCTCTGGACCCTAGTGTACAAAAGCTTGTTGCCATGGTAGCCACACTCAGCCAATTAGAAACTGAGTCACTTTTCCAAAACTAAAACATTGACCTTGTCAAGCAAAGGCAGGCCCCAACACAGCAGACATAACATGGAACTTGGGTCTGCTTCGGAGGTAATCTTACATGGGAAAGAGTTGCATGACAATACAATGTCATTTACTCAGTGAGGAATAGCTTGCTTCAAAGGGGCTTTAACCCTTTCTGTTCAATTCACCCAAAAGCACCTGGATGTAAATTGTTGTCGCCTCAGGGTTTTTAATTAAATTGCTCGTTGCTAGAAAGAACATCTATGTTGAGATTTGTTTCTTAAGACCATTCATGATGGCAGGTCAATATCTTTCCTTAGTATGGGTTGGGTACAATGCACCCAACCTGCACCAAGGAAAGCAGTGGACTCAGTTGTTCTCTGACCAGGAATGTGTTAACTGAAAGAAACTGGAATATAGGAGTTCCCTATAGACAGCATGCTCAGTTTTACGTGCCAGTTTATGGAGGACCTCCAATTCCTCCTCCTTAGAGAGTCCTCTCATGTCGTGGAATAAGAACATGGTTAAGACTTCTGAGTTCAGCCACTGCTGACTGCTGCTTCCCAGGACTGGCGGCTCTGCTAATGCCACGATTCTGAAGGCTGGATGAATACACAGAATGCCCCTACAAGATACAAATATAATCACAATGCATGTGTACAACATATTTGAAAACACAAACAACAAAGCCTCAATGATATAATTGTGGATGGCAATACATAAACTACCAGTTATTTAACCACAGGAAAAAAAAATTGAAAATTTAAGTAACAGAACGAGTTTGTCTTACTTTTTCTGTGGTCATGGGCTAATTTAACTCTTTTAATGCAAAGTGTGACAAAAAAACAATGTGATCTGAATTTAAAAGACAAAACCAGATTTGTATGTTTTGTAAACCAACCTTTCCTTCAAGTACCAGCATACCTACAGCTGCAGAGACTGACAGAATGGTCAAGTTGAACAGCTTTACTGGTCTCGCATTAGGCACATTAAGGCATGCAGAGGAAAGCTGTTTATTACATCAAAACTTGGCATGGAAAGAGTTAAAAGCATATCCTAAACGTGCCTACCACAGACTTAAGTGCTCTACTTCTATTTCAAATTGCATCTATTAACTCTTTAAGTGCCAAATTTTTAACTGAGTCGACAGCTATTCTCGGCATGCATTGGGGGCAATGCAATGAGAAAAGCTGTTGACCTGGGATATTTTCTCTGGAACTAGAGGCATGCTGGTACTTGAATGAAAGGGGTTTTTTACGAGGAATACAAATCTGATATCCTACTGATAATTCAGACTAGTTTCACTTTAGTAGATTGACATTAGACCTGATAAGCACTGAAAGAATTAACACCACCAAATAATGTACTTAGTTTAGCCAAAGACATCCACACAAGCTAACTACAACTACTGGTACATGTAAGCGATTTGAAGGTAATACATTCACCTTCAGTTCCTCGCTAACAATTGTGATGAGAAGTAAGGTGGCACAAATCCAACAACCTACCTCTCCTTCATTTCTTGATCACTGAGACCTGTAGTTTCTTTGTACGACTCGTATCTATCTGGACGAACAATTCTGGTTCCATCAAATAATGTTAGCTCCCTGTCATGAATTAACCTACAAAAAACAGTTACACAATATCAATGCACATCAAGAACAGTAACATATATTTTGAAAATAATCAGAAGAAGCTGCTTTTAAATAGGAACCTGGTCCATCATAAGATACATCTCTGACAAAAATTTGGTAAAGCTGCAGTCAATATTTTTTTAGATGTCGCTGTAACGTCATCAGGGTTGATGCTACTCATTAAATAAATGCATTAAAAGTTTCATCATAAAAAGTTTAAAAATACTCAGAGAATGGTGGTTTTCGATAGGAACCTGGTCCATCATAAGGTCCTTCTTTGACAAAAATTTGGTACAGCTATGGTAAATATTTTTTGAGATATTGCAGTTACATAGACAAGATGGACGGACGCACAATGCAGGGGACGACAATACCCTATGTCACACCATGCGCTTGGGGTAATAATAAAAATATCAGACTTTGAGGCCCAGTCAGTTGGGCTTAAAGTTGACATGTACTGCACAAAGGATGCTGATCCACACTAAAGGATCAAAGACTTTTTCTCATAAGAGATTCTTGAAGTGAGATGGCAGAAAATTATAAATGCTGCCTATTCCTTGATTACGAACACAGCGACTTTCAACTGCTTACCTGTGTAGAACTGCAAATGTCCCGGGATTAACCCTGTGCACCCCGTCCAGCACTGCCAGACTTCCCTCCAGGGCGGCTGTAACCAGGGGCGAGGGTCTCCAGGCTGTGTCCCCATTGGGTTTGGTCATTCTCTGCTGCAGCAAATCCCTCGATGTCATATCCTGGCAACACACAATCATTTATCACTTTAACCTGTTCCCACTTGAACCGGATAAAACTGGCTTGTGGTGGAATGCCATCTGCATTGAGCAGTGTTTTCAATTAATTTCAAAAGTAATGAAAAACAATTTGACCCAGAATTATAGATGAGACCTATCAAGATAACATGCTTGATGTCAATGCAAGCTGTTGACTCAGTCTTAATTCAAGGGGAAAAGGGTCAATATACCTTAATGTGGATTTGTCAAAGACTCACAGGTACATCATCCATCTTGGCAAATCAACACCAGCATTGATCAGAGTCTGTATTTATGACGTACCATTGCTTATCCTCGCATACATCCTTGTTTTATACCATAATGACCTTTTAATGGACACACAGAGGACAGTAAAACCTGCAACTTTTCCTCGCAAGCATACTGAGCTATGTGGGTTTGTTTTTTTTTTCACTCTGCTCTGTTGGCCCAGTATCTGCAAGATATTATTTATATCATGGGAATGAAAAAACTTCTCCAAACTTTTCAAGGCTTGTATGAACCCTGTAGATAGCAGGGCAAAATGTGTTTTTCTAATAAAAAATGGCAATCTGACAAGGCATAAGCCTAAGAAAGGTCATTTGCGCGGTTCAAAAAATACGTGTAAAAAAATTGCTCGTGGTGGAGGTATAGTTCTGTTGCCTAGTGACATAGGCAACAAGAACATGTCCTCTATGACTTACAAATTCCTACTATTGTTAAACCAAACAGTAACTCCACAAACACAGTAAATACCAGTTTTTGAAAATCTCTCAACTTAGCACATTTTAAATGCTGTCATAAATCTTTGAGGTAACTCACCTGATAAAGCATTATTTGTTCTAAATGATACCCAAGTAGATCAGCAAACTGTTTGGTCACTACACTTTTGCCACAACCCTGAAAAAAGGTTTAAAAAAAGAACTTGATACAAGTGTTGCTATGTTTACTTTCTGTGTTTCTTCTTTTTTTAAAATGTTACATCAATGTAAAATGTACACACTCTCTGACCCACTGTGATCAGTGATAATGTCAGGTTTGTCAGTACACAGGTTAAAAATGCTTGGAGCAGAAATCATCAGAGCTCAGGGAAAAAAAATCTTGCTTCATCCAAATGTGGCTTTGGATAAAACATACCGGTATACACTTTAAAATTATCCTCATAGTTACAGCATGCTTACAGATCATACAAGTCTTATCCCAAGGATTCCAAAGGCCAAGTGAGGAGTAGATTATCATCTCTGTCTTATGCATTGTAAATATATATTCATATTTACTTAGGATTAATTTGATAAGGAGACAAAGAGTCCTTTGGGGGCCCAATGATTGCTGTGATGTTTGCGGTACACACTTAAAAATGAAGTGCGCAGTTGTACATGTATTCTAGTCATTATATGCCTCATTAGCGTAACTATTTGTCAGTGATAGAGAGGTCCAGAGACAAAGAAAATATGGTACATGTAATACAGAGTTCTTGTTCTGAGCTTTACATGGATATCACTAGGTTAGCGCTAGGATTTTAAAATTAGTAGCCAAAATTTCATTTTTTCTAGGAAAGAGCTACAGACTTGAAATCTGTTAAATTTCTGCATGAAAATAAAGAATTTTTGGGAAATTTTAGTAGCCATTTGCTACTTTTAATAGACATTTTGAAGTTTTAGTAGCATTTGGCTATTTTGGCTACTGCTAGCGCTAACATAGATATCACCAGCATGATGATGACCAGCTGAACTAATCCCACTGCACATTGACTCAGTCTGGTATTCAGTTCTGAAATTTTTAGTTAGATGATCAGTCTCCTCCTCAATGACAGGATCCTACTTACCCTAGGTCCTATGATACATAAATCTTTCACCAGATGGCACTGCATCATGTCTGCCAGCAGCTCTTCATGGTATGGGGTGCTCACAAAGTTCTGGCTGGCAGGAGTGGGCTCCATAAGGGTACCACTCCTCACCTAAATAAAGCAGGAAGACTGGATGTAAAATGGCCTTTATTTATCATGTGATGTCACTGCTATACTTGCTTGCAACAATGTGTTAAAAGTGACTTAAGACAATCTCCATTCCATCCCAAGTTTTTTTGTTTGTTTGTATTTTTGTTTTGTTTTGTTCAATTTTTGGGTGTTTTTTGAGATCTAGAAGCAAATTTTAACATATTCATCAGTCATAATACCTGGTCTAACACATGTGGATGCAAAAGTATTCCTACGTCCATACAAACCTGAATTGATTCACTTCTGCTGCCACGGGACAGCTCTACAGTGGCACCATCTGGACCTCGCCGAAGTTCACTGATAACAGAAGCCTTGGAATCATACTGGTTAAGCTCAAAATTCTGCAAGCACAACAAACATTTTTGTAAGACCCCTTCAAGACCATCAAATATGGAAAACATGAATAGGTATGCTGATCACACTAATATTTTAGCATGTACAATAAATTCAGGATATAGTTTTGCTTATTCGACAATGATACTAATATATGCATGTCACAGTGCAGCTCTCACCAAATGGACCAAACTGCTAGCCTGTCGAGCACACTGGGGTGCAAGCAGAAAAAGCGCTAGCCTTGTGTGGCATGCTCAAATAAGATGCTCGCGACATGCTAATGCATGCTTGTTCCTCTTTGCATTTGGCTAGCAATGCCTCTGGCTATGTGCTAATACAGTGGTACCTGCTATTTAAGACCACTCTTAATGCCAGACAAAAGTGGTCACATATGACAGGTGGTCTTTCACTGCAGGTATGCTAGCAAAGAAATTAAAGGCCAGTGTCTTGAAGTGGTGGTCTTAAAAACTAGTGTGGTCTTCCATGAGAGGTGGTCTTTAGAGCAGGTACCACTGTAGACTAGCATTGTGTGAGTGGCTACCACATCGTACTACATGCCAAGTACTTTGCATTTGCAGCCACCTTGCCCATTTGACAAAGTGCGTTGTCCTTTATGGCTTGCATTATAAATTTGCACATACAATAAATCCTGGCATTTCAAAGTTGTAAAAAGGCAAAGGCAATACAGTATTCCCTCTCTTGAGCAAACACCCCAAGCACAGACCAAAAGGTGGTCATGTAATACAGGTGGTCGCTCATTGGAGAAACCCCACATGCATGACCTCAACAGGTCAACTCCAGGGCGGGCTTTCCCAGGTACACAAATTTCTGCCACCACCAATTCATCATTATCGATTACATCTATGCTTTGAAAAGAAATTATAATTCATCAAATTTAACAATTGCAACCCTTAAAATCTTTATTTCAATAAAGAACTCATGTCTGGGTGCTTAAAGATGTGTTTCACCACTTGAAAATGTTTGCCAGTCTCGATTTTTTTCATTTACCCATTACCCTCAATTATGGGCCTGATACATGGCCTGGTTTGTTGGCATCAGTAATCAGCTTAAACTGTTGTAAAATTGTTTTGATGGCATATCTCACAGTCTTAACTTTATTCTACACGTTCAGTGGAGCCCAACTCACAGTAATTCATAAGTTATGGATCAAAATAAGACTCGGCATTTTCCCATTGCAACCACGTTTGTCGGGGATCATGTTGACCTCGCTCTGAATCGTCGGAAAAATGGATCTGGCCACTTCATCATTGTCGGTAGCATATACTCAAGCAGGCAAGCACGTGTTTGATTGGGGTTCCATGTGATTCTGATCTAGCGAAAGTTATCATTATTCATTTTATAGAATAGACTGTGATAAAACATGGTTCAATTAGAAATGAGAGAACTATAATAATATTTCCATGGCTCTGTGATTACCTGCCATGGTTAGATTAGGTTTTGCATGCAAAAAAAGGAATAACCACGGGGGTCAACGATTTCCAGGACATGACGTTGATGGTTCCGGATGTTTCTGGAGAGCTTTGGCAACCTTTATCTCTGATTCGGAATTAAAATATTTTAAGATGAATGATGCAAACAATCATGAGTGGGAGTGATAAAGCTCCCATCACAAGTAAATTTCTGTCGATCATTATGAAATTTTCATCAGAAAACAATGCATAATATCCCAGCATACAGAGAAAGAAATATGACAGTAAAAATCCTCAGAGATCTGCTATGGAGAGGCCCAATACATGCCGAGTATCCTACATTCACTGCCACTGTAAATTAGAATCATTTTCTGTTGTGGCCCTGACATCGGTGGTCCCCTCTTGTTCTTTAATGCTGCTTTTTGTGGGTTGAGGTCAATTGTGATTGGTCCAAAGCAACCACGTGTCATAACAAGAATGACTAACAGTCTATGCACACATGGTTTAAAAAACTGATTCAGGCTCGCCGGACAGGCCTTGAGCATTGTGCGACAGGCTCAACAGATTCTGCAGCATGCCACTTGCCAGATGCAAGAAAAAACGAGCGCTAAAACGCATGCTTAAAAGACATGCGTGCACGTTTAACCCTTTCCCCTTTGAATTAAGACTGAGTCAACAGCTTTCCTTGGCATGGGTTGAGCACTAAGTGCCCAACCCATGCCAAGGAAAGCTGTTGACCTGGGGCATATGATCTTGATAAGTCTCATGTACATTTCTCAGTCAACTTGTTTTTCATAACTGCTGAAATTAGTTGAAAACACTGAAGCAGACGACATTTGACCACCAGCCGGTTTTGGCCGGTTTATGGGGGAAAGGGTTAAGCATGCCCGTAGCAAGTATATCTAGCTGGTGGCATGCAAGATGCGTTGCGCAATGCTCAAGCATGCGTAAAACTGTGCAAGTTTGGGTGGTCCATGATACAAGAGCTGTACTGTTGTACACATTACATACCCGGTAATGAAGTCCTGCAAACTGAGTGGACAGTGAGTGCCACATTTTAATCCACGGACTACAAATTTTCTAGCAAGAAAGAACATTTTGCTCATTCTCAACTGACCTTCATCACATCCTCCACAGCAGTCCTACCTTCCTTGCCCAGCATGACGTCATGAGGGTATAATGTTGCTAGTAATCGACGTGGTGAAGCTCCAGGATACTCGCTCTGTCGTCAGACAAAAACAAACTCTTTCAATATTGTTTCATATGCTGACACAGTACTCATTATAATACAGATACATATACACATGACATTACGTTTATTTGCAGAAGTTGACATTTCACCAGATTTTCTGATTTTTAAAATTGGATACCGAGCTGGGGCATTTTTTCCTGATCAAGACTGAAAAATATCAATAACAGGATTATCCCATAACTTAATATTTTTGTCTCAACAGATAATTTGTCTCAACAGATAATTACAATACGCTATACTCCTAACAATTAATAAACCCTTGGCAAAAAGGTTGGCAAAACATGCAATTTCAAATGAAGAAGAATCCCTAATTTGCATTGCAGCCCTTGAAAAACTCATGTATGGGGGTAAAGACCAAGCTTCTGTGGCCAAAAGATTGCTAATTCATTTTATAAAATTAGAATAGTTTCTTCCAGTCAGGTCCATGAATATTCATGGATCACCAATAAATTTTACATTGACCACCAAACACTTAAGTCGTACCTTTCATACACTAAACATACGTTCTTCCATAGGGAAATTTATACCCATCATGCCCATTGAAGACACTAGCAAAGAGCCGTAATGTCTCCTTGACAACGGAGTGCTAGTAAACGTAAACATGTGCACATCATAGCACGTGGACCAGAATTAATCCAACAGACCAGTTCCACAGTTGGCTTTTCCAACATAAAACACAATGTTTTTACGTCATCCCACGTACAAATAATGAACAAAGTGGACACACAAAATTTAAGGTAAAAAATACATGTAAACGCAGCAGTCTTTGGGCAGTCTCTGAAGAGTTCGGACAGAGAGAAACCTGTCAGACCGTCCCCAAGTCTCCACTCAGGCAAAAGTTCCACAGACAGGCACTTTTCGCCGTCTTGGCCCTTGCCTAGTCTTCTCATTGCATTGTCTTGTCATTAACAAAATACATATAAGTGGATAAAACCCAAGTACTGGAACAGACTGAGTAAAGGGGGCAGAGGGGGTAATTATTACAGTACGACATACTCTAACACATGAATAGTTTGGTTACAAGGCCATACATTGAATAGAACTTTGGAGTCCAGCATTATCACTTGTCAATGTTTTTCACTTTTTTTCAGGTGAATTGAGTTTACAAATGTAGAAGCCAGGTTGTCACAGAACCTCCAAGCTAGCCTATGTTAAATGTGGGAGAACTCCCCACTGTGGTAGTGAAAAGTGGGACGGCAAGTGCCAAAGGCGCAAAGCATAGCTAGGGGGGTCTGGGGCCATGCTCTCGCAGGAAAAAATATAGATTTGCACCTTCATTTCCTGTCTTTTGAACCATTTTAGGCACCATCATAGACATATTCTGCACGTATATGGTACAGCGACATGGCAAAACAGCGCAACTTTACAGCCACCTATGAAATAATGCTCCTTTAAAAAAAAAAAAAAAAGTGGGAGACATTTTACAAGAAGTGGGACAATGGGAGACTTTGTAAAAAAGCAGGAGATTTCCTGCCAAGGCGGGAGACTTGGAGGCTGTTATCATCATCTCATGATACTCTAAGTTGTTCATACCTACATGTACATCTGATACCAACCTCTTATTGCAGTCCCATGTAACAAGCCTTCACCATGGTCAGCTACTGCAATGTTTCTACTTTACATCATGCACCATTATACAAAGCATTGCCATCATCACCTCAGAATACCCAATGTTAGTCACCATCAAGCCCCAACAGGTGCAAATATCACTGGAGAGTTTAACCCATTTAAAACAACAGGCGCTCAACACCAACAGATGGAGCAAGTCTCCCTTGATCAGTTCACAGCCAATACTGGTAGGCTTTGATGTGAAGTTCCTCCTCATTGGTGACATGGCTGATTGCATGTATAGAGTAAGACCCAGCAAAGCCATGGGCGTGGAAACTAAAAGCTGTGGGAAAAGCCTGACCAGTTTTGATTCGAAAGAATCTCATCAGAGGCGGTTAGGAAATACTGTACGCTGCTTATATAGCAGAGGGTAACGTTGCTGATGTACATTAGGCCAACATCATAGGAGGGTCACGAATCTACGCGTGACAGAACTACCAGTCCAACCATCCAGGTAGACGTGTTGACGTGACGTTTAGAAAATCTCTGGCACGTCCCATGAATTAGTGACCACTCTGGGTTACTAAGGGCATATAGTGCCAAGGCAACTATCTCCCCAAAGGCACTACTGATGGAGAAAAAGCCCCAAACTTATTGCCAAGTAGAGACAAAAGTCTAGTATGACAAAGCTCTGATACTAAACTGTAAGGAAATATTTTGAGGGAGTTTACAATATTCCAACTAGCAGTTAATGTAAGGGCTGATGTGAGGTTATGGCAGTGTAGATAAGCAGGGAACACAAAAATTGCATGTATGTATGTACATGTGTATATATATATATATATATATATATATATATATATATATATATATATATATATATATATATATATATATATATATATATATGTGTGTGTGTGTGTATGTGTGTGTGTATAAATATATGTGTATATATATATATATATATATATATATATATATATATATATATTATATATATATATATATCTATATATATATGTGTGTGTATGTGTGTGTGTATAAATATATGTGTATATATATATATATATATATATATATATATATATATATATACATACACAAGTATATGGTTCCATGTATACATATATGTATTTACACATACATATGGATATATACTTTTACTTATTCATTTAAAACTGTTTTATTAAGTAATGCAATATTTGCAGGGACATCAGTGGCAAAGGAGCATAATTTTGGGTATTCCGCTAGACCATTTGTTGTTTTAACTGCACAAATCCAAATTTACAGGGTACCAAATACAGATTATTAACTAAGAAATTCTAGGGCCCTAATATACACATACCATTATTTTGATAACTGCAGGTAAATTATCCATAGGGAAATCAGGCATGCCCATCGTGTTGGCTTCAGATGACCTTAAAGTTGATGCAACAGACAACATCTGAGACAACCTGTGAATCAAAAAGAAAAAAAAATCATGTATACAAAATTGATCTGAGCACATACACAAACAAGCTTTCTCCTTTTTCATTTTATTTTGTTAATCACTATAATCATTCATCATAATTATTGTCAAAACAAGTCAAACTATTGAAGGAGGAGACATTGGTTTTGGCTGGTAATATACAAACTGCTAATGTCAAAATGCAAAATCAGGTTTCACACATAGAATAGTTATAAAGAAAAATAAAAACCTTCATCACACATTCTTTTGCTTTAGTTTCTGTACATACAAGTGTTTAAATGTAGGTCAAATATTCACATTCAAATGGAAGGGAGTCCACATTTTCCTTTTCTTTTTTAATTTACCAGCACACGTACTATAAGTATTGCCACAGGTAAAGATAATTAGTCTTTTATAAGATACAACTAAAACTAAAGTGCCTCAGGCAAGTCCAGTGAAGAATCCAGGAACATTTTCACACAAAGACACTGTAGCAGTTTAGTATGACCTTTACACTCTTTGGCTGACTTCTCATTTGATACTCTGTATAACATACAAGGCACATGTAGGTTAACTGACTTGATGAGGTACAAAGGGTATACAACTGATAAATAAAGACCCAAGTGTATACACATAGTTATCAACAGATGGCCTTTATCTGCTTACAGCTCTTCCAGTTGAAACTATATATTGGGGGGCAGAACTCATATGTATTTTTCAATATGTTGGTCCTGGGAGAAAACACATGTATCTGGCCATATCTCTATGAATTTTTCTTTTCTTTTTCTATTGGTGGTACCCTAAAGTTTGCCAGGCATTCCACTCTTCCCCCTCCCCCCCCCCCTTTGTAAATTTAACTAGAGCAGCCTCAAAACATATGCAAAATATGTACATATTTGTTATAATCATGATTCAATGGCCCAGCTCAACGCCAAAGCAAGCTACTGACACACGCCATGTCATCATGAATGCTCTTGCCTCAGTAAAAATGTTTTCTAGTAACAAAAAATTTAAGTGCAATGTAAAAACATTAAGGCTAATGACAATTTACATCCGGGTGTTTTGGAGTGATTTGAGTGGGAAGGGGTTAAACTCAGTTTGAATTCAATGGGGAAAGTGTTAACAAAATGCTCTAACGAGAACAGGCTGATTTTCCGACAGAAAATCAATTGAAATGTCTCCCCATGTGCCCTGACTATTGTCACCCTTATTTTTATAAATAGGCATACCAATTCCAATGATCTACAGATATGGTGAAGGTACACTCTTTACTGACATTTCAAAACATCGATTTTTGACGAAATGCCCACGTGACCTTGAAAAATATGTCAAGGTCATACATCTACAGTTACAAGCAAGGTCTTACAAAAGTCTTACATAGAAACATAATCACACAAAATGTCAACCACTTTAAGACAAAAATCTTTCGAGTGCATCTGCAATGAGTTTTTAAAAATGGTCATGTGACCTTGAAAATAGGTCAAGGTCACCCGTCTACAATCCCAACCAAGTTGGTGTTATGGTATATAAACATGCAAAATTTCAACTTCCCGTGTCAAATCTTTCTTGAATTATTGTGTCTACAACGCACGCAACAATGTGTATAAGAAGAAGAAGAGGAGGAGGAGGAGGAGGAGGAGGAGGAGGAGGAGGAGGAGGAGGAGGAGGAGGAGGAGGAGGAGGAGGAGGAGGAGGAGGAGGAGGAGGAGGAGAAGGAGAAGAAGGAGAAGAAGAAGAAGGAGAAGAAGAAGAAGAAGAAGAAGAAGAAGAAGAAGAAGAAGAAGAAGAAGAAGAAGAAGAAGAAGAAGAAACGGATGCAAAAACAATATGTCCCCCAGTTGCACATGGAGACATAATTAGTATAATACTCACTTTTCTGGGCCAACTCCTTCCCCTGCTGTTGACAGCAAGTCCATCTGATCCTTTATGGTAAAAGAAAAGAAAGAAAAATTTCCTCACCAAGACACTGAAATAAACCCAAGCTAAGAGGTTATAGATACTACTAACAGACTAGACGATGATCCTCAAACTGGGCTATTTATTTAAAAAACGTTAGACAGCAGAAAGATATTCCAAGATCTACTTTAACCCTTTCTCTGGTGGATACAGATCGAGACAGCAGCTTTCCCTGGCATGGGTTGGGTCCCTAGCATCTAACTTATGCAAACAAAAGCTGTTGATCAGGGACGTGTTGATAGGCCACACCTAAAATTCTCTTTCATGCAGTATTTTCATTGACGATGTTTTTTTTTTTCTTGTTTATTACTGTTGAAATTAGTCCAAAACACTGACGTGCATGACATTTGACCACCAGCCTGTTTATGCAGAAAGGGTTCTAAGAACTGTTACGGTCATGCTCTTTGCTTGATCGACTTTCTTTCCGATATATCAATACATCAATTACTGAATGCTTCATTGGTTCCTTCTATGACATACATATATCTAAGTTATAATGTTTTCAGTCAACTGTACTCTGCCTGTGCTGGCATTATATATATATGTATATATATATATATATATATATATATATATATATATATATATATATATACACACACATTGCACACACACACATATGTATGAATTTGATGCAAATTTTCAGTCATAGCAGCATAACCTTTCAAATGCATAAAACAAATATTTTTCAAGATGTATCTTAACCATGTAAAACTAACTCACTTTGAACGGGAGAGGGTTGATGTCCCTGGCCTGGAACCTAGAACGTAGGGGAGGATCCAAAGGGTTGCCTTGGTAACGAGGCACTGGCAGGCCGAGAGCGATCACTCGGAATTGTTCACTAACTCGTACCAATTTCCACGCATCTAGCTCCTCTTTGGTGTGCTCCTGTTCAAATATAAGCCAAGCAATGTAGTCTTGCACATGGAGTGCTCCTTGGTCTGCCTTCTGTTCTCAGTTATCTCATGGGATAATATATGCTCTTTTACGTTCAGCCACACTTCCCAATGATCTGATTTGTACAAGTCTTAAATTCATGATTTGCTCAATTTTAAATCAATAAACACGAAACAGTGCTTCAGAACAAGTAAAGAAGTTCACTTAAACACCTGATAATTCAGAGTAACATTAAAATCCAATTTGATGAAATAGATGATCGCCAAACAAACCTTAGGGAGGATAAAAATATCTGATTTCAGTCCCTATTGCACTACAAACACAAGATACAAGTTGGTAGATCTGATCTACAGCGGATGCATGTACCCATACACTAGTACCCATACACTAGTAATCTCCACTGATGACCAAGCTTGGCATCAAATATGACTTGTCTGGTATGCTGAATATTTTTTTTTTAATCTTGAGAGGCACAGAGAGTTTATAACTGTTCACCTGTAACAGTTTATCGTATCTGTCAGCTGCCATGAGGAAATGTCCATCATCCAACTGCATCTCTCTATTCTCGAGCAGATTGTTCAAGACAGGCAACACATTGCGCTCCGCCTTTTCTATCCCCTCCAAGACTAGGACACGACCCTCCACAGCTGCCCGCACGGCACACTACAACAGAGAAACAAAACTCATCTTCACTAAGAACTAGACAATTATAAAAGAGAGGGTCAGTTACATGTGTATGAAGACACTTTCTTTTTATAAATAATCAAGAAATCTTAACAAGAGGATTGTGACAGTCCTGTGCTCAGTTGACCTTGCATGCACAAACTGAAATGGTCCTGCAGCCTTCAGAATTAGGTCAAAAGCACCTGTTTTGAAGATCATCAGTATTTGTAAATGCATTATCAAAGGACCAAGTCAATCGCTCTCAAATTCTCACTCAAAGCACTTTATTGATAATGCATAAACACTGAGACCTACATTTACAAGAAAAATGCATCCAGAGGAACAATACTAGGTCAAAGGCAACCGTGGCTAATTAAACTCAAGATAGTCACCCAGCATAATAGATTTCTTAGGTAGGTCCATGAAAAAGCTTCTGAACTATATGAACTTTGAGCACTTGCATTCATAGAGATGTTCTTTGATATGTGCTGGTACCATGTGGAGCCATGCCTCAAATACAATACAATGTATTTCTATAATTATGAGGTATGAGCTGATGAACTTAATCAAAACAGGGTCCACCAAGGTATGTGGCACAATTTTCTAAGACCCCTATTTGTAATGAATGTTATTTTACTTCTTGTTTGGCATACACATTTACAGCTAATGCACTGGTTTACAGATTAACAAGATCTACATGGGATGCAAAGGGCGACCACATGACCTACCTGGTCAATATGATATGCTGTACCTGACACGATTTCTCTCCGCTGTTTCAAGTCGGTTTCTGTTGTGTCCCTTGACAGAGATACGTATTCTAGTTCCTTTTTCGTTAGCTCCTGGAAAAGAATTGCCCACATTCAATCACGGATATCATTCAATTGGCAATACATCTAGGAGTGTGATAGAGCCAGGAGTGACACATACCGTATTCATCTTAATAAGCGCAAAGTGTGCCGTGAAAAAATTTCATCCACAAAAGCTGAAAAAATGTAGATTCTAAGTGTAATAATAAATTCTACCACTTGCTTCAAAACTATGGGATATTTTGGGGGTGGCCGCTTATTAAGATGAATACGATAATAGTTTTGCATACTGTCATGACATGACCATTCCAAGTTTGAGGTCCTTCCTGGACATATCAGATTACAAAGATCTGGACAAAGTCTAATTTTGCAAAATTATGCAACCGCTGCTAACAGGGATCTGGGTCACTTCTACATGAACAGGGACAGATCTAGACTTCAGAGATCTGTAGCCCAAATTGGAAATACGTACAGGCATAATTTACTGACATTTGGTCTTGGTCCTTTAAATATGTATTTTTAAAATATTTTAGCCATTTTTTAAATTTTTTTTCTCACAATTCAAGAAACACTAGCCTTTGGCTAATTTGTTAATGGTCGGAACAGTCCCTGGGTGCATGCTGCATGGCTGTTTTATATTCTTGTAACAAGTCTGGCTTTAATGAATTCATTCAGTTGCATCCAGCCTTTACATAATAAATTGTTCACACCACTGACTTAGCAAAGAAAAACTGCATATTAACCCTTAAAAACTGCATATTAACCCTTAAGGCACTATTTAAGATTGAGTCAACAGCTTTCCTGGGGACACTTTGTGCACAGTGCGTGCAAAGTGTCCCAAGGAAAGCTGTTGACTAAGACTACTGTTTGCTTTAGACTAGGCTTGCTGGTATGTGAATGAAACTTATCTTCATGAGGAATTTGAATCTTTTAACCATTATATGTTTAATGGTAATGATAAAACAACTGTATCAATGATTAGTACTTCAAGGGGTTAACAATAAAAACGCCTTTCTTTAATGTAAGCACAAAGAGTAACAATTATTTTTTTCCTAACCCTAGTACTGCTGAATTGTTTTTTAAACCTGCATTTTGGACCGTATAAACATAAGCCACCTTACCAAATACATCATGGCAAGAGTTCTACGTAGTGGTCCCGGGGCTCCAATGAGAAACACATCCTGCCCCAGGAGGTCCTGTGAAAAAGAAAACAAGTGTGAAAGCACAATATACACACCCAATAGACTTGTGAATTTAATATAAGAACAGCTTTCATGTTTGAACTATCTCTTGAACTTGAATAGTAAAAATTTTTTTTTTTACCTACACTTTTTCATTTCGTGACATATGGAGAACAAGGGAGCAACAAGATATCTTCTCAGATGCAATCATCAGTATGTTGTCCAATATAAACTGGCTAACAAAAGTAACTATGCCATTTTTTTATAATCTATAGTTCGTGTGTTTTTAGACAAATCACCAAAATTATTTTTGAGTTGTATGACATAACATCTTGACTACAATACTTGTGATCCCACGCTTGGCTGCACTTGCACTGGACACAATCCAGAGTCAAAAGACAAAGTTAGCCATAAGAGTTCACTGTGTTGAGTGAGGCTTTGGCTTCACTATTTTGTAATGACATATTGATTTGTCTTTCTCTTCCTGCCTGTAATAGAAATATGTGCTTAATCTCTAAAAACAAATTCATTTCTGGGTATAAATTCAGGCTTGCCCTGAAGCCTGGCATGTGCCGACTCTCGCATCAAGAAGATCACCATGACAATGCTGACAAAGCAGGACACAGCGAGAACCATAGGTAGACTGGAAGCTGGTGAAAGTGGTTGGAATGGTCGCCAGGGCCATAATCATGCTAAGTATAGCCAAGAGTGAAGCCTCATTAACTTTTTTTTTTATCTTGTACATTAGTATGAGTATTATAACACATATGACAAAAAGAAGTTTAGTTACATACTAATATCTTAATACTCACAAAATATTGATTATAAAAATTGGCATAGTTAATTTTGTTGACCAGTTTATAATCTGATAATTCATAACAATTGGTAACTGAATATTGTAAATATGTAACTGAGAATTAACTGAAGGATACAAATGTGTTAAACAGCTGAAGATCCATATAATTTAAAGTTGCGGCATTGGTTTCACGAGTACAGCATTCCCATCTTCATGAGCCACCCAACTTTGTCCTTGGCAGAACTGGTTGTCGAGTGAGATGAGCGAGGCAGTACAACCTGGGCTGTCTTTTTTCTTATCTACTCTTACTAGTCGGCAAAATTTAACAATCACACTACAACAGCTACAAACAATCATGAACTGTTCCAAAAGAAAGGATGGCTAAGTCAATTTCCCATTTCGGCAATCCACCTTACCTTCTGCATGATCCATCGCAAATGCTGCAATACACTCTGGGGAATTTGTTTTGGTACTGAAAGCAGAAGCCAATGCCAATATACATACACATGCATGGCAAGTAATGGACTCTCTTATGATCTACCAGGACAACACTTGATAATGGTGTTACTTGCAAGAATATATCATTTTCATCAAAAAATAACAGGTTTTTTCCAAATGGAAAAATTTATGAAACTGAATACCCCCAAGTATCGCAATCTTGGGCCCTAAATTATAATGTACATGTATTATGTATGTATGTATGTACACACATATATGTATGTACGTACATACTTACTGGTGATGTGCTGATCATCAAGCATAAGAAAAAAATCAACATACCAGCAGGGTGGTATGAGACTAGTGGGACGCCCAAGTTATGATGTGTGGTAAGGGTCACCGGTGCATGTGCCCAGAAATACAGGAGTATCTCATAATAAGTGCAGAATGGCAGGATATGATGTGTGGGCAATGGGTATCACATGCAAAATATTTACTTATACCATCTAGTAACACAATAAATGAGATTTATGCTACCTATATGATGTACATAATACTATAGTCACTTTTATGAAAGACCATGCCTAGGATAGGTATAAAAGTGGTTACATAAAATATAAAGCAGTGGTCTCTCATTGGAGGTAACATAACACAGGTAAATGGATTTGGGAACCTAGTGAATGTGGCTTTAAAAGGCAGGCTGTGGTCTCTCAAAAGCAGAAAAACTGCATAGACAAATACTCACAGTACTTTCGGGGCACCAGTTCAGGGTGTTTTGGAGTCCTGACCGGCATGCTGACATCGCCAATATTGACACTTTTGCCATCTGCTGTAAGTACAGAAAATTTAATACAATTTAGACCACGCAAATATAATGTTCAGTTTTCTCAGGCACTTTCAAACCAATTTTGAAGGGAGGCTCTTTAAAAAAAATTAACATTTACATCAAAACATACAGGATTTTTTACACTATTAATCATTATAATCAGCATTACTGGGACATTTAGCAGCATTCAATAGTACAATATTTAGTATCTCAAAAAAAAGAAGAAAAAAAAGGAAATAAATAAAAAACAAATCTAATTGATAAATAAGTCTTGTGACAAGGTAAAAGAGACTGGGGAAGGTAGGCTCAGAGAAACTAAACATTTTTTGGCCTTAATAATGGATTTTTTTTGGGGGGGGGGGGAGGTAGGGGAATATCATAAGAAGCTGCATGCCACTGAGAGTGAAGCAGAGAAAGAAAACAGCCTTGAAATAATATAGTGTACAAAGAATGGATTACAGTACCCTTGGCACCCATAACGTTTTTTCCTTAATTCTCAAAGCTGGGACTTTTAATACTAAATATTTTCTACTATAATACATAGAAGTATTTGCAGGTAACCTTTATTTTAGACAGGTGCCAGGTAACTGCACTAAAAATTTGATGAAGTTGTGATGAATCCCTCTTGAGATATTATGTTCTCTTGTGCACCACACAGACAGCCTTCAAACTTCAAAAGTTTCATAACAAGTTTAAAAATGATAAGAGGACGCCGTTTTTAAATAGGGAAGTGGTCCATGAAAATGTGCATTTCTGATAAAAATTTGGTGAAGCTGTGATGGATCCTTATTGAGATTCTACGGTAATGTCATCCTCAGACAGCCTTGAAATAAATACTTTAGCTTTGTGAAAAGTTGATAAATACAAAGAGGAAGCTGGTTTTAAATAGGGACCTGATTCACATAAAATGCGTCTCCGACAAAAAAATTGGTAAAGCTGCAGATCAATATTTTTGAGATATTGCAGTAATGTCATCAGTGTTGGCACTACTCAGCATCCTTCAAATAAATATATTAAAAGTTTCATAAAAAGCTTAATAATAATCAGAGGAAGCTAGTTTTCAACAGGAAGCTAGTCCATCATAAGGTTCTTCTGTGAGAAAATATTGGTTAAGCTACTGTGAATATTTTTTTGCGATATTATGGTAACATCATCCCCTTGTGCACCACTCAGACGGCCTTGAAATAAATACTTTAAAAGTTTCAATATAATAAGAGGAAGCTGGCTTTCGATAGGAACATGTTCCATTATAAGTTGCATCTCTGACAAAAATTTGGGGCACTAATGCATTTTACTGGCAAGTGAAGTCTTATAAAAAATATCACGAGATTTGCCATTATGTAGGGGGCTACGGTGTTGAAGTTGTTAAGCTTAAAAACACATTTTTGGGTTAAATGGTCCAAGTACTTTAATATTTCGGATCTCATCTGAGTTTTGAAAAAAAAAAAATACTGAAATTGACGTACATGTATTATAATCGTTATACCACTTGCCAAACTCTTGGTGCAATGTGAGCCAGGAATTGTAAGTGAGCTCACAGCGGTTTGAGTGGTTTAACTATGGTAGGGAAGGATGTACTGAAATATTTTTTTGACAATGAACAGATTGGTGGATCTGGGATTGTTGTTGAAATTGATGAAAGTAAATTTATTGGTAATTGTGGGGGCTACTGCCCCCAAACCCCCATTTCCGTTTCGTTTTTTCCCTCCTGTGAGCCATTTCCTGGCGTCTAGTCAACTCATTCCCGCAGGCTGAGAAGCACATTGAGCGTTCTTCAGAAAAAGCTATCAAACATTTTTTTTTGTGAAAAATATTACAAATTATAACCTTTACTATTTTCTCTTTAAGCACACCTAATATAAATTCATTTAATAGTCACTTTTGAGTTTTATGGAACTTTTAAAACTCGAAGTGGTCATTTTTTATCAGTGAACCACCATCTTGGATATTTGTTTATTTTGTGCTGGAAGCATGGCTTGTTTAATTTGAGCAAAATCAGATCTTGTGAGATTTGAGGACCGACTGATATTGTGCATTCTACCCAAATTTGATACAGCTACAGAGAATATTTTTGAGACATTGCGGTAACGTCGACAAGATTGATGGATGATACAGGGGGTGACAATATCCCCCCCCCCCACTTTATGTGCCGAGTATAAAAAAAGCAACCACCATCGACGCATAAATGTGCAGGCTACATGTGTTATTTATAAACCCTTTCTCTATAAGGTAGACAAGGACACAGTGTCCCATATACGATGGCCCCCTTCCTGTAAGGCCCCTTCTAAGGGATGCCACCCCCTCTAGGTTTCTCTGTGCCACAGTGGTGACATTTTAAGTATATTTACTCCAAGAGAAGCAAAAGGGGAACCATTGTACTGTATTACAGACCACCTCTTATAAGAGCAGACATGAATCTTTTTGAGATTACCCTTCAGTGACAGCGTTGAGATGAAGGCCTGCTGCTTGAATAATTTTACCTCCATTTTAAGACTTCCCCGGAATTCTAAGCCCTGCTTTACAGGCTGTAGGTAACAGAGGGGGTCTTACCAGTACAGGCAAATTTATACAAGGCTCATATTTGAATAGGCTCTGTTTGTTCATATTGGGGAATAACTTTTTGAGTTACTGAAGAAAAACAATAAACTTGGACAAGCACCAAACGCGGTAATCATTGGGTCATGGTGACCCAAAAAGTAGGTCATCAAGTACAGGTTTATGTGCAATGTTGTCAAGTGCAATTTTGATCTGGAGACTCAAGGTGACTGTCTGACATTACATAACATATTAGCATTGGACATTGTCTATATATCCCATAAATTTGGCATTCCATAATAATTTTTAATGTAATTTGATACAAGGCTAAAACTTCCCATTTTGTTGAAAAGGCATGGGGAACTCCTTAAAGAAAGAGAAATGGCAGAAAATACAACTTTGAATGATGGTGATCCAGAGAAGGACAGTGATAAAGAAAGCGAAGACTCTCTACTTGAAAATATGGACCTATGTGATTTTTGTAAAACTGAATTTGGAGGTTTTCCAAGTGATTGGCAAAAAATGAAGAAAAGCAGACACAAATTGTTCACATTTGATGGTGAAGTAGAAAAGTAATCAGATCAGTGTAGAACTTCAATTTCTAACACTGTGTATATGTACATACAATAAAGGACTCAAACCAGACCCATCACCTGCAACATGCGTACACAAATACAATGAAAACTCGTTATAATGACATCATTTGTTCACTTAGAAATGGGTCAGATAACTGGATATGTCAGATAAATGAATCAAAAAACAAAGAAAATGAACTTTTGCCATTCAAAACTTGTCATTATAATAAATATGTCGAATATCTGAGTGTAATTATAATGACGCTATATTGTGTACGTGATTCCTTACTCGTACTTAAACAAATAAATGGTTTTCAACTTACATTCATTTGAGAACTGAACTCCTGCATTTCGAGGCACATACCTGTCAACATTTCAAAACTCAAAATAGGGAGATTTTTGTAATTTTGAAAAAATCCATGGGGGACATTTGTATTTTACAAACAACATAATGGAAAATACTAATTTTTCATGGGGGAGATTGAGCCAAATTTGCATAATTTTGTGCGTAAACTTAAAAAAATTTCGGATGAAAAGTGGGAGACTCCCACCATATGGGGGAGACTTAACAGGTATGGAGGCACATGGATGAAATGACTGTACAGGCTGTTGAAGCCATTCTGCATGGGCCTCTGACAGTCATTTCACCCATGTAAATCAAAACGTGGACATTCAGTACTTATATTTACATTCATCTGAATAAATATCAGCTTAAAATCTGCCAGAAAACATTTATAATCTTACTTAATTTACTCACAACAATTTCGTTGTAAGGGGAGTAACATTTAAGACAAAACAGCCATAACAAATGATGAGGTCTAGTGGTAATCAAAGACACTAACAAATAAAATATAGTTCTTGAGAGGGATATTTTATTCAATGTTTGGGCAGGGAGTTGAAACATGTAAATGTAGTAATTTTTTTGTTTAAAATCATGTTTATTTTGTTATTTACCATTATATGCTTCCAGGGTCATGTCATGTCATGCTGACAAAAGTAGTGCCGCATCAATGGATATATCAGTGCGCAATGTGATTCACCATTGTAGTTCATGAGCTTGCGTTCATGAGTGAATGACACAAGCAAAAATTCCTATCTCTCTAATGTTAAACTTTGGACCGAACGTAAATATTCTTACATGTGTTTTGGGCAAATTAGTGTATGAATACAGATTAAATAGAGTGAATGGATGAGAATGTGTTACCCTGACCAAGACATAGTAAATGACGTGTTAAATGCCTTTCACAATTACCACGATAACAATTTTAAAAACTAAATTAATAAATAAATAGGTAAATTAACTATAACTCTCCACGTACATATCCCAGAATAGAATAGTGTATGTACACAGAGGTATCTAAGCATTTGACCCAATTACGCACACCCTCCTCTTATGACTGTGATATATGCCTGGCCAAGACATTGTTGTGTGAGCAACTAAATCCCCACCAGTTTATCTAACACTGTACTCAGGTACCTAGTGGTTCAATGCACATAGCTATGCTGGTACAGTGAAACCTGTTTTGAGAGACCACTGTGAGGAAAGACCACCTGCCTTTTCAGACCAGGTTTACCATATCTCTTGCTATCTTTCCCATGTTACTGCACCTCTATTGAGAGACCACCTGCCCTATGTGACCACTTTTTGGCCTGCCCTAGGGGTGGTCTCTCAAAGCAGGTTTTACTGTACCTACGTATTCTCCACCGGGAGAATGGAGATCTGAATACAGGTATCTTTAAGCATACTGGTGATGTCCCATTATACCAAGAAGTTTTGTTGTGACCATAGTGCTCACATGAGGAGATCAGGCCCAAAGTTTGTTCCTTGCTATGATCATCTGTTAGAAGTGAAGTCTTGTGCCAGCATTTATTTAGAAATGCAAAATCCACATGACCACGGAACTAGGAATGCATAATGATACATATGGCTCCATTGTGCCCAGAATATCTGCTCTTATTAAATGCCTGTTAATTTATCAATTATGTGTCACGCTAATACTCTTAAAAAAAAGTGTTTCCCCTAATGGACCAATTTTTTGGTGTGTGTAGGTAGGTAGGCAGGCATGCTTTTTTTGTCTGACAATTTGGGTGAGTCGGTGTGTTTTCTTTGTCTTTTGTTAAGTATTACACAATTTTAAGTAGGTAGGTGTTTTTATTTAATTTTTGGATCTGAAGTAAGTCAACAGGGGGTCTGTAGGGGGTGGTGGATGGTGTAGAGATGGATTAGTCGGGTTAGCGGAAGCAAACAATGGGGGGGGGGGGTAATCAAAAGAGCATTTAGCCCCACACATGTGAAACAAACAAGCTAAAAGCACGCTACTACTCAAGGTCGCGCAAGATAAAATCTAGAAACATATTTTTCAATATAGGCCCTAATACCATGGATTTTTTTTTTTTTTTTTTGTATTGTGACATCACATCAAAGCCAAGGACACATCCATTCCATCATATTATGGCACTATAAAACAAAGAACCTGAGTTGGACAACAATTGCTTGCCTGTGATGCACCATTACCCCTGTGTGTGTGTCTTTTTTTTAGGGGGGGGGGGGGGAGCGCGGATATTTTGTCCTGGTTTTAGACCTGCATTCATCCAACCTAAAATACAATTGCTCCGTCATCATCATTTGATTTTTAACATGTTGAACTATGAGCCTGCTAGTTCATTAAGTATGTTACCCATTTTTGATATTGTGTTCCTGTTTGCCACCTCACACTCAACAGAGTGGGTCAAATTCAAAGTTAGTGCCTTTGATGTGTCATCATTTGAACTTTGAAGTATAAGCATTTTGGAGACAAGAGCTCCATCCATACCCCTGGGGATGAACAGCCCATCCGGGTACCATGGCGGATCCAGATTCAGCTTGTTTTTTTTTTCCATGATACACATATTATACATATTATGCTGATAAGAACAGTAGAATGCCCACTATACCAATATGATAGACAAAAGAAAATAATTAACAGCCACTATTATCTGGTTGTCCAGCCACTCATTAAATGTCTCTCCATTCAACTGTTTATCAGTAATAATCGGGACTGTATGCTGTGCATAAACATAAGCTAGTTGTTCCCAGTTTTAAAACACCATTCCCAGCATGTGTATCTTACACCCGTGTTGTTTTAGTTTAAGTTGACAGTATTTTGAAACATGAATTTAAACTTCAGAGCACATTTTATCAAAATACAAAGAAGAAAAGAGAATACAAAATAAATAAACAAAAATGGCAAATTTGAGTGCAAATTTAAACAAAATTATTGATTGCCTTCATATACAAATTTCACAGTTCATTTACTTCTACAGCCAAATTTCTAAAATTCAAATACAGTACAGGGGTCCCTGTCTTAAATGACCCCTATGAGCGATCACCTGGTTTGAACTGCCACATTTGGTCGCCAAAGTTGTTTTTCTGTATGTACCTCTAATGAATGACCACCTGTCAAACATGACCAGCAACCATGTAAAATGAACAGATTTTGCCACCACATTACACAAATTTCAGCCATATCCGGACACTAAACCTGAAGTCTGCAAACAAAATATGTGCATGCAACTCACCCACTGTTATAAAATTGACAGGATTCTTGTCGAATTTATTGAGTGCTTGCCTGCAAAGCAGATCAAGTTCCGTGTTACTACACTTGATCTGCCCTTCTTCGACAGGATTTTATTTATAGGAAGGGAAACAGAACTATACTCTGACCCTCCCCCTAGACTGAGACACCAATCAGGAAGTTCATCATTATCGCCTAGACCAGTAACAGCCTCTGGTCCCTAGTGTACTGTAGCCTGTTGCCATAGTAACCACAATCGGCCAATTAGAAACTGAGTCACTTTTCCAACACAGAACAGTGACCTTGTCAAAGAAGGGCAGACCCCAGCGGAGTAGACAAAATACGCAGCTTGGGTCTGCTTTGGAGGCAAATTGAGTGCAAACAATAAAGGATTTCTTTCTTCAGTAAATTCCATCAAACAAGTATTTAATTTGATCAATTTAGAATGGAACGGCTGTCATCACGAAGGATGAGTTTTATGCGAATTTACTTCAAATAAAGCTTTGGAATGGCTGAAAATAACGGGAAAAGGTTGCAGTATTGGAGAAATGTATAATTCCGTTTTATTTTATTGATTCCGCCCGCAATCGCCTGAACTGGACATCCCTAAATATGTATGCTCTAGAAGGGTTAGTTTTCTGACCAATTGCTAAGCTTTGAAGTGGAAAAAATACCGATGAAACTTAGCATGGAATAGATATGACAGGGTTCGAATTCAGTGGGTGTCTGACGTCCCGAGACACCCTGAGATTGTGCTGCGCATGTTGAGGTAAAGACAAAGATTCCCGACCAGGCATGTTAAAATTACAAGGACATGAGATGAGCTTGCATATGTTTCGGACTTTCCAAAGGCCAGTGTGGTACACGCTAGTGTTGGTCCAGCTACCGGTCTTTCTTTTACACACATGTGCATGGAAATAAAAAATATTTTTGCCGCATTATTCTTATTTACGTTCATACTTCATACCAATCATGGTCGGTGTTTAATCAGTAAAGGTTCAAAGACAAACCTGTGCAGTTTCACAAGTCTGCTGAATAGGTTGAGTCTGCCCAGAATCGCCACATGAGAGGCAAAAAGATCTCGCTCTTACTATTAAAGTTGAGCAGTTCTGTCACTTATCTTTACCATAATAGTCCATAGATCAGAAGCGTCTGACTTGATAATAATGATAATTTGCGTAGGCAGATGGCAAAGCAAAATGAAAGCTGTAAAATTAAAGGCTAGGTACTGGAATAAATAAATGTGTGATATAGTTGATTTTTTTTCTGTACAACAAGTATATGTACCATACTTGCTTTTCCTAAGTTTATCGAAAAAAAATTCCTTTAGAATTTTTGAAGCTGTTGTGCTAAGCGTCGATCGTCATATCCCATCCAACATGACGATGTGAGTTCAGCAAAGGTATTACTCTTGGTTCAAGAATTTAATCGTAGTATGATGGAAGTAATGCTGGATTTAAGACCTTTAATAATTTCAATGTAATCGAATGTAAATTATACGGCAACACAGCAACACTTGTATGTCTGTGTTTTGTTACTCGACAAATGTCAGACCACAGATCACTCCGGAGTTTACCGAAGTTCCGCGAAATAATTTGTACCCATATGCAAATTACAAATGGCAGATTCAAGTGTGCCCTTGCAAGCGGGCTTGCGAGATACCAGGGGCGTATTTTAATTGAAGTCTAATCAAATTCTAATGGTGAACTTGACATAACTGAGCATGCAGATTAAGGTCAAGATAGTAAGGTATGCATTGAGAATATTTTTGCGACCGTTCAGTTGTTTTTGTGCAAAACAAAGGCTCGGTAGTAGACGGCACCACAGGCACAAGGTGCTGGCCAGTTAAACTTCAATGCTAAAATATAGAACCTGGCATGTTCCAAGTTGCGATGCACTTCAAGTCAATCCTGATTATTTGAAATAAAGTTTGAACCACAGGAGAATTAGGATACTTGAATGAATGACAGTTACATTTCCGTCGTTTATGATGGGAAAACATCAGGGTTTGTCACAGTTTGATACTTCAGAGTCTCCTCAAAAGTGGTAGTTTGCGATGTTTTTTGCCAATTTTTCCCAGTTGGTGGTCGCTTTCTGCAGGTGGTCACTTAAGACAGTACATTTAACATTAGAAAAACTTCCATAATTATACATGTAATAAAGCATGTAACATTCAAAATGTGTGTTTGTCTCATTCAAGGGGTAATGCATGACAAAGACTTTCTTTCTGAAAGTGGGGGAGAAGAAAGAAACACTTCAGTTGAACCTAGACACATAAAGTTGGGCATATTGAGTTCATCTCCAACATGCCCAGTGAGCATGTTGGTAAAAAGGTAAAATTTTAGCCCTGTAGGGAATGCGGTCTCTGACTACATGGTGTCTCTACCAGTGTCCCGTTCCTCTCTGGGAGCTGGCAAACTTGTCAATGTTGATATCTGCATAATTATCTTTTCTTTAAGCTGTGGGACCACAGTCCTTCAATTAAATGGAAAAACAAAGCTTTTCTTTTCCTGTTACTGTTGGAACCAGGCAAGGCAGTTAACTGTTATTTAACATTTTTTATTGATGAGCTGCTCTGTAAACTGAGATATTCTTCTGTTGGTTTCATAATTGGATGCACAATTCATAACTCCTTTGCGTACACTAATGATGTAACTTTATTTGTATCCATTGCCCCTCAGCTACAGTCTGTTATTGACATATGCTACTCCTATGCAAATATGTGGCATTTTGCCTTCAATTTTAAAAAGTCAATGTGTATGATGGCCAGTGAGAAAAAATTTTGTTATGGAGCTGAAATTGCACTTAGGTGATACTGATCTTGGTAACGTGACAGAAATTGAAACATTAGGCATTATTTTCAGACAGGATCTTTTCCCCCTCTCCCAGCACTCTTTTAACTTTAGCAAACAGCGCCCTGCTGGGCAGTGTGATGGCATTGTTGAATCTTTGAAATACATTCTGAGTAACGATGACTAGAATAAACCGTAGTGACAGTCATCACAGGTCTGGCCAAGTTCCTGACCAAAGCTTTTTAGTTTAATAGTAGGGGTGTCGATAAGTTGATCCATAACTGTGTAAACTTTAATATAATATCTGAAGTATTTTAATTTGGTGAAATCATAATTATATTGGTTCATATATGTGTCTTATTATTTCTGATTACATGTACATACCTTGTCATCTTGTAATGTAATGCTATTTGATGTACGAGTTATATATGTATTTCACTTTCTACATTCGCGGAGGTTGAATAAACTTTTCTCAGATCCGCCAACGCATCATAAGCTGCTTATCAGCTAGCTGCTGTTGTTATGCAAATGAGTGGGCCCTGTGAAAACACGTTCCACATCGCATATAGTCCCATTTAAAATTAGACATTATTATCCAAAATTCTATCCATGTTGTCGACTGCAAATCAACAAAATAACTCTGAAGGCAGCATCATTTTGCCGAATTCTGCTGCTGAATAAAAAATTGGAGATATTTTGACGATCATAACTTGGGGTTTTAGCGCTGGTTTTCGGGTAACGCTTAGCATACATTGAATGGGTATCCACAGACGCTTTCAGGGAGATTCACCGAGTAACTCGGGCATGTAAACTAAGATTCCCGGATGTGCGGATCTGAGAATTATTATTATTAATGCGTTATTGAAACACACGTGTTTGGAATGGATACCTTAACACCATGCACATGGATGACGGAACCGTTTTCTTTACCTCCACTAATGAATAACTACTGTTATTATTATTAATGGATTATTGACACGCATTTGTGTATGGAATGGATATCTAAACACCATGCACATAGTGGATGGAACCCTTTTCTTTACCTCCACTATTAAAATTTAAAGAAGAGCTACTCTTAATAAAAATAAAACCAGCGCAAAGCATGTTGGTATTCAGTCAAGCTTCGGCCGCTAGATCGGCGACGCACATTTACATCAGAGGACAGGCTTATCTGCTTATCAGGCAGCACGCCTTTGAAGTTTGAGCTTCGAAGGCGCTTAGATTAATGGGATTGTGGCCTCTGGGTATTCCACAGTTGTTCCTTCACCCCTTTCTGCCTCCGTATTACGTAAGTCCGAGTATAAGCCAAAGAAGGCTTTCTGTCCCTTTAATGAAAACTACCAACAGAGAAAAGTTTTATTAAGTTTCATGTGGTTTCATTGTAAAATCAATCTATAAAGACAAAATGAAATTACCCGACGTAGACATGAACTTTGGCGTACTCCCCGTCCCGTGGCGATACGACAGTACATAGGCCAGGTGACGGACCCGCCGGACGGCCTTGTCCGCCGCCATCCGCATTGACCACAGCATCAACGGCCCTCCTTGTATTTCATGTCCATTCTGCAGAAAAGAATTATTTCTTATGTCACCTCATAGTCACGGCAACTCTAATGTAAAACTTCAGGGCCCCACAATTTCACCTTGCCGCCATGCTTTGCCCTTTACCCAATAAATGGAAAAAGCGATGACACAATGCTACCGTAGTAACTTACCCGTTACAACCATTCCTCGCTCGCCACTGTTATGTTGCTGCATCTATGTACATGACTCTCTCTCTCTCTCTCTCTCTCTCTCTCTCTCTCTCTCTCTCTCTCTCTCTCTCTCTCTCTCTCTCTCTCTCTCTCTCTCTCTCTCTCTCTCTCTCTCTCTCTCTCTCTCTCCCAAAGGATTTTACGGCCACCTTATAGTCTTAGATATATGTTATGTACCTTGTTTTCTCTTTGTAAAGGATTGTACGACCACCTTATAATCTCAGATATATGTTATAATGCTCTTTGTTTTTTCTTTGCAAGGATTGTACGGCCACCTCATAATCTTAGATATATCTCATGTTCCTTGTTTTCTCTATGCAATGGACAGTACGGCTGCCTGATAGTCTGATATACATGTTATGTTCCTCATAATTGTACACTTACAATTTTGGGGAATAAAGCTCTCTCTCTCTCTCCCCCTTCTTGATTGATTGATTGATTGATTGATTGATTGATTGATTGATTGATTGATTGATTGATTGATTGATTGAAAATTTAATACCCCAAACAACAAAGATTATAGTATTTGGCAGAGAGCTAGCTAAATATACTCATGGTTTTAATTATGGAAATAGCAGAACTTATATTGCTCCAGATTCTACTTATCTTAGTATAGTTTTCAATTATAATGGTAGTTTTAATAAGTGCCAAATATATATATATATATATATATATATATATATATATATATATATATATATATATATATATATATATATATATATATATATATATATATATATATGACCAGGCTAGCAAAGCTATGTATGCTGTACTGACCAAATGTAGAATCTAATGCTGACTGCTGATTTATAATTAAATTTATTTGATAGTATCATTCTTCCAATTTTCTTATATGGCTCTGAGGTTTGGGGGCCATCTCAAAATGTTGTTATAAAAAGGTTGCAACTAAAATTTTGTAAAATAGTATCAGGGTGAAACAAAGAACTCCGAGCTGTGTGTTTTTATGGACAGCAGGGCAAGTGTCCGGTTGATATTATTAACATTCAATGTGTGGTCCTTATTTATTGGGCTAAGATTATCAACCAAAAATCAGAGACATTCTCTAATATAACCTATAGATCACTTTGTTACATATTGAAAGGAGATTTATAGTTCAAATTGGGTTTTAACTGTTGAAAAATGGTTAAATGATCTGGGCATGGCCTATGTGCGGCCCACACAAAGTACAAATGTAACATGGTTCTATAATGCAATTAAGCATAGATTAGAAGATCAATATAGGCAGAAGTGGCATTCTAAGATCTTCGAAAATGAAAAATGTTTAAATTATAGAATCTTCAAGGATTAATTTTTCTTTGAAAAATCTCTAATCGATTTTGAAAATTCCATGCTGTTAGACTGTGTAAGTTTAGACTAGGAAACCACCAGCTACCAACCGCAAAGTTGCAGTATGAAAACATTCTTAGAGAAGCTTTGATCTGTCACTTTTGTCACTCCGAGGCAGGGGATGATTTTCTTGTTCTGTTCAAATGCAACTTTTTCAAGCTTGAAAGCAAGGGAGTTTTGCATTATGGGTTTACTGTCAGATCTAACTGTTTTGAGTGTAAAAATCTAATGAAGTCTGTTGATGTGACTCAGTGGGTCAATCTCTGTAAATTTATTAAGATTACGAGGCCTATATATAAATTTCCCGCCACAACTACATATTTGTTGTCTCAATAACCATAGTATCGCCTGGCGAAACACGGGCCGCTGCCTTTTCAGGGGAAGCGGGATATTACTAATATTTGGGAAATAAGTATACTAAGTACAAGCAGATGGAATTTCATTCTTGTAACCAATTTAGAAAGCACTGAATTAATATGACCTTGGTATTTGTAAACTTAAATTTCTCTCAAAGAAACTAATTTTGTGAAAAAGGGGTATCTATCCCTGTCGGTGACAGTGATACTCCCGCGTGTCCTCCGTGATTGACAGGCGTGAGCCCCTTGCTTTGTGGCGGGAAATTAATACGCATGTCTCGTAATGGTCACATGAAGTAAGATCACGTACATATAACAAGTACACGTGGAGTTATTTTTGTTTCCTGTCACTAAATTTGTGTTTACTTATCTTTAACACTGTTGTCGTTTCACACATTTTGACTCTATATGTCCATTGTAATTGTACACACAAACTTGGGAATAAATTCAACTTCAACTTCTCGGGCATCTTCCAGCAAGATGTTGACTTGATCTCTGACTCAATATGTAATATCATGAAAGGGGCGGCCAAACTTGTGGGTGTTTTCCAAAGGTAAATAGTAAAAGCACAAAAGAGAATATACACAGAAACCATGGTTTAATCAAGATTGTGAAGATCACAGGCGCAGATTTCTGACCGCCTAAAAGTATGGACCTGTTAATAGGTGCATGCCTAAATGCAGAAAAAAAGTCGTAAGAATGATGACACAAGGCTTCGAGTAACGCTTACAAAGACATATCAATAATCAGTTTGTTGAGTATAAGAAAAGAATTGTTCGGAAAATTAGAAGCTTAAATCTAAGGATCCAAAGGGTTCTTGGGCCATCCTTTATAGCAGCAATAATCAGAAAAGCAAGCAAACGGGTGGAATACATATGGAAGTCTTTACAGATTATTTTATAGCTTTAAATAGTAAAAAGACGAATGACGATGATATTAATCTAAAAGATATCAACACGTCTGATAACCTTAGCTTCAATAAATTGTTTACATCTGAGGAAATCAAACAAATAGTACAAAAGCCCAAGACCTGTAAAGCCAGTGGAAAAGACCAAAATGTTAAGGCAGCCTTTCCTAAAATGGCAGACGTCTTTGCCAAATTGTTTAATTTAGTCTTGGTGACGGGAATTGTTCATAAATCTTGGGCAACTGGTCTCATTGCACCTATTTACAAAGACAAAGGGAACCAAAACTATGTAGACAATTATAGATGCATTACCACCTTTAGTTTTATTGGTTAACTTTTTCCGCCTGCATTAACAATAGGATCAAAATCTTTTTGGAAGAAAATAGGTTACTTGGTGAGGAACCAGCTGGATTTAGAGAAGATTATTCTATAACAGAAATAAAAATTAACACTCAAAAAATAAAGATCCTGGTACATGTATTTGGCAGAGGGCTCAGTAAACATACTTATGTTTTTACTTATGGAAATGACATAATTGATATTGTTCCAGACTCTACTTATCTTAGTAAATTTTTCAATTTTTTTTTTACGGCACTTACAATATGTGCCAAAAAATATTTACATGACCAGGCTAGTAAAACAATGTATGCTGCACTGACCAAATGTAGAAATCTCATGCTGCCTGTTAATTTATAATTAAATTTGTTTGATATTATCATGCTTCCAATTATCTCATACGGCTCTGAGTTTTAGGGGCCTTCTCAAAATGTTATTATAAAAAGATTACAACTGAAATTTTATAAAGTAGTATTATGGTGAAACAAAGAACTCAGAGCTGTATGGTTTATAGACAACCGGCCAAGTGTCCGGTTGCAGATTAACATTCAATGTGTGGTCCTTATTTATTTGTCTAAGGTTATTTACCCAAAATCAGATGGATTCTCAAATAATAATCTATAGGTTACTTTATGCTACGCATAGAAAGGAAATTTATAGTTCCAGTTGGGTTAAAACTGTTGAAAAATGGCTAAATGACATAGGCATGGTTAATGTATGGAACATACAAAGAACCACTGACTTAAGAATAGGCATGTTGGTACTTGAACGAAAGCCCTCTTCATGAAGAATTTAAATGCGCAGTTGTCGTCTTAAATCTGGGTAAATACGCGAAAAAATCAGGTACTGGTATGGAATGAGTTAAGTATTGTATGTGTATTCACCCGTACACACAGGACAAAAACTTTAACTTCTTTATTTATGTCATTATAAAGTCAGTGAATTTCATAAACGTCTGTCGATGGGAGTTGACTTATGGATTGATGCAATGATAATTTTGGGGAAAAATGCATTATGCAACAGTTCAAAACATAAACGTCAGCTTCCATGTGTCGCCTGACATTATGTGTACCATGAATAAACCTTACTAATTGTTAAAGTGTGGTTTCACTGTACACACACACACACACACACACACACACACACACACACACACATTCTCTCTTGTTTGATGGGAAGTTGTGTGACACAATAGCCCAGAACATGCTGAATCGTACTATATTTGAGAAATAAAGCCCTTTTCAATACATAATTATATTTCAGTTTCGATGGGTACAAATGGCACGGAATGGACAATAGTGACAGACCAGACACAATGAGATGCTTGTGTTTTGGGCTGTCGCAGTGTTTCCATCAATCCCATCTATACACCGGTATAAAGTTCAAATATTTTGCAATGGTACAAACGTCCTAATATGAAATTTGTTTGCTTAAAAATTATGTGGTAATTTCATAGAAAAAAAAATAAACTCAACTTTGAAGAATATTTTATAGATATTTTACCTGGTATCAAAGTTCATCTGCCATACTTCAGTTTGTAAAAATTTAGATATAGAAATTTATTTGTTCTTTTATTACTTCCATGTTGTTTAAAACTTGGATATCTATGCGAGCATCAATTACAGTCAGCTTGATTTTTTCAGGAATGTTTTCCATGATAAAAGTTGTGTGTGTATGAATTGGAGGAGGGACAAGGAGCAACTATAAATGAAAATGGCTGGCATTACACATGCTGCTAAATTTAGTGGTAACTTTTTTAAATATCTATACTTGCATATGTGTACACACACACACACACACACACATCTGCATGCATACATCCACACACACACACACACATATATATATACATATATATACATATATATACATATATATAACAGTGAGACATATGTTAACCTGCATATCTACATATATGCATGCTCGCTTACATACATATATACATACATACATACATACACACACATACATACATACAAAATTCATACATACATACATACATACATACATACATACATACACCGATAACTTATATCGGCATTAAAATGTGCGTTTGGACGTTTTCTAGCGTTTCACATGTTTAGCCTGCGTTTGTTACGCTGGCTAACGCTGACCAACGCTAGCAAACGCCTCAAACAACAAACGCGAACATATTTTCTTCACAGCAAATCTGTTTGGGTGCCTTCAAAATGAGAACAGTTTAAAGTGCTACACTTTGCCATCACTCAACATAATCTAAATTTTGTATATTAACCTAATTAGGATACATTAAAATGTTACAACATTGGTTCCTCGTTCATTGGATGTGGCCATGTCACAAACTTATAAACAATTACACCACTATCTATAATAATTTTGAAGCTCTTCAAGATTCTGACTTTGTGTATTAACTTAATTTGTTTAAATTAAAGCCTAAAACTTTAGTTCGTGGTTCATTTGATGCATTTATGTCACCAGCCCGGAAATTGAGTTTGGAGTGGTACCTCCATGTATAATAGTTTTGAAGTTATTCAAGATTTAGGTTTTTGTATTCGTCTTACTTGCACAAACTAATATCCTACAAATTCGGTTTATGGTTCATTGGATGTACCTATGTCACAAACATATAAAATGAAGTTGAAATGGTACTTCTATCTGTTATAGTTTTGAAGGATTTTAATTTTGCCTATTCACCCTATTTACATAAATTAAAGCCTACAACTTTGGTTCATGGTTCAGTACATGCGGCTATGAAACTATTATAGATAGCGTTGCCACTCGAACTTCATTTTGCAGGTTTGTGACACAGCGGCTTCAATGAACCATGGAACAAAATTGTAGGCTTTTGTTTTATGCAAATTGGGCAAATACACAAAGTTACAATCTTGAATGCCTTCAAAAGTATTGTAGAGCATGGTGTTATTCAAACTTCAGTTTATGAGTTCGTGACATGGCCAGATTCAATGAATGAAGAACCAAAGTTGTATCATTTTAATTTATACAAATATAGGCTAATACACAAAATTTGCATTATGTTGAACAATGACAAAGTGTAGCATTTCAAACTGTTCTCATTTTGAAGGCACCTGCACAGATATGCTGTGAAGCAAATATTTTTTGTTTTCTTTTTGTTTGTTTGTTTGTTTGTTTGGTGTGTGTGTGTGTGTGTGTGTGTGTGTGTGTGTGTGTGTGCGTGTGTGTGTGTGTTTTGCTTTGCTTTACTGCTGTGTGTCGTTGCAATATCCTGTCGGTCGGGTTGTCTATGTAGTTGCTCTGGGCTATGTATTTGTCAGCCCATATATACTTGCCTTTCTTATTCACATTCTGTGAAACTTCTTGCGGGCTAAGTGTTTTAAAATCAAGGTGACAATCAAAATCAGCTTCTCTGCCACTCCGACTTCCGAATTTTGGTAAATACAGCATGCCCGGCTGCACACATCTATTTTAACAAACAGTTAAACAGCTTGTCAGAGGAGCCAACTGGAGGTTGTGAAACACAAGTGAACTCCATGTTGACACCAAATTCAGAAACACAGAGTTGGTTTGCAGAGGGTTTTTGTCAAGTATCGATCACACAGCATGAGGTTGTAGCCACACTCCGTTGTGCTTTTTTTTTCAATATTATATTTTTGTCTTTCCGTCCAGAACCACTTCCTGGTAGTCGTTACTCTATTCCGCAGTCCGAGCTCTTTAAACTTCACAAGCAAACCTATCACTGTCTAACCTGTATAAATATGGAAGCCTCCTATTGTCCATATTGCAAACGTTCTTTTGTAGAATTTTGACACAGGCTGCATTAGCCCAAGTGAATTAAAAGGTCTTCAGCGGGTAACTACTCAGGACATGTTTCGGAGCCTATACCCGTACGTCCCTCTGAGTAGCGGCTCCTTGTCCAAGCTAAATATTCAGCAAAGACAACCCACCTAAATAATGAAAAAATATGGACGTGCCAAATGATGCATTAGCTAAATAAGTGAAAGTTTATTTATAAATATTGCGCTTTAATACCTGTCAAACCAAACATAATTACTAAATTTGTATAGTACAAGTTCAGAAAAGAATATTTTGACTTACCCCTGAACCAGTATGTACCCTTTCTAGCTGGATAGCTTACCGTAGATCAATCACCAGTCAGTGTACAACTGAAGTAGAAACAAACTGGGGCATTATATTCAATCCCAGTGATTATAAAATAAGCAGTTAATTACAGCTGGACCCCTTGACCCATGTTACTGTCTAAATAAAGCCTGTTTATTCAAATTTGTTACATTATCCAAGTTGACGGGGCAGTTTGCGTGTTGTCCAGGTCATGCACATGCAGTAGGTGCGATCACTGTCAAAACGTAGCCTACATCGCCAAAAGTTAAGGCAAAAATGACCAGCAAGAGCATCAAAGTTAACTACGCTTCGCTTGAAAAGGAGAGCATTGTTTCTGCATTATTTATCAAGAATGTACCACTACCATAGAACTGCAGTGATATTAGAAGCTGCAGCACAGGGGGCACAGAAGATCCCTTATTCTGCACATACTGTGGTCTGTCCTGCACCAACTCCAGTATGTCAGGACCACATTCTTGGGAAAGCGGAAACGATATATAAATCCATAATCATCATATCTCTTAAATAGGTTACTTTGATAATAGGCCATCTTATACAGCAGTCCTCCGTAATACTCTTTCGGTAAGTTCCAATTTCAATGATATCAAGGTATTCAATCGGATATGCAGCGATACTGCTGTTTCCCTACCTTGCTCATGATCAGATTAAACTACACGCCGCCTATACGTAACGAACGGGTCAAGAAAACAGATTTTATTTGATGTAAAAGTTGATAGTAACAACAGGGTGTGCAAACCAACTTCCAGGTTAACATGGACTTGTGCAACTGGCCAACAGACTGGTGTCACATGGTCCAAAGGTGGACTGTGAGCGCTGTGCGCGTCTTGACGGGCTGACCAATCAGAACACTGGCGTGTGACTTATTGAATGGTCAGTTGTTTTTGTTCCGAAGGTATGTGACCCACCTCTTTGCATGATGTTTCCTTCGGATATTCGGTGGATCCTTCATATAGGTATACTCCTAAATCTAATTATTTACACCTACCAGCTCCCAGCATGTACGAAGATCACCTCATGTTCATGTCGGCTAGACGACGGTCGAACGGTGGACCTTGCACCGCTGGCCAACAGCGGTGGTCAGCCAAAGTAGGTGGCTGCTTGGAACCTATGTCAATACATGGAGTTGGGCCATAGGAATTGTCTGAATGTCAAGTTAGAATGTATCTGTTTACCTGAGTGTGTAGTTGTGTGGTATGCGAAATATTCAAACAGAGGTGATACATACATACATATATATATATTACAAGAAAACGCTAGGTAATGCCAACGCTTCGTTTTTGACACACTGATCGATCCAGATAAATTTACCGCTTACGTAATACTAATGAGATTGGGTGACAACGTTGATACAATTTTTCAATTGGAAACCAGCCACTGGGTATATTATATTGTAAATATATTTATTTCATTATTGGATTACCCCGTAGCCACATACGCGGCTAAACGTGGGGTTTTCCAGACATACAGAAACGCACAGAATTATATACAAAACACGCAGGACAACATACAAAATACTGGTTCCAAGCATGTAGACTTTTAAAAAAAGTGGTTCTATACATCAGGTGTAAGGAGATAGTTCGTAGATAAAGGCATCAGTTGACAAAACGTCTTGTCTGAGGAATGAACAATTGTACTGCAACAAAAATATAATTATGTGGTTCATCCTACAGGTCAGTACTACCACATAACATAATTTTAATGAGTCCATCAGCGAAGAGATTTAATAACAGATTTGGGTGAACACCAGGAGCAAGTACATTAGTAACAGACCCCAGGAGTTCTAGTCTAGGTAGTTTGATGGAGGAGGGAAAACAGGAAAAGGGGACTTGTATCTTCCTTTAAGTGATTGCACAGTCAAGCTACAGAGGGCAAAATGTTTCTATGAAATAAACGATGGTTCAGTTTAGAGCGTAGTGTGCTAATCTATATCTACCTTGTGATGATTTACCTGAGCGCACCTGCATGTTGTTTTATAGCTAAACACTTTTCACTCAGCCATGTATGTACGTGTTTCATATATGTATATTATATTAACATGTGCAACAGTGCCGCGTCCTCCGTGTTGTTCTGCTTCCTGGCATACCCGCTCCCCAAAAACACATCAATCCAATATTTCCACGCTCTATATCAAATCCTGTCACTGTCTAATTCTCAGTCAATACTTTAATTAATTACTATAATCACGTTCGATGCAAAAATTTGAACGCTTCAACAACCAAATGAAATTATAAAGGGCCTCCAGCGGAAAACCATGTTGCGCCTGTTTCGCAGCCATAAATTCCCATATGTATGCGGGGTTTTTTTCACAAAATTTTCAGTTGATTTAACCATGTCTTGCACTCAGGACATATGTCAATAAGGAAAGAAAGAAGTGAGGAGGGAAGGGAGAAGAAAGGAAGCGGGAATGCAGGAAGGAGCGAGCGAGGTATGTTAACTGGTTTCCCATATTTCATAGGTGGAAAGACGTGCAGGTCGTGCAGACAGGGGTGACGTATCTATATTCTTATAACCCATGCAACCCATTCACAGAGTCCACACCAGGAGCTTTTGCTGACTACTGTACAAATGTGGCGGTAAGTGTACCAATTTGAACACTGCAGTTACACGTAGTCTTCAAAAGCGCGGCAATTTACCGGAAGTAAGGACCGAAAAGTATTACAAACAATACGACAGATGGACATTAATTTGTGAAGTTGCAAGATCTTAATTTTAACTCTTTCAGTGCCAAATTTTGCACTGAGTAAACATCTCTCTTCGGCGCGCTTTAGGCGCAATAGTTTTTTTTTTTTTTTTTTTTTTTTTTTTTGTTCTTCAAAATCATAAGATATCAAGAGTTATCGATTTCTGTTCAGATTTCAGATAAAGCTAATGAATATTCTGCTTACATCACTTTATCTTCTTGTAAACACACCTGATGCATTTTGACGAACAACAAAGGACCACGACAATAATAGTTTATTAAACCTCCGAAAAAAAGAGGAAATGAACAAGTGCAACGATGACATTACTGATTCAGGTATATAAAATGAAATAAACATACGACACAGGTAAGATCACGAAAATGAATAAATGGAATAACACAAACTAAAACTAAAGGAAAGAGAAGAGAGGGTAGGATTGAATGAAGGAAGGAAGGCAGAAAGGAAGGTAAAGTAGAGAAAGGAGCCATTGTAGGGGGGGGGGGGACTCATACCGAACCCAAGGTATCAAGCAAACAGCAAACTTAGGCAGATACTCCCTGCCCTTGTAACTTATGCGACACCACAGTACAGATCCCGGAAAGCATTTATTTTTACTAGTATTGTTGACATAGTACATTCTAAAATAAAACTTTTTGCTGATGACACAACTCTCTATCTAAATGTCGGTGATCAAGTGACACCATTTGCCGTCATAAAAACTGATCAATATTCTATTGACTAGTGGTCCAAATAATGGCTTATTGCATTTAATGCTTCATAAACATATTTCATGCATATTTCTACAAGACTTTAATCTCCTGTCCATCATCCACGAATTTTTCGATGCCATGCACCTACCAACGGAAGGGAACAAAAGCGTTATGGTGTAACATTTAGATCTGCATTAAAATTGATTGATGCACAAGAGGCTCTCATGCGGTCTGGTGAGCCTGTTGGTCAGTTGTTTTTCTAATAAAATACGTTTAAACCAAAATGGACTGATCATGTAAATCTACCAGTTTTGAAGATATTCAGACAGCTAAACATTTTGAAATCTCTGCAATATCGTCTCAATCTTGAAGCGCAGGACGCGCTTTAGGATTCCCTCATAAGACTCTTATTAGAATATGCTTGCGTAGTTTGGGGTGGGTGTGTGGAATTTGATAATCGTTTCGGGGAAAAAATCAGTTGGATACTGCCCGTGTAGTAAAAGGAGCATTAAAAGCAACTTCATCAGCCAAACTATAACAACGAAACCGGTTGAAAAACGCTGGCTGAACGTCGTGAAAAGGTCAAAATAATTTTAGTGTATAAAATTGCTCATATCAGATCCTAACTTACCGCTCAAACATCTTACCAAATATATCCGATGATGAAATGAACTTCAGTCATGATACCCCTCGAAGATAAGGCATATCCTTATTTTAGAGCCCGCTCTGACCTGTTTGATAAATCATATCTTCTATCCGCTACTACAATGTGGAATGTTTTCCTTTAGAAACTCGTGATGCTTCAAGTCTCCCACAGTTTAAAATCAGAATTGAATCTAATGTTCCTTGCACAATCAAGCATATGGGTCTTTATTTTGGGGGTAAAAAGAAAATTTCAATCCAACATTTCAGGATAAGAATGGGCAGCATCCAGTTGAATACCCACTTGTAACAAGATCAGTGTTGAATATTTTTCATAATGTAGCTGTGGTCAAGGGACAGAGGATGTTTTGCACTGCTTTTTGCTTGCCCTAATTGCATGTCGTACATAAAATATTTTACATCCTTTCATAGTAACAATAGTTCCCTTTACAAACATTACTCTACGGTTGAAGTGGTTGTTTTAGTTGTGACAGTTATCGCTGGGCCACGTATTTTCAAGCAAATTATCATCCAGCTTTACGATTCTGAACGTATTAATTCATTTTGCCAACTGTCTGACATGTTTTTGTTGCATCATCATTTTTCAGTGTTATTTAAGTGGGCGCATGTCTTCATGTTAGCCTACATCTTACTGTTATCACTCAGTCAACTGTACCACGCTTCTCTAGGCCCGAAGCGCCAGAATCTGCATCGCATATTCTAAAATTTACAAATATTTGACTCGTAGAATAAATCCTGTTAAACATGGAAGGGAAAATGTTGAGGCGGCCAAAATGTAATGAAATTCATTTCCAACAGTGGGCCATACAGAACTCATTGCCCTTTGTTCGCTTGTGTCTGCTACCACCATCCACACAGTTTCAACAGGAAGATTATGGGCGCGAATTCTCAGTCTGAAGCGTTTACGTCAATGAAGATCCCAAACAGCATATGTACATTTCACTCACAGACGCAGACACAGACAAACACTTACACACACACAGAGGCTACAATTAAGACCTACGAAACGTTGCAATAATAATAATAATAATAATAATAATAATAATAATAATAATAATAATAATAATAATAATAATAATAATAATAATAATAATAATAATAATAATAATAATAATAATAATAATAATAATAATAATAATAAATGTGGTTTCCAGTGTAATGAAAGATTCAGTTTTCATCCTCGAACACGGGAGACTTGAAGCATCACGAGTTTCTGAAGGAAAACATTCCATGCACATGGGGATTACGCTGAAACTTCGTTAACAAGTCCGAACTTTAAACGTATGTTTCATGTAAGTTAAATATTGAAATATAAACACAATTCATACTGTAGGCCGTAAGTTTATTTGTTTTGCGCTTTGTGCATATGCAAAGCCCCAGATGAGCATGCAAGAAGACAAGTTTTGGACGCCTGACGGATCTTTTTTTAGACTGGAGATTACATCAAGGTTTACGTCAGCTTCCGTCAACGAAAGTCTCGGCCATTTCAAGTTCTCTTAAATATATAACACCAGCAAACTGGTAGGCCTCATAATCAGGGCCATCCCTTTCATGACACATAGGCCTAATTATACAAACTACCATGAGCAGTATTTCTGGTTAAGACGAAATGATTGTGGCCAGGAAACCACGAGCCGCCAAGGTGGCTCAGCGGCAGGTGATTTCCTTGCTCGGAATCATTGAATCCCAGAAACAAAAGCGAGCAAGAAAAGAAGATTTGCTTCAGGGCAAATCGGTCTGTGTGCCTTCAAAAGTTGTAAATATTACGGGCTACAACTTTTGCCCTTTGGTACTTCACATTCCATTAAGCTTATGGCTGGATGAAAATTTTAAAGTCCAAATGACCTTGACCTTCTACCTTAACAGGTCACATGTAAATTGCAAAAATGTACAGTGTTACAATAGCCACAATTTAAGCCCAACATGAACCAAATCAGATGAACATTGACCAAGTTATGGCAAGATGAAACTCCCAAAGGGCCAGATGACCTTGACCTTTGCCCTTTAGAGGTTACAGGTTCTGTTATGACTGGATGAAACTTTCAAAGGTCCAAATGACATTGACGTTTGACCTTTAGAGGTCAAATGTAAGTTACAAAAACGTGCAGTGTTACAGTTGCTACAATTTGAGCCCAACATGATCAAAATTGGATAAAAATTGGCCGAGTTATGGCTAGATAAAAACTTCAAAGGTCCAAATGACCTAGATCTTTGACCTTTAGAGGTTACATGTAAATCACAAAAATGTGCAGTGTTACAATAGCTACAATTTGAGTCCAACATGATCAAAATTGGATAAAAATTGATTAAGTTATGGCTAGATGAAAATTTTCAAAGTGCAAATGACCTTGACATTTTACTTTTAGAGGTCACATGTAAATTACAAAAATGTGCAGTGTTAAAATAGCTACGACTTTAGTTCAACATGATCAGAATTGCATACAAATTGACTGAGTTATGGCTAGAGGAACATTTCAAAGGTCCAAATGACCTATATGTTTGCCCTTTGAGTTCACAGGTCTTTATAGAAATATTCAGTGTTGCAATACCTACAATTTGGGTCCAACGTGATTAGGGTCGGATGGAAATTGACCAAAATATAACTGGATGAAACTTTCAAAGGTCCAAATGACCTTGACTTTTGACCTTCAGAGGTCACATGTAAATTTTTAAAATGTGCAGTGTTACAAGCATATTAATCGAAGATGGATTGGTTACCTGTACCTATGATAGTTTTGAAGATATTCAAGATTTAATTTTTCTAATGGCCCTAATTTGCATAATTTTCAAAACGGTTGAACTTTTCTACAAAAACTCAAGATTTAATGTATGGAAATATAATCATGCCAAGTTTGGAGGACTTAACGTGTAATACTTTTCATATGAAATGTTGGACAAATTTGCCTGTAAAGAAGAAAGAAGGATCGAAAGAAAAAAACTAGAAAAGAAGATTTGCTTCAAAGCAAATCTGTTTGTGTGCCTTCAAAAGTTGTAAATTTCAAATGCTGCAACTGTTATACTTTGGTACTTCATAATTCATTTAGCTTATGGCTGAATGCAAATTTCAAAGTTCAAGTGACCTTGACCTTTGATCTTTACAGGTTACATGTAAATAACACAGTGTTACAATACCAACAATTTAAGCCCAACATGAACCAAATCGGATGAAAATTGACCAAGTTATGGCAAGATGAAACTTCAAAAGGGCCAAATGACCTTGACCTTTGCCCTTTGAGCTCACATGTCTTTATAAAAATATTCAGTGTTGCAATACCTACAATTTGAGTCCAACATGATTAGGGTCGGATGGAAATTGACCAAAATATTACTGGATGAAACTTTCAAAGGTCCAAATGTCCTTGATTTTTGACCTTTAGAGGTCACATGTAAATTTTAAAAATGTGCAGTGTTACAATAGCTACAATTTGAGCCCAACATGATCAAAATTGGGTAAAAATTGACCAAGTTATAGCAAGAAGAAAGACACCATGGAAAATGGCCTTTGACCTTGCGATGACCTCTACCTGAAGTGAACCTTGACCTTTAAAATGACATTTTGACCCAAAATTGACTTTTGACCTTGACAAGACCTTGACGTTTGATATGACCTTTGCCTTGCTATGATCGAACTCCTATACACTCGGAACCACATCTACTATAGTATGTAAGATATTGAAGATTTAAAACTTTAATTATCCCTGATTTGCATAATTTTAAAAAACATGACCTCTCATTATAAAAAGGCAAGACTTGATCCATAGAAGTATAATTGTGCCAAGTTTGGAGTTTCTACGTGTAATACTTTTCAAATGAAATGTCGGACAAGCTTGCCTGTGAAGAAAGAAAGAAAGAGGGAGAGAGAGAGAGAGAGAGAGAGAGAGAGAGAGAGAGAGAGAGGGAGAACGAAAGAAAGAAAGAAAGAAAGAAAGAAAGAAAGAAAGAAAGAAAGAAAGAAAGAAAGAAAGAAAGAAAAACCATATGTCTGTGTTGGCACACAGACATAATGATGGTTTGTATTTCACCCATAATTTTTCTATGGAATATTCTATTAAAGTAGACAACAAACAATGGTTTTTCAGCGAAAAAGGAGGTCATGAATACACAGAAAAGCATGACCCCCCAACACTGCCATGTGCGCATGAATCGGTCTATTTTTCCAGAAATGTAATGCGGTACTATATGATACGGAAAGCTGACGTGATGGCCGTAACACATGCCTTTAATACCCTCCCAGGGGAACCATTATGGGACAAATCATAGTCCCGCCAGATTTTTGTGCGGGAATAAGTTACATGGAGACGCGATTAATTTTTTTTTTTTTAATATATATAATTTTGACAAACCTTAGGTCATGGCTTGGTTTGACCCTGATGTGTATGTTGATGTACAGATGACAACAATGAATAAATTTTACGCCGATAAAAGTTCTAGAGCTTGAACTTCAGGGCCGCGTAGCTTGAAATCACCAGCAATCAGACAGAATATGCTTCTGCATGCATTTGGCCGGACAAAAGTTGCTCCATTTCAAAGAAAGAGAGAGAGAGAGAGAAAGATAGAAAAAGAAATTATACGATTTTTAGGCATCGCCCCCTGAACGTCGGTCGCGTTGTATGACACACTGACTGCGAGTTGTTTTGAGTAAATATGGTTAACCCAGCTCTGTCTGCAAAGTCTTTACTTTTTAATGCAAAAAAATGTTTGGAGTAATAATGATTTCTATGTGTTGTTTACCAACATGGAGCCTGGAAGAGACATTTTCATTCAATTCAGTATGGAGCTCGGTCTCTGTACGCATGATAATTGATGCACTTGATTGAATTGCATGTTTTCATGTCTTTAGCCTGTGACAATTGTGAATGTACGCTCAGTAAATTCAGTTTAAAATGAGTGTTATTGAAATCAGAGGATAAAGACTTTGACTGTTGTGCCTGTTGTGTGTGTGTGTGTGGGGGGGCTTTTTTCTTTTACCTTTGACATTTCCATATAGAATTTCTTTTACTTTAGATTACCGAAACTTAAAAGGAAAAGATTTTCCGGACTTGGAACTCTACTTGTATATACATGACGGCTATACTGTGCAATTTTTAAGTTGAATTTGCAATTGTTCTCGAATTATTGTGCAAAAATGAATTGCGCACTATTGGCGTGCCAAAAAAAAAAAAAAAAAGTCATGTCTTGTTACCTTATACAGGCACTGCGGGTGTCATTAGCCAAATGGTAATGTTTTATTCATTTGGCTAAAGAAATTTGTAAATGACTCATTCATTTTACCGTTAATTACGTGAGATTTAGGTAGAATTTTGCAGCGATTCATGTTTTATTTCCCGATCTGAGTGAAAGTTGCACAATGACAAAAAAGTCTAAGATTCGAAAAAAGTATTGTTTGGAACTTTCAGAACTTGCTATTACAACTAGACGAACTCGCACTAAAGAGTTGTAGTATAGTGGGTGGTGGTCTCATTAGGTCACTGTACTTGATTTTATATATATATATATATATATATATATATATATATATATATATATATATATATATATATATATATATATAACCTTTAATTTGAAATTTCGATTCTAATTAAAAAACTTACCCCAATTTTGTACATTGCAACAGCGCACATCTTTTAGATTGTTCACACTTGTTTTCCTAAACTTTGAAACTATAGAGACCTAGGCATACTCAACACCACACATTGAAAAAAATGTATATCCAGATTACATGATTCAGTAAGAAAACTTTTTCTTGCTATGTCACATGTTAGATATTACGCTTTTATGTCACAACATGATACATAGTGCTACCCTGGTATTAAGACCACTTACGGTTGCACCTAAAGGTGGTCTTATTCGGAGGTGGTCTTCATTCTGAAGCTTTTGGTGTATATATTTAGATTGGAAAGAAATGCATGTTTACTGCAAGTCTAGTCTTATTTTTGAGGTGGTGTCATTACTGAGGTGATCATACAGGGGATAACCACAATATTTCCGTTCCTGAGCCACTGTTGAGAGAACCAATTGCGACTTTGTTGAATAACTTTAATGTATAAAATGTTTTTAACCTCAAATAATTAGTATTAACAGTTATTTAAAGGAACTTTATACAGAATCATCATTCACAGCTCAAATAGGTTTGATGTACCCAGTCACCTGTTCCTTGTATCCTGTTATTGTCGAACATGGTAAGATGGACGCGCATACAATTCAGTAAGGATGCTCATACAGCTACGTCCCTGAAAGTTGATATGAAATTATATATTCAGCATTATTTCTATTGTACAATATTTAATGTGTGTTGTATATTTTGCTTCAGTCTTGTCAAACATACTCGGATCAATCACAGCATTATAATCTGGGAACTCAAGCATCGGCAACTTTTAAAGTTGTGCCAAACACACTGGTTGGGGCACAGGACAACTTTCGAATCAACATAGAATATACGAAACTTCCAGATGCAGACCCACAAAAAAGGCAAGAGTTCAATGCCTCCGTCTTAACTTTCATGATAATACGCTTTGTGACGTGAGGTTTATGGTTTTCATCACACGGATGCACTCAAGTATTTGAAAGAACAACGTTAATATATTGAACAAAAATTAGTTTGTCACCACCAGAAAGAAGCCAAAATATTCCAACAGAAATGTGCATATATACTTTTATGTTTAGAGATGCAGCAAATAGATTTATACAGTTTTCACAATCTTTTTAGTGCGCATGTTGAATATTTCGTGTCGTCGTGGCGTCCTATTACATATTCCTTTGTTTTATATGCAATACGTATCGCTGACTGCATGACATGAGGAGCAAGCCTGTTTCATAGATTCAACTCAGAGCCATGCAGGTCCGCTTTGAAACGTATATACGTTATTTATTGATTAATTGATTGATTGATTGATTGATTGATTGATTGAAATATTTTTGAAATAGCCCTTTTTGACATAGTCTGCAAACTGTTTTTTTTATTTGAATGAAAATAATCTAATTATTGAGGGTAGGAGATACCAGGGAAATATTGGTTATGATAGGTAATAATAGGATTCTCACGGAATCATATTTTCTAGAATTTAACATAACTGTGTATTTCATCTTCAACTACATTACAATTTTCTAAGTTATTTCTTCAGAAGGTACTTTCTGTAGTGTTCTATGTTTCCCTGTTTCGAGATAATGGGCGTTGACTCGAAATCGCGTGACAAATTATACTGAATCTTGATAATCATAAACTGCTTTTAAATGGCAAGTATGTAATCTTCTCTTTTTAGGATTAGTTTTAAACTTAGTGTAAGCTTTCATATTTTATCATAGCCTGAATAAATTCCAAATCCACTTTTCATTGATCTATTAAAAACATTTTGCATTTTCTCGGAATTTAAAGTCGGAAAGCCGTCTGTCAGTAAATCTGCATTATCCAACAATTACATTATGGTTGCTCTGATATCTACGATACAATCGGATATTCCCGAATTCACACTGGTGGCATTTCGCTATTGAAGAGGTGACAATCATGGTTCAAAGGATTTGGTTTCATGTGGATTATTCGCTGCAAATTTTTGCAGAGATGGTTGCGCGTTTTATTTCATAAACAATTGGATAATCGCCCAAAACCGCATTGTTTCTGGATTTTTGTGCACTTTTTAGACGAAACTATAAACAATTAACACAAGTATTTGTTGATATATATATACATACACACACACACACTTATATATATGTAAATATATATGTGTGATATATATATATATGGTCCCCACCCTTCACAGGCGTCCTGCACAACATGCAAGACTTATGTATGTAACAAAGGTAGGTGTATAGGTGCGTTTATCGACAATTTATTTTATTTGCTCCAAGCTTTCGTTGAGCAAGTGTGAGTATTTTAGTATTTTCACTGATTGCGAGAAAAGGCCATCTGCTTTCAATTGCATCACTACACTTTTCAGCTAGCATCAGCGTCTTTTTACCAATAATAAAAGGACTTTTGACTTTTCTGCCAATTTTGTGAAAGATTAACATTGATTTTTTTTATATAAGTTGCGGTACGTACAAATTTATTGAACTTATTGAGATACGTTTGTTCTCAAAATATATTTATTGCTAAAATTAATAAATCATTGGTGTTTAATGGGCATGTACTGCTTCTGTCACGTAAATTGACAGGGTGGCAATCGAAATAAAAATTTTGGGAGGTCATTGATAAAGGTAGTAAAGTCCGTGGAAGTAAAGCTGCATGCTTGTCTTCGGCAATTTTGCAAGGATGTAGACTGCAATTCGGACAGACGTCGGATAGCAGAATGCTGTCACTGCGTTGAATCTTTCTTTCCTTTAGTGTTTGTATCGTTGTTTCTCATACAGTAATTCCAGTATTCTTTGTATCATTTTTTTGTTCCCATGTCAAGGAAATCGCCATATTTACTTTCTACACATCGTGATCTTTGTAGAGTATCTCGTGTGGAGCTGTACTGTGGAGATCAGGAGCATTTTGAAGCGAGTGGTGACGCTGTTTCTTCTTACACATATGTACGTAAGATTACTGTAAATTATCATTATTTCGCTCTGCTTTAAATTTCGCTTGTTTCGCTGATGCCACAAATTCCTGAAAATAAAAGCGGTGAAATAGCATTTTGGCATAGGTTTCATAGGAAATATATCCAAAATAGCGAAATTCTTCAATTAAGTACTTATACTTGAAGTGCGGAACATGAAAATTTATGCACTTCAAAATAAGTACATTTATAGTATGAGAATCTTGCGTACTTTTCACTTTTGCCAAAAAAGCGTATGCACTTTTGACCGGGAATAAATAAATGTGAGCAAAGTGTATATTCATACATTTTTATAGTTTCATAAGTTAAGCAAAATAAGAGCCATTGTATTTATTATAATGATGCATAATTGGAGCAAGAAAAATGGCTGTCCAGCTTTTCATCAGACTCGTGCTGTTTATGTTGATACCAAAATGTTTGATGTACCCATTTATATTTCAAATCAATATTACGCAACTCGTGGCACAATATACCAATGTTATAACTCCTGCTAAACGTGACAACAACACAGAATTATATCACTTTCATATATCATCATAATTGTATATTTCAGCTCAATTAACTTCGCTTACAGGGTACTCATCGGTCTGCTGTCATTTGTCTGCCAACAATTCCCATTTTCGACGTTTTCTCTTCTCAAAAACCGTTGTCCGGACTTTTTTTTTTATACTTTATGGAGAGGTGGTATGATATAGAAAGGACAGAAACCCTTCTCCGAAACGCCTTCGACTGCAAAGTCATACTAAAATACCTCTGAATAGCTCTTTACATTATTTTGCTCAACAGCTGTTGCTCAATAATTTTTTAAATTTTGGGAGTTTTTTGTAATTTCGACTTCTTTTAAATCACAAGTGGCTGGATTCTTCTGACACTCACCGAGAATGTGCCTTTCTTTAGTTTCTACCAAATATAATCACCAAGCTACCTTCTTCCTGATTCGGTTGGCGCAAGAAACAGATATAATGTTAGATCTGGAGCGAACGCGTCACTTTTCCAATCGCGAACGCATTTATTTTATCCTTCATTTTTTTTTTTTTTTGCGTCTGCAGTGCGACTGTTGAATAAATTACCGCAAAACATTCAAAGATCATGTAGAATTCAAGAAAAAGTTAACCCGCAGTACTAACAGTTTTAATAAGTTATTTCATAGGGGCGAAAGATGACTTGCTGTATTCCATTCGTGCTTTGGATGCAGCAAACTCAATTCTGATCTGTTTAAGACAACCCTTATAGCATCTCCTGAGTGTGTCTGTGGCAACGGAAATGAGGATATTTTTCACTATTTTTGTGAATGCTGTCTTTTCTCAACGGAACGCAATATGTTGCACACCAAGATTATTCCCTTTGCGTCGTTTACAGTAGCAACATTACTTCATGGCTCTTTAACTTGTACCGTCCAACAAAATGAAATGGTATTCGATGCAGTACAAAGTTATATTAAAGCAACAGACAGCTTAGGAGCAGTTATGTAGGTTATGATGCAGACTGTGTTTGAAACATTTCGTGAAGGTGTACTTCGACTTTATTTTGTCTGTGGTGTCATGTAAATCCTCAAACTTGTGTGGTGTTGCCACTCTATCTGTCTTTGCAGATTGTAATGTCTGCTCTGCGTCTTCGTCCTTATGTCTTGCGTCTACTCCCCCTCCCTTTTTCATGTACAAGAGGTATTTATATAGGATTCAGCACCTTTTACCAATTGCTTTTTTCAATAAAATGCGTTTTAACCAAATCTAATCTCATGGTTGTGGTGCTATCAGTTTGAATTTTCTCGGTCAAAAATGGGTAATTTGATGCTAAAACATTCACGGTACGTGTTAGCATTGCTACAATAGGGACACCAATTGAGATGCCGGTGTTTTCAGCTATCCCTAGAACCATTGATCCGATATCTTCAAATTTAATGGTTATACTGGCCTGCATTGGGTGGCTTCTACCATGTTTAAACAAGAGGTCGCGCACATGTCTGCACTTTTACGCCGAACATTTAGCCTGGTCCACTTCGACCTTTGTTGGAATGTTCATGGTCACGGATAGGTCAACCAAGCGCCCACTGTTCTCACAGCCTTGTTGATTATTCTGATCTTACCATGTGCGTGTTTATTATGCTCAGGTATACAAACTAACATCTCCACACGCATGTCCTAAATCTACAGGAGGGGGAGGAGGAGGATTAAGCATTGGAAGCATATTACTTATTGTGTGAGTAATTATTATATTGCCATTGAAGACGATCAAATACGATGCGATGCCCGCATAAATTTCTAATACTATTTTGATTCAACGTGCAACTTGAAGACGGATTGTGCTACTCCTTATCAGGCAGATGCTCGAAGTTGACATTGTGTCATATTGACGATCCAAGGCTTAAAACTAACATGAAAATTTCACTTTGAGTGGGCCATAACGATCAGTATCGTTGACAAAATTGAATAATTCAGTTTTTGAACAACTTTTTTCTGATGTACTTTGAGTTAAACAGAAGACTTCGAGCAAAAATTCAATTACAACCTTTTTGAGAGTATAATTCTTGGGCATTTTGAGCCAAAACACAATACCGTGTTCATATTCAGGCTGAACCAATGCAAAGTAATACCTACAGACGATATTAGAATGAAAATATGACAGTTGCATGTTAGTTCTTGCAAAAATGTATTGGCTTATGTTAATATGACTGATTTTTTTATCAGGTTCTTCGTCTTATTGACTGTTTATCTAATCGGAGGTGTGCTCTTCATGAAATTTCGCAAAGGAGCCGCGGGAACGGAAGTTATACCCAATAAAGATGTCTGGGTGGCTGTACCTGGGCTGGTCAAAGTAAGCTCAATATTCACATAACTATGCAACGACATATGTAATGATTGACACTACTAGTAACTGATAATGAAGATGGTGATAAATTACAACAATGAAGTTATGCTATCATATGAAGATGATAGCAATAACAACAATATCCAGGCCAGTATATTAAGTATAAAGGAAGGTTTGTTTCACGTCAAATTTGTCTGTGGGCCTACAAAGGCTTTAAATGTGTCATAGTTTTAAAGCTATACGAGATTCAAACAGACGCGACTTATATATATATATATCTATACATACATACATACTTACATACATACATACATACATACATACATAATAATCAATAATAATAATAATAATAATAATAATAATAATAATAATAATAATAATAATAATAATAATAATAATAATAATAATAATAATAATAATAATATTTCAGTCTGCTACAGGTTTAAATATTAACGACTTATTATAGTTTTGAAATTCAACCTATAAATATTCAGATGTCTCCAACTAGCATAACTTCGAGAGCTGCAACTTTTGTCTAATATTTACAAAATGCGCCTTTATAATATGTATGTAAATTGCCATTGTGAGGACATCTCTCGTCATAACAGATCTGAATATATTCAAGATTTCAATTTTCAAGCATCCTTAATTAGCGTGAAGAATGGGGCAGTGGGAGCAGTGGCCAAGTGACAATGCGCGTATCCAGTTTTGGGCCAGGCGGCAGGGGGCTGAAGGTTGTTGGCTCAAGACCTGGCCAACCCTTGTTCAAAACAAAAATACCTCCAAACACTCTTACCTTGGTCGTATATCCATACTTTGACCTTGGTCATATATCCATTAGAGGGAAACATCTAAAACAAAGAACTAGAAGCTGACATGATATGCTTGCCGATTAGCCTATGTAGCTCTCAAGATATTAAAAATCAACATTTTCAAATGCATCAACTTTAATAACATGGATTTTAATGCTGCAACTGACGTTCCATATAGCATTGGACGCTCCTTCCTTACATAAACAGGAATGAAAGTTTGAACGAGGCCTCTACTTATAATAGCTTCAAACTGATTCGACATTTGAATATTTGAATGTACATAATGAGCATAATTTGATGATAAAACTTAGGCCATTTGTTTCTAAGTTGCGCACGAAGCTGTGACAAACATGTATGTGAAACATGGAAGTTCGAGTTTCTCTGTGAGAGCATTGGAAATGTGAAGCGCTTAAAATTTTGATTGCTCCTAATCTGAAAAATGTGAGGACTATAGTGTTCCTTATCAAAATGCACAGATTCATTCATAGGGCTACGATCGTAAACAAATTTTGAGCTTGTAGGTATCACGGTGAAGGTGATGAATGGCGGAAACATCTGGCCGTAAAGAAAGAAAGAAAGACAGAAAGAAAGAAAGAAAGAAAGAAAGAAAGAAAGAAAGAATCGAAGGGAAAACAGAGTGTCTGTGCGTCAAAACTATAATAATTATATCCTCTTGGTCAAAAATACTGTATATTGTGAAAGGACACGTCAAAGATACCTTACATTGTAAAAAGGACATGTATGTAATAATGTACACTTTTAATGACTTTTAATGTGTTTGAGATCCGAATGCGTGCCTATCGCATGGCACCGAACTCTATGTCGTTCACATATTTAACGACCGTAATTTAGCGCAACAGTTTATTTTAAGTAGAATTCATGATTTCCCCTTTTTAAATTCAGCGAAAAAAATACCGAGGACACAATCAAACACGAAGCAATGTACCCTAATGTTATCCCTTTTCTGGTTAACATAAGATCGAGTCAAAAGAAAGCCGTGATCCTCAGGGATGCCATCATTATAGGTATCATGTACAAGTCTCTGCAAAAATGACTAATGTTGAAGAGAATTTTATAAAAAAAAATAAAAAGAGAGAGACAGGCGACAATTCACATCAAAGTGCACCAAAGAAGGCTGTTGATCTAGACCGTACACTTTCTATGCAACCTCCAAATTTAGACCAGGCACGCTGGTACTAGAGTGAGAGGCTTTTCCACTAGGAAATGGAAGGTGGAGACGCTATCGTAATAATAATAATTGAAATAAGTAGGAGTATCGTTACGGCAAGCACTGAGAGGGCTTACACATACTGTGTGTACCCAGCTGGCGGTAAAAATTGGCTAAACATTGCCCCAATACTGGGCAACCCTTGCCGATGTTGGGCCAATAATGGAGCAACTTTTATTGCTAACTGGGCAATATTTTACCGGTTGCAAGTTTCAACGCTACAATTAGTTGGATCAGCGATGACTGTTTGCATGCGTTTATTGTTAAAAGCATATGACTTGTGTATACCAGTAACATTTATTTGATTTTTGTTATCTTGTAGGACGGAGTGCTGTTTGTTATTTCACCAATAAGAAAGAAAACCAACGCCTACAATGAAATATGAAAATATCCTAGTCAAATATGACAGCAACAAGTGGGCCATTGCAGACGGGTCGACATGTGGTTTCGTAGAACATCTCTGCAGAGTCTCAAAGCCCTGTGCAATGGAGAAGTCACAATCGGAATTTCTGTCTTTTTTATGGCAGTAAAAATTATACAAATTGTTCTATTCAATGATGAAATAGCTGTCTTTTTAGTATACAGCATCTATATGTGATATTCGGTTCCTTAGCACACAATGCTAAATACGTTTTTTTTTGTTTTTTTTTTTGTAAGTAAATCTGGTGTAATCACAAAAACTGACAAAAAATCTGGCATAATCACAAAAATGACAAAAAAATTAACATTATTTAAAGAAAGTGAAGAAAATATCAAAAAGCAAACTGCATGCATCTACAATTATAAAGATTGACACATAAATGGACCAATTTATTTACGTCTCCTATTATTTGAACATTAAATGTTCCTTTTTCATATACATGTACTTGCATCCAAGCACACAGTACTTGAATCATCCCTGATTACCGATCATATACATTAAAAGCCATCAAGTACTTAGTGTCAAGTTGTTTTTCGCCACAGTATCTTTAAACAGTGTAACTTATCATGCACTACTGGGGTTTTTTTGTGAGAACAAGTTGTGTAAGATTTCCAGTCTTTTATTTGTTGACATTATACAGCTTCAAAGCAGATGTGTATGAGATTGTGTATAGATGATTACGTACAAGTGTAAATGTTTTTACATCTCAAGAATTCTGTTGTTGTTTTTGAGTCAGAATCTATAATGTTGATAATGATTACGCAATAAAGAATAAATTTTATCTCATTGTCTTCAGAGGTTGCATTATTGAACCAGGTTACATTTGTACCTTGTGTGTGCCATAAATCGGCTATGGCCAGATCATTTAACCATTTTCAACAGTTAAAACCCAATTGGAATTATAAAACGCGAAACCTTCCAAATCTTTGCAAGTCCACCATATGAACATTGCCAGAGATAACAGCAAGACTTGAATATCCACCAAGTAATGCATTATTCATTGAATATCTATTGATGATCAGATGTCCCGTTGACAATATAAAATAATAACTGTCAGGAAAAATAGAGCTTGCAGTCTGTAATGTATTTTTTAACATAAATGTTTCAATTTTTCTTATGAACCTATCGTGCATAGAGAAAGATGACCATCCTATTTTGATATATGAATAACAAGGTTTTTTTTCATTGGTTTTTATTCTGACCATTTCAAAATGGTTCCTCAGCCATAACAATGGGCCCGCATATCTCCATATAAATATACGACTTCATATAGGGCCTTGCCCTTTTGTCCAATCATATGAGTAAGAAAGGGTTTTACTTTGAGAACAAAAAGTGCAATATCAGCGTCTGAGCAATAGCAAGCAACTTTCATCTGAATCATTGCATGAAAAATTCCCTCCAGACAGCTAATATATCAACAAGTAACAGGGATATTTTTTGTTTAATGGATAAAGGACAATAAAAATAGTTCCATGTAATGAAACCATCACAAAAGATCAGCTGGTGTGGTATAAAAAAGTAATGTCAAATAGGACACACAAGATATGCATTGATAACAAACAAGAATCCTTGTGGCGCAGAGAGAGAGAGAGAGAGAGAGAGAGATAGAGAGAGAGAGAGAGAGAGAGAGAGAGAGAGAGAGAGAGAGAGAGAGAAAGAGAGAGAGAGAGAGAGAGAGAGAGAGAGCATCACGGTGGTTCAAGGAGGTAAACAAAAATTATAGCAGTTTTAATTGTTTGAATAATGCGATCTAAGTTTTCCAGTCCAAACTAGATATAATGATCCAAATCATGTATAACTAATTGGAAAATTTTGTCAAAAATTATTACAATTATTCAATATCACGCGCGCCTCTCATCACGGGCCAGAGACTTCTGTTACTTTACAATACCGGGATCACATTCTGGTACAACGGGCTCGCATATATTATTTAAGCTTGGCCTACATTATCGTGTGTGAACCAGTTGGCCTCTGCAAGGTTCACATGACGGTTCCAGGTTGCGGAGTGGCATAAAACACATTCATTGAGCTCCATGATTGAACGGAGTGCATGGCTCATGGCTCTGAGTCTGCCCAGTGCATCGTCATCGAAGCGTGGTTGGTATACACAACCTATATACATGACATACGGGGGCATGTGACCAATTCCTTTCCAAAATGTTTGCATCGGACGCGAGTTGGATCGTATTCATCAGTATATTCCTGTTGAGGACAATTCTTGGTGCCTGCCAGCTTCCCAAATGTAACAAGGTAACGGCGTGTTCGTGTGAACTAGACGACGGTCGAGTGGTGGATCTTTCCCCGTTGGCATCGTACAATGGCGAGCCAAAGTATGTACCCCGTTATTAGCAACATTGTGTCGTCCTGAAAGGACATGTATTTATGTTAAAACTCCAGAAAGTCTATGTCTGAAGTTAGCTTAAACTTTACCAGTCCACGCTCTTGTGACCAGTGACAGCGAATTGTGTGTGCAAGTGTTACTGTTGTACAGCTGTCGGTACGGTCATACGTCACAGTAAAATAACTTGATTTATCCAGGGTTACAGAATTAGCATAACATAAGCTAGTTTACGTTCCACCCAGCATTAAATAAAATATACATAAAATTTCTATACACTTTAGCTTACTTCACAGGCACGCATAAATATACACATATGATATACAAATAATAGTACTCGTTTTAGGGGGTGACACCTTCTTGCAGACTGTTTCAGTTAACAAAATGACCACACGTACGTTATTCTAGTCTAGTTGTGTCACTGCAGGATTGCCAAATTAGCAGATTCTTGCATTGACCCCGACCTGTGAACCTGCTGCCGTTTATATTATCAGCTGTGGTCAAAAAAAACCCCCAAAAAAGACGGCCTAATAGAGAACTCTGTGGCCTGGCCCAGCGTCATTGCTCTGAATCTGTCACTGTGCCAGTCTGCAGCGCCATCTGTATCAGCATAGAGTGCAGTGGTACACACATTAGTGTGACAAATTGTTTATCCAAGACCCCCCATCTATTGATAGAGGTTCCTTTGTTTATCACCTTTACGACACCTCCTGATTTGAAGGGGATGGTCTAACATTATGACAGGCAGCCCAGTGAATTTGATTTGGTATAAAAATGCAGGTCGAGTTTTTATATTTGCGGCGTCGCCAACAATAATATGTAATATATATATATATATATATATATATATATATATATATATATATATATATATATATATATATATATATATATATATATATATAGGCCTACAGACCAAAATATGAGAAAGTGTGATACATGAATCTGGAAATAAATGGCAACATAAAGAGTGGGGCAAGATGACGCAGGGGGTAAGATGGCGCATTTGGAAGTCACGTGATACTATGACGTCATTATTCTCGTCACAAGACAGGATATCAGCCGTCTTTTAGTTGACAGTGAAATGTGAAGACATTTTCCATTCGTATATTAATTAAGAAGATCCGATATGAATTGGGTACGTTCTTTAGAAATACAATGGTAAATTGTGATAGTCTTAATAAAATTACATAAGGACGTAAACCAAAGTTTCAATTCACAGTGATATTGTGTGTCAAGGCTAACTATAGAGAATATTGTGGCTGCAATAATTCCTCAAACTAAAAGTGAGAAATTCATACACAAGGTCTTTGGACAAAATACATGTTCACTTTGGTCAAAGCAAGTTGTTTGCTCGATGTCCCGTGCGTTTTTTTCCCAACCATTGGGGTAAGACGACGCATTTCGTGTTATATATTTAAGATTTATCAAGAGGAAATCATAAATGACTCCTCTTTACTTGAATTTGTTTTACCAATAAACATACATGTTAATAGATGTTATGTTGTTGTTATTGGGTTTAGTGAACGTGAAATATCTGAATAAATGCTAATGTTGTAATCTAGAAAAAATCTTTAGGTGGGTCACAATAATAATAAGATATGTGTGCATGGATGAATGAATAATACGCTTGTATGCAGACGAATGTAGCCAATACTGTTTAAAAAGTCTTCTAAATTAACCAAAAAAAAGATACAAATTATGAATACTTAGTCTATTCCTGACTAGAAAAGTCGGCAGTGGCTTTTTTCTCTCTTTGACAGAGAAGAAAGCATTTTCTATAGTAGAATTTCAAGTGTCCATTAATCTGGATAACTGTATTGCCTTGAGACATTCCGGACATATCTTGATCCAAGGTGATTCCAAGGTAGTTTATCGTGTCCTCATTCTCAAATATGGAATCTTTGCATTTTACTTGAGTTTTGGCATCTTTTTAAATTTCTGTTTAGATCCAAAAACAATGCTTTCGGTTTTACTTAAATGTAATGAAAGCTTGTTACCTCCAGCCGCCATTGAATATTTTTTTCAGCTCTCTGCTCAAAGTACTTTCAATTTCATTCAAATCTTTACTAGTCGTTACTAGTACAGAACCATCTGCATAGAAGACAAATTTACAACATGTAGCAGAATTCATGTCATTCATTTACACCAGGAACATCAGCGGACCCAAAATCGATCCCGGAGTGATGCTATAATTGACAAAGCCCTCAGGTGATCTTGTTGTACTGATTTCCACAAACTGCTTTCTCTGAGAGAGATAAGATTCAAAGCATGATAGCAGTAGATTTGATCATTTCCATTGCCTGAAATTTACTTCAGAGAGCACTATGGTTAACTGTATCAAAAGCTTCCTGCAGGTAGCAGAAGTGCACCTGTATACATAACCTTGTTCATGTTATGCCGAATCAAAATATGATACATGAATAAGGGTTCATTCATTGGAGAAATATGGTCTGATACCAGATTGTAAGCTGTAAATGAGACCATTGGTTTCCAAGAAGGCATACACATCTGAGTGCACAATATTTGCCATGATCTTAGAAGCAACTGGTAAAAAAGATACGGGCTATCTTGTCCTCGTTGTTACAATCTCCTTTCTTATACAGTGGGTTACCTCAGGTAAATCATCCAAGAAATACGTATGATCTCAAAGAAAGGTTGAAGATATAAGTCAAAGGTATATCAACAACACCGAAGCCATATCCTAGGAACCTATCTCTAATGTTGTCGCACCCTTTTGACTAGGTGGTATTCACTGTCGATAAGTGTTTGAGAATCACATCTTCCGAAACCTCTTGAAGCTGAAAAGGCTCCATCGTAACTCCTTTAGAAGCAAAGAAATCGTATGTACCTTGCTTGTCAAAACCTCCAGTTAGCATTTTTTTTTCAGCCAATGTTGCAGCTATGTTACCAAAAAGAAAACGATTTAATGTTTTTGCTATAAAACTACAGTCAAAGTTTATCTCTTGGTTCGTGCCATCTCTTAGACCTATGTTTACATTTTTTTGCCTTTTTCTAAGATGGCATTCCCAAATCCTTGATACATTTTCACAATTTCTTTGTAAAAATTCTATTTTTTTAATTTGATTTCGAATAAAATCCTTCTTTGTTTTTTTTGTTTTTGTTTTTTTTTTCATGGCACACTGTGCTTGATATCTGCACACATGTATGTACACGGACATGTTCCCGTATCCCACAATGATGTGAGTATAAGGAACTTGTATCTTCCGCTGTTGAGCGATATCTAAATCAGGATGTGTGTATGTCACCACATATACATCACTTTTCTTTCGTCATATGGTCAATATATTGTGCAATACACACTCAAACACAGTTAGTGTTTCATCATATAGTCAAAGTTTTGCCCAATATTGACCATACAAACATGTATATTTATTAGTTATGTTGACCAGCAGTGGTAATAGGATGTATTCATAGTTAAATGCGGTCCTACTCTAACACCTATTGAGCAAAAGAGGGAGCCATCTGCATCAGGGCAGATCCATGTATTTAGCATTGTCAAAAGTAGTTTCTCAATAAAATAAACAACACAAACACTGAATAATCTTAAGAAAATATTTTAACATATATTTGAAACATAAAGGATGCCTAAATTGATTAGAAATGAGCTCTCGTTTGGTTGAAAAGGTGTTATTTATGGATGTTTATGTAGTATATAATACATACAAATCTGCCCTGATCATGGTGGAAGCATCAGTCTGTTGCCCCGGCAACACAGGAAGTGAGTAGGATCGCAGTTAAAAATAAATGTCTCCTATTACGTGTGTTTTGAAGTGGATATTCCTTTGTTTTTTTGTCAGAATAATCATACAAGAGATATCGTAACTTACTTTCTTCCGCGTCAGGCGGAGATATTGTTCACTCTAAGGATACATCGATGTGACTCTTGTCACCACCCATTAGCAACTGACCTCTTAACACTGTCCTGTTCTTTGTGCTGGCCAGTTTATTTTGTGTGTCAATAATTACTGTCCTAGGGAAACGCTTTGTATGCATTTCATTATCAAACTATGGAATGAAGAACACCCCCTCCCCAAATTTCACATGATTAGAACATTTTCGTTTTTGAATTTAGGGAACTGAATATATGTGTGCTTTAGATCTGTCAATCGAACAGAATGCATGACTATAAGGTATTTGTTTGACCTATGTTAAAGTTTCGTTATACCGAAAATAAAATTGTCTGAACCAAAGGCCCAGTTGCCATGATACTTTTTTCACTATGGTAACTTTAAAGTTTAACAACCATGGGTTAAAGAAAGACAGAAAGAAAGAAAGAACAAGGAAACAAATAAATAAGTAAATAAATAAAACTAAAATAAAATGAATAAATAAGGAAAGAAAGAAAATATACGGCATCATACAACCTACTATATGCCTTCATACGCCCTAATATACATCCTCACACTGCCACATACGTGTGTATCTTTTTCATCAGGTCAAAGGGCACAGATGGTGATGCACGATTTGTTTACAAGCAAAAACCACGTGGCTAGATAGACATGTTGAGCTGTCATGGTCAAATATATACTATTTCTTTCTTTCTTTCTTTCTTTCTTTCTTTCTTTCTTTCTTTCTTTCTTTCCTTCCTTTTTTTTTTAATAGAGTGAAGGGACCACATGTGGCCTTGGATATTTCTGTGGATGTTTGTTTGTTTATTAGACTTTATTATAACTAGTTTCTTTGTTTGCCTATGTTGGTTTAAACATATTTTATTCAAAAAAAAGCGATCGGGAAACAGGCTCTGCCTATATAAATCCCTCTCGTGAAAAAAAGAAATAAAAGAACAATACAAATGCTGTACAAAAGATAAAGACGGGCCACAGGACACCACATTGACGTAACATCGACATGGACATACATACAAAAAGATCAGACATCACAATTACAGGACAGACAGAAGTATACATTATTAGAATACAATACTGACGAGGCCAGCCAACACTGTTCACATCAATACTGCTCGCGGAAAAAAAAAAAAAAAGTACCGGCCCGCACGTGAACCACCAGGAGTCACAAGCAAAGCTTGTTCGTCAACCTGGGTGGAAAACGTACGGGCCTCAGTTGAATCTGCCAGAATTTAAGATATATGTGTGGGTACTGTCAAAAATAATTTGGTTTACTGCCTTTGAACACTTGGGATTTCCAAACATAAGAGTTTGTAGTGTGAAAGGAGCCAATACTATGATATTTTGGTGCAATAAATTCCGCTCAGTCGTGTATTTGGTACACTCAAAGAAGTAATGAAATGAATTTTCTATTTCGGCACCACAAGAACAAGCAGGAGAAGTTACTATACCAATTTTATGCCTATGTTCTTTGAATAGCAAACTTTCTTGCTTATCCTTCCTTTCCAAAAGGAGGTTTGTTTGTTTGTTTGCAACAAATGCCCTGAAATCCTTTTCTTATACAGCTTTGTACCTCTGAATTTAGATCGTGACTCCAACAGGGCTTCCCACAAAACTGCCAAGTAAATACCTGACACTATAGTCCTCCATCTTGTTTGTTTGTGGTCCTGAAAGCCCCTTTTATACAGATTATGTGACGTCACACCTTCTAAATATAGATCGTGACTCCAACAGGGCTTCCCATAAAACTATGTGAGTAACCACATGCCCCTGTAATCCTTAAGCAATAGGTGTCTGCCAGGTGCTAATCCTAGTACTACTAAGATCTTCTCGCTGAGCTTTATGGTAGTCATCTCGTAGGTCTGCTCACTTGGTCAGCTTTAGAATAACTGAAGTACAGCTGTGACGGTGGGTCCCTTTATGTCTGGTTTGATGTGTCATAACGATGACCAAAGGGCCTTGACCTTTGAATTTTAGAGGTCACATGTAAATTACAAAAATGAATACCTACAATTTAAGGCCAACATGAACCAAATCGGATGAAAATTGACCAAGTTATCACTAGATGAAACATTGAAAGGGCTGAATGACCTTGACCTTTGACCTCTAGAAGTGACATATTAATTACAAAATTTGCAGTGTTGCAATACCTACCATTTGAGTCCAGCATGGATGGAAATTGAGTTATGACCGGATGAAAACTTCAAAGGCCAAAGTGATCTTGACCTTTGACCTTAAGAGGTCACATGTAAATTACAAAAATGTGCAGTGTCCAAATAGCTACAATTTGAGCCCAACATGATCAAAATTGGATAAAAAAAGGACCAATTTCTGGCAAGATAGATTTTCAAATGTACAAATGACATTGAACTTTGAACTTAAGGGGTCACAATTAAATTACGGAAAAGTGCAGTGTTACAATAGCTACAATTTGAGTCCAACATGATCACCATTGGATAAAAATTAACCGAGTTGTGGCTAGATGATAATTTCAAAGGTCCAATTGACATTGACCTTTGACTTTTAGTGGTCACATGTACATTACAAAAATCTGTAGGGTTACAACTGCTACAATTTGAACCCAAAATGATCAAAATTGAATAAAAATTGACTAAGCTATGGCTAGAATAAAATTTCAAAGGTCCAAATGACCTGGATCTTTGACCTTTAGAGGTCACAGGTAAATTACAAAATATGCAGTGTCAAAATAGCAACAATTTGAGCCCAACATAATCACAATTGGATAAAAAGTGACTGAGTTATGGCTGGATAAAAATTCCAAAGAGTGTTACAGCTGCTAGAATTTGAGCCTAACATGATCAAAATTCGATAAAAATTGACCGTTTTATGGGTAGATGAAAATTCCAAAGGTCCAAGTGACCTTGATTTTTGACCTTTAGAGGTCACATGTAAATTACAAAAATATGCAGTGTTACAATATCTACAATTTGAGCCCAACATGATCAAAATTGAATACAAATTTAATCAAAATGACATTGACCTTTGATCTTTAGAGGTCATATGTAAATTTTAAAAAAAAGAGCAGTGTTACAGTTGCTACAATTTGAGCCCAACATAATCAAAATTGGATAAAAACTGGCCGAGTTATAGCAAGAAGAAAATTTCAAAGGTCCAACTTGATCTTAGACCTTTAGAGGTCACATGTAAATTACAAAAATGTGCAGTGTTAAAACATATTAACTAAAGTTGGATTGGTTAACCTGTACCTATAATAGTTTTGACGATATTCAAGATTCAAATTTTAAAATGACCCTAATTTGCAAAATTTTCATAACTATTGAAACTCTTAAAAAACTCAAGACTACATGTATGACAGTACAATCATGCCAAGTTTTGAGCTTCTGCGTGTAATACCTTTCAAATGAAATGTCAGAAGAAAGAAAGAAAGAAAGAAAGAAAGAAAGAAAGAAAGAAAGAAAGAAAGAAAGAAAGAAAAACAACATGTCTGTGTAGGCACACAGACATAATAATATGTGGAAATATAGCATATTACCACTCCGATTGTCCAAGGTGAATGTTTGTGTGGATTTCAGATGTTTGTTTATGGAAAAGTCATCTTTCGTCAAATTGCATTGATTTTATAGTCGCTCGATTCATGTGCTCGTAACGTATATATCATTAAGTAACTTGCACCTGCCATAGTTTACCACACAAGCGGATACCGTTTATTGGTGCAAATTAATGCGTTCACTGTAAGATATACTTATGTTTGAACATAGATAGGATTGAATAATGTGTTCTTTGGTAAATTGACCGTAGAGGAACTCAAAATTTGTGTTTTTGGTAAAAGGAATCCTCTTTGGAGTGAATTTGAAGCTCGAAAATATTGCGACGCGGTACAGTTGCACATAGACTTCTGCTATACTTTATAAAACAACAACAACAACAACAACAAAAACAACAACAACAAAACCTTCATTTGCTTTACAGATGGAAAGACATAAGGGCAGACCAATCAGGCTTGGTATATCTTTATTCATACAACCCGTGCAAAGCATTTACGGAGTCTTCGACAGGTGCGTCTCCCCAGTATTGCAACAATGTTGCGGTAAGTGGGTTCAGTATACACCATGAAGTTCCATTTCTCAAACATTATGTTATCATTTTCACTGTATTTTTCCAGCTGTTGAGCTGATCAGAACGGTGCCAGTGGTCAGATTGTTGGTAAAACATGTAGAACCATGTTGCCATTTTCACAGTTTGTTTTCATGTTTGTTTTATATATCAATTATGTCTAAGCCAAATTTCTATAAATGGATTTTCAATGACGTTCCAAAGCGCGCCGAGAAAAGCTACATATGAAAGAACTTGCTTTCTTCGGAACCACTAAATTTAGACCAGCCACTTTGGTATTTGAATGAGAGGTTTTTCCAGAAGTAATTTGAAGATGGAGTCATAAAACGTGTCACCATTTTCGCTACCAGCACTGAAACGGCTAATTACTCTAAGTAAACTGCTACTCGGACCTGCGTGTAATTCACATAGAGAAGACAATAATGCAATAATGCACAAATTTACATCGCCCCCCCACCACCCCCACCCCCGCCACTTTGCTGGCGGTTTCTCTCCTTCAACCCTCATCTCCCGAAGCAGGTGACAATTTACTCTCCAGTTTTTAATATGTTGCATTGATGTGTTTTGTATTGTACTGAGTCGTATCTGATTGTGCCATGTGTATTGCATTAAATCATCTTGTGTTGACAAACATATTACCATGTATAATGTGTATGGTGTAGTCAAAATAAAGCCATTCATTCATGTAGTGGTACGGGGGTTGGGTATTTTTTGTTTTGTTTTTTGTTTTGTTTTTGTTTTTTTGTTTTTGTTTTGTTTTGTTTGTTTTTTTTTGTTTTGTCTTTTTTTTGTTTTTTGTGCCATGTTGCGAAGTTTGACACCAGATATTTGTTCTTTTTCAGTCTTGTCAAACTAGTCCCAATAAGCCATCATATTATAGTCTGGGAACTCAGGAATCTGCAACCTTTAAAGTAGTGCAGAATGAACTTATTGGAGCAAAAGAAAAGTTCAGGATAAACATAGAATATAAGAAAACGCCCGACGTGGATCCCATAACAAGGTAGGTCTTTTGTGTTTACTCTTGCTGTTGACATATGAATATAAGTATACGCATGTTTACTTACTGGTATAAACATAACTTATATCCTTCCTAGAATGAGTGCAAAATATAGAATTGTTCATACTAGTTTACAAATGGCAGGAAGTTGTTCACATGTACAATTTCTAGGTTGACTCATTAGTATATGTGACGAAGATATTTTGTATTATTACTTTTTAACTTTCCTTCTAAGGGGATTTGATATACGGGCTTACTGTTTGGAGCAAACTACATAATGAGACCTCGTACGGGTACAATGAACACGTTTCAATTTGAGTTGGCATCACATGGAGTTTATCGCAATATCGTTAACATTTTTTGGAACGGCGACATTACCGGCGAATCGAGGTATGGGTTTAGTGTACCTCTGCTGGGTGGTTTCCGGATCTGATTTTGTGAACAAAAATGTTTACAACTGTTTCTTGTGCTCTTCAACACCGTCACGGGAATTTCCAAATATCTTAAGATACAGTATTGTATCTTTCTCTGATATATGGATTTGAAAACGAAAGATATATCTAAATCTTCGTCAGTAAATACCGTTTCCAAAAGGCGCACCACACTCCCTTCCGAAGGAGTAGGGCATCCTGGAGTAAAAAAACTTGGGAACTTGCCCATATCAATAAACGGTTGAGAGTACGCGTCAGGGAGTCTAAACTCACTTATGTAGACGAACAAAGGCTTTTCAAATAAAAGGTAGCTGAAACATTAAAAAAGGCTGAACCCTGATATTTTCAAGACCATGAGAAACCAAAATTTTGGAAAGTTTCACACATTTATTTTAGGAAATTCTCAGGGCACGATATTCGACATGAAAGAAAAGAAGGCAGAATATTGACGGTTCGTGAAATTATAGGGTAGCAACTTGGACAGGGATTTAAATTTTGAAAATTATTTGGACTGGTGTGTTTACACGAAAGTAAAATGAAGTCGGAACAAGCATATGCTGATTAATATATATATATATATATATATATTCGCCAGTCTTATTGAATAACTGCGGCAAACGCAAGAGAACATAGATAGATAGATACAGAGATAGACAGACAGCTAGATAGATAGATAGATAGATAGATAGATAGATAGATAGATAGATAGATAGATAGATAGATAGATAGATAGATAGATAGATAGATAGATAGATAGATAGATAGATAGATAGATAGATAGATAGATAGATAGATAGATAGATAGATAGATAGATAGATAGATAGATAGATAGATAGATAGATAGATAGATAGATAGATAGATAGATAGATAGATAGATAGATAGATAGATAGATAGATTTTATATAAATGACTGAACTCTGCTTGCATACCCGCAAGTACAGATCTGTGTCACAAGAGTAGTGGTCAGTAGAGTTGCAATAGTAACAACTGGACATGTGCTTTGTAAAAAGGCAGCATCAAGTTGCAGATGTCACAATTGTTATTTAAAAGTACTACTGCTCGATTTTCACCACGTTGTACAGCAAATTACACCTCAGAGTTTAAATCTGGTTTGTCGTGCTGTGCCATTAGTCACCCACCTCCCCGTGTTTTATCATTGATTGTTAGATGGTGGGGCGCCACCTGACTGGGTTAAACTGTCTCAAGTATGATGTTTGTGTTCTTAATTCTTCAACAATGAACACGTTTCCTGGTTGTAAGCATGAAAAGTATAACGGAACGCTACCGCAAATGTACCTATATTTGTCTCTTTCATTTGCACTGGGCGCACATATTTTTTGTAGAATAACTCGAGTAGAGCTGTATTGCGGTGACAAAGAAGCTTTCGAGGCGATCGGTGATGTTCCTGTTCGATATACATACGTATGTATACACTTTCCATGCTATCATGATAAGCTTGCTTTAAGTGGTACACAGTATTTCAGGTATTTTTTTTACAGCATGCACCCAGCGACATTGTGACTTTATGCCTATAAAGGACGTGGTACCAAGTTTCTTAATTATGCATTTTTTGAATACTTTGCAATTCTCTTACAATAGTAAACGAAAAAGAAGACCCGATCACTGGGTGCAACTTATATGAGCCCCATTCCCTCATATGACATGGAGTAGTGGATTAAATGTCGACGTTCCTCAATGAAACCTCAGTATTGTGCACCCTTTCGAACTCAATCAGCCCGTATGCGTTTCTATGTTTTGTTTTCTCTGTGCTGCATAATGAAAACATTGTAATTCAATTCTGTCCTGTTCAGGTTTTTAAGCTGACTTCTGTACATGCATGTCCTGTAACGAGAGGCGGTAGATTAAGCACTGGAAGTATATTAATCATTGTGTAAGTATGAATTCCTTTTTTTTCTATGAAACTGATGGAAGAAAAAAAATAAAATGGTAAAAATAGCCGAAAGTTTATTCGCCTCTTTTCTCATAGCCAAACTTAAAAACATCGTTTGGTCGGCCAATTCTAAATGACGCTGCAAACATTTTAGTAAGTTCAAATTTGCGATTTAGTTTGTAACCAAATAGAGCGTGCACATCGATATAGCTAACATGTATCTTGGAGTGCTGCAATTGCCAAGCATTTGAAATCGCTTGCTTCAACTACACATGCTCTGACCAAGGAGGCTACATAGCCTCCATGCTCTGAAGTGTCACTTGAGTGTTCCGCGTTCGCCGCACAATATAATGTGGTTTTACGTCCTCGTCAAAGTAAAAGTTTGTGTGCACATGGTTTGAAAGGAAGCCGTACGCATGTTACAAATGAATGCTCGTAGAAAATATAAGAGCACTTGTGGAAATTTCTTGGAAGAAATCTAGCAAGAAAGTTTATTCTGAAGTTTGGTGGCATAATCTGGCCATGCATTCCCAGCTTGTCGTTACAAAAAATTATTTCAGAATCATTAGATGTCTTATTATTGAGGTCAGCAATAGATTTTATCTGCGAAGCAAATGGAAAAGAAAATATTTATAGCATGGCCAAAGAGTGAACAGCTCATTTGGCGTTACCCATGAATACCCACGGTTCTGCATGTTACAAAAAACATATACGTGATGACGTTTCTATCGAGCCCCAAATAAATCACATTAGATTTATTAAATTGTTGCACTCCGCAATGGCAAGTTTTAACAATATTTTACGAATATGAGTCAAATTGACCATAGATGGCAGCAAGCATGCAAAAAAAAATTTGATAATTTTAATACATCGTATGTACAATTTAGATATTTTCTATTTATAACCGAACAAAATACCATTGCTCAGACAATATTTTTTCGTGATGTCAAATGACACAAGAGCAGTCAGTGCCAGTACAGTAAGCGAACTGTTGGAGATCAGGGAAAAGAAGCAGAAAAATATATGGACCACAGGCGATGTAAATGGATGTGTCGTACACAGTAGCCCCAGCAAATCCTTCCTATATTGTCTCGCGCTGGGGTCAGTGTCCACAGTAATATGACCAGCAAATCAACTTTTAAGTGAAATCACAAAACTTGGTGACGATTAAAACATTTTGATGGCGATGTACATTTATTATACAGCTTTTTCGTTTTGGTGATTGTCTACCTAATTGGTGGAATCCTGTTTATGAAATATCACAGACATGCACAAGGATTAGAAATGGTGCCAAATAGGGATTTCTGGGTAGCTATACCTGGTCTAGTAAAGGTAGGTAAAAACCCATATCAAGAGTCAGTAATAAAAATAAAAATAATTGTACAGTAAAACCTGTAAAACCGAACACCTCCGACTACCGAACACCTCTCACTTCCGAACACTTTTTTTCGGTCCCAAATGATTTACATGTTATTTAATAGGAGACCTGGGTGTTCAAACCTGTCACTACCGAACACCTCTCACTTATGAACACCGAACACCTGATTTGGGTCCCAAACCCCAAAATGAACCTGTCACTACCGAACACTCTCATGATATTTTGTAATACCAGCAGTTAAGTAACATCAGGAAGTCTTTCATACACAAAAATTTAGTAGTTTTGAACATAAATCTGTAAATCTATTTAATTTGTGTGCTCTTTTTGTTTGTTTGTTTGTTTAAATTGTCATTGTACAAAGTTTGAATTAAAAATATGTTGACCAGAATAAACTCCATAACAGTATGTATACCTATACATATGGTGTTAACCATACAAAGCCACAGGTCTCTTTCTGTCAGAAAATGTCACCCTCACAATGTTGTGCATGATATTACATTACACGTACATGTATTTGGCAAAAAGGGAAGGAAAAAATGTAGAATAAAGCAATTGTTTTAACTTTATCTTGATGTTAAATTATTTGAATGCTTGGCGGTATGAAAGAAACTGTATGAAAGCAAATGTATTAAAAGTAAGAGTTGTGTGTGCAAGACCCTTGACTGTTAACAACTAGGCCTGAAAGACATTCCGGGTACATGTATGTAGTCATATTCCCTACCCTAATTACCAACCCTCCGACTACCGAACACCTCTGACTACCGAACACTTTTGCTGGGTCCCCAAAGTGTTCGGTAGTGACAGGTTTTACTGTACTAGTAATTACAAACGTAGTGACAAATTTTGTAAAAATTATGATGTACAATAATAATTGTTGATGTTGTAATAAATTAAACACGAAAGATGGCGATAAAGTAACTGTTACGTGTATATAGTGTGATTATGCTGGACTCGTTGGGCCGCACTGCCTTTGAAATAGACGGGGAACTGGGAGCTTTCCTGTTTGGCATACCCTGCTGTTTCTTTATCACCCGCATCTTTCCCAGCTGTTAGACTGACTTCGTACGCATTTCCATAATGTAAAGTGCAATTAAGATCCCATCACAAAAACAAAAAAACTCAAACAAAAAACAAACAATAAACAAAATAAAACAAAAAACAAACCAAAACAAACAAACAAAAAACAAAAGCAAAACAAACAAAAAAAGAAAAAAAAAAGAAAGAAAGAAAAACAACCCAAACCAACCAACCAAACAAACTAACTAGCCACAATATACGAGTAATGAATCGAGCTTTAATTATTAAGGAACCTCATACTAAACCCATTAGACGGGTTGCTGGATATCCTAACCATCAATTTCAGAATGGCGATATATCCTGAATTGAAGTTCAAGAGTTTGCAATTTTATTGTAAGAGCAAAGCATTCACACATTCTTTTTGTTTACCATGCAGGATGGAATGCTCTTTGCCATTTCACCATGTCGAAAGAAAAGCGATGGTTACAACCAGATATAACAATGTCGAAGTCACATAACTTGCTACAAACGGTGGTGGGCTGGATGAAACAGCTGCGTGACAATGTTTCAACACCACGTGCTTCGCTATAAAGGACACTTTTTGAGCTCCATCCAGTTATCACTAAAATGGTATTACAACAAAGCACATTTATGTATTTTGGGCAGTTAATAAATGATAATGGAGAAGACTGCAGCACACAACAGATGTGGGGAATGTAAGAAGTTTGATACTAAAAATGTATCGCAAAGAAAAGAAAGAAAGAACCCACAGGATCTATTTTGGGTGCGTTGCTCATTGATTTCTACATTTGTTACATCTGTGTGATTGTGAACAACTGCAAGATAGTGCTTTGTGTGGCAGGCACAACACTGTTCTTCCGTAGCTCTGATACCATTGAGATGTGAGCAACATTGGACACTGATCTACGAAATATTCCCAAGTGGTAAAATGCAAACAGGCTCAAGCTGAATGCAACCAAAGAAAAATTCATGTTAATTGGCTCACCGCGCAAAGTAAATGACGTAACACTTGATATTTCAATGGGTGGCACTTCCTTGGGAATGGTAAATGTTTTTAAATACTTGGTTGTGTATTTTGACAATCCCTTAAATTGAAAAGATCACAGAGACTATATTGCTTCCAACGAATTGCTTCACCTGGTCATGCTGTACGAGAATTTTTAAGCCATGGGACCATGAAAATGCAGTACAAATCACTTATTTTATCGCAAATGGACTATTGAGATGTTATCTGGGCGCACTGTGGCCAAACAGTGGTGGAAAGACTCTGAGCACTCCAAACAGAGCTGTAAAAATGATCCTTGGGGCATATATAAGAACCAGTGTAGCCAACCCACATACACGATTAAAATGGAGGACTTCAGAGTACAGACGGTTGTATCACGAATTTGTTGTCGTGTACATTGGAGTATGCCAACGTGACCCTTCAAATCTGTCAGCCATGCTTACAAAGGTAAATGAAGGTCACGCATATGCCACAAATAGTACTAGTACACATGGAAATCTGGTTCCTGGTCATTCCATAACGGAGTATGGCAAAAGAACGTTCACCTCTTCTGTGCTGTTAAGTGGACCCATCTACCATTGGTGCTCATGGAAATGAATTACTTTAAATGAAGCTATTATAGATCTGTGTTATGTCCAAGTAAACATGACACAATTGGGCCGTTACTAGCCCAGTTGCCACGTTTCAATGAGCCCGTTTGAGGATGCCACTAGTGGTCCTGTATCAAAGTGCACTGAGGGGTTGTATTTTGGCCTGTTCGACATACCTGTGCTGGCCCAGTATCGAAAGCAAGCCTGTACTGGACCACATAATGATGGTGCTGGTCCAGTTACAGTATACCTATAGGCCTAGTACCACGTACCTGTATTGAGCCATTTCTGCTTTATATATACATATATATATATATATATATATATATATATATATATATATATATATATATATATATATATATATATATATATTTACATATATGGCTGCGAAATATTTGGGAATTATGATACAACTTTCTATTTTCTGTTCAATGGTCACTCTATAGTCACTGCAGGTGACATGATGATGGTTTATGCCTTATTTTTTTGAGAATGCCCCGCAACAGTTTTGCTCAATATCTAATCAGTCAGCTGTCATCTTGCGCCTGACTGGCTTGTTTTGCAATTTACAAAATCTGCACTACGTGAATGAATTAATGAACTTTATTGCTGCACCATTTGAAATAATGGTATTCTGCAGTTTTAGCGACAAAACATACATGTATACACAAGTTAAAATATCAAACAAATAGAATTGAAATTAACATCACAGTGAAATGACACGAAAGCAACTACCTGAAACTTTAAAAAATAAAGATGACAATTGTCCAAACTCAAGATAATACGTTAAAAAGAGACAAAAATGTCTGTATGTACATGTTTATGATTTACCTCTTATTTCAAGGGTTTCTTCTGTATATCTAGCCATTTCTACAGATAATTCATGATCTTCTGCAGTCATTAACATTATAAATTCATCTTCCGGTTCTAACGTTTCAAAATTAACAAAAATCTGACATATTTTTAAACAGTTTTTTCCTGGAATCTTTTAAGTTTTGATATTCAACTATATAATGATATTCATTTTCATTTTTTTTACACATATCACGTAACCTTTTTTGTTCTGGTATTTTCTTATTATAAATTTTGTGATTTTTTTCTCCAATATTTTTCCAATTGAAAGTCTGACTTAAATTTTCTATTGGTTCTTAAATTTTTAGTTTTTTTGATTGGATTGTAATGTGAAATCCTTATGCCACTGAATTTTGAATCATTTTTGTAGGGAAGTCGCCATATTCATCACCATTACTCAAACAAATATCTTCACAATCAACTAATATGTATCATAGTATATATACATTTGCTCCGGGTAACACACATACTCATTGACAGTTTTTTTAAAGGCTATACTAGTATGATAAATGGTATCACCAATTGCGCAAGAAAGCAAAAAATCTTCATGCCAAGTGGTATAAACTATGTATTTTCAGAAAGCGATCAAGCTAAGGATGGACCATTTTGCGGTGTCAGTGATGTGACTAATTTTAATGTTTACATAAACAATTATGCGAGTTATCATTTCAATTTCACACTAAAGTCGGTACGGCTTTCTCATTTATTACAAAGTTTGTGTAAATAGCAAATAAGTTTAAAATGAACAGACTTATGGCCAAAAATATGCTTGAAAAGTGGAATGCTTATTTGGAGACTTGTCAGTTAGAAAAGGTAGAAGTGCAATTCAAACTTTAATTCATAGGTTTGTGCTGTAGGCTCATTCAATGAACCACAAACAAAAGTTTTAGAATTTTATGCTAATTAAGGGCACCTGAACAAGTCAAATGAGGCGGAGGTGTCCGTCTTTCCTGAAATTCTCGGGTATGTACTACAGTAGCATCCACTTATGCCTTGAAAGCCTGCAGACAGATTTGCTTTTGAAGCAAATCTTCTTTACTCTACTTGTTGTACAGATTCGTTCACCTGTTTTATTTGTACTCCAACACTGGGCTCTAAGGGAATATATATATATATATATATATATATATATATATATATATATATATATATATATATATATATATATATATATATATATATATATGAATGTGTGTGTGTGTGTATGTGTGTGTGTGTGTGTGTGTGTGTGTGTGTGTTAAATAAAATAAGTGGGAGTTGCTAATTTCAACTTGAACAGCCGAACTAGTGTGGCCAAATGTATATGTGTAATCAACCAAAATGCAATTGTGCACATTGTGTAACGTGCAATATTTATGTAAATTGTACCTGGATATGAAAATAATTTACAAGCCATTTTTTGCGGAGAATAAAAAGTTTTTATACCCGGTATGTACATATGTATAAATGAAAGAATACATGTATATCGTTGTAACTTTTCAACACTGTTGTCATTTTTTTTCGACTTAGCTTTTGAAAGCTCTGATAATACTCACCTTGCTCACGAAGTGAAACAGACCACAAAAGAATTGGGTCAACAGGCAGTGTTACTACAGTATCACTTTCGGTAGGCCTATATTTGACCATGTCAAGCTGACGTGACAAATAGAGATCATCACTACTTTACACTGGTCTTGGCTCAGGGGCTATGTTTCCTTCTACAGCAGTGGGCATATAATCCGGGCAATGCAATGTTGTCACAACGAACTTCCAGCAACCTGCCCATCATTTTAAGAAGGCAAGTGTTATCGTCACAGGCCTAAACTTACGGCCTCAGATGCCCAGCACTGGATATTTTTGGACCACTCCTATCTAAATCCCTGTTCTCCAGGTGCAGTGGTTGTCTGGCCACACTCAGTATTGCTGTTGTGGTCCAATGCAACCAACATGGTCCTGGCGGCCGAGCCCTCGTTTTGAAAGTGCTAACACTTTGGGCAATATTTGGTCAACATAGAGTGGTGCACTTTAAGTGCTCCAGGGTGGGTACAATTTGCCGTTTTTCTTAAATGTTTCAACATTTTTTTTCTCCGATAAAACCACTACGCGGGAATCACAGGCTGGGGAATTGTCTTCCAGTCATTCTATATCATGTGCTTCATAGGGGTTCATGTGTATGTGCAGTGCTCGATCATGTCCCTGCACCTTTGCACCTTTTGTAGGAATGTCAGCGTTTGACATTGGTGTTATAAACGAAGGGGGCAGGGGGCAGAGATGTGTTTCCTCCCCCCTCCCCAATTCCTAGGTTTATGTACATTTTTACTACTTATTTTTAAACTTTCCCATGCCCCCCTCCCCACTTCGCGCCTTCGGCCTCAGATCTTACCCCCCCCTCCCTACAAATGTATCCGTACGCCTATGTTTGAAGGTACAGTTGTAGCAACCACACAGTATACTCAATTCCACCTGTGTGTCTGACAAGCTGGTCCAGTGTACAGGTACATTCTCTGGTATGGTTCGCTAAAACATCACTATGCCTTCAGATATCTGGCGGGTGGTGTTTAGGAAAGCCTGTGAGAGGAAATATGCATGCATTAAAAATAAAAAATTACCAATATGTGTGAGGATTTGTGCACTTTTTTTACTTTCTTTACTGGATAAATTTTGTACATAAACTCATGGCTACCAATACTGGTGTAACTTTTGGAAATCTTGCCTGATTTTCATTTCATTTTGGTAAACATATATTCGTTATTGATGTTGAGAATAATAATACTAACCTGTTTACACACGTTTCTTTCTACTACAGTCCATCTGAAGACCTAATGGAACCCATGAATTGAATTTTACGGATAACATAATTTCCTAAAGTTTGAATGCATCAAGTCCACATTGTTTCCCTTCATCTTACCAACTCACATGACTTTTTACAAGATGACACTATGTGATTAGTTTTTTCCTTCTTAAAACAACTTAAAATACTGTATTGGTGGGCCTGAGTGAAAAAGCCATAAACAGTTGAGGTCACTTGACTATTTACATTTACTAGCCTGAAGGTGTGTCTAAAAGACCTGGTTTCCCCTCTTAATTAAATTATGAATGAAAACCAAGTGCAAAATGATTGTGTTACAATGCACAAGACCTACTCGGTCCACCTGCACAGTGGTCTGCCTGTCACAATGGTTGTTGGGAATCTAATACGTGATAGTTATAACATGTCACATGACCATTATGCCACGTAATCAACGAGGTCAAAGACCGAGTTGATAATAATAGCACAATGGTCATTGTGAAATGTTATAAAAGACTTGTAACAAAGGTGGTAGGAACTGACCAAGATATTCCCTGGTGCGCGACATTTTTCCCCTGCCTTTTGTGCATGGTGTACTTTGCTACTTATGTAAATTGTCACATGCAGAGTCAAGTTTGATTGCTTGCTCATGTATTTTCCACTTCTTGTGCGGGTTGTACTCACCTGCGAGTATTGCCGAGTGCACATGGCAGGTGGCGAGGAAATGGTAGAGATATTTGCTGGAATAGCGGGAGACACATCTGTCTTCAAGTCCATGTTCAGATCATCTGCAAACAGTCCCTCTGTGAGCAGGATTATGCCTTCAACTTGTACAGCCGACGGGCATTTTCCGTGATGATATGGCACATCAGCTTGAAGGGTAGATTTCTCCATTCTGCTATTACCCTGACTACCTCCAATACCATGCTGGGATTGCTAAACTTAGCTCTTCTTTCTAATACACTGGGAATGAGATATGGCACATCCGTTTCTACCATGATTTGGTCGATCAGCAACTGAAAAATGACCTCTCCCAATCCTGGTGGTAATTCTTTCCTCTCTATCGCACCTGTGAAGCCAAAACCTATCTTCAGGAAAGCTTTCAACCACTTCTCCATATCCTTTGAGCCCCCCAAGAAGCAATGAAGGTGAATAGGATGATGGTGATCAAAATGACCTTGCAGGATTTTCACACAGTCATCAATAGCCCCAGGTCCCCTACAATGTATGATGACTGGTAGCCGTCTCTCCCTTGCCAGAGGCAGAACTGCATCTAACAGATGTTCTTAGCATCTGATGTCCTGGCGTTTCACAGATCTAGAGTAACCTATGCCAATCTCTCAGGTGTTGCTTCAACTGGTGTTAATACTCAGCGTGTTGAAAACTACTAGCAAACCTGGGATGCACACCAAAGGCCAAGTACAAACGATGGTCTCTAAACAGATGTTTTCTTCCACCTGACGAAGGCCATTCCCAGGGGTAACAAAAGTTGGATACACATGCATTAAGACTGTAACTCTCATCCACTTCTGGTTGTGTGTCCAACACTTCCTGTAGACTTCCGCCTTTTGCATCTCGCAGCAACTCTGCAAGATGAAATTGTGAGTCTACCACACTGTATACAGATTCCACACTGCCGGACCGTGGATCCGTCTCTTCCTCTTACTTCATAAAAACTATCTTTCGTTGGGGAATTGTTTCACCAAGCTGGCTAAGACTCTGCAATAAAATAATGAACCTATGGAGTTGGGAGATGACACTTTGTGGACTATAGGAGCTGCTATCCCACTACATCTCTCAAAGTAACTCCATAGCAAATGATCCACATCAGTGACTCTGGGTGTTTCAGTTTGGTACCACTGCTCATCGGTTACCAAGCACAACAATTCGTCTGGTGATTTCTGGAATTCCCTGCAGAAAAACCTGAGAACCCCTCCCAACAGTCTTACCCACATTTCCAGTTGATGGTCTCAAAATAATGGGCCGATACTCAGATGTCTGCCAACATGGTGCAGTTGAATCTTATAAAGCTGTGCCTCCTGTGCTCCACAAGCCCAGCTAGCTGTAGTTGGTGCCATAAAAAAAATGGAAAATGTGCTCTTAGCACGTGCCTTTTGGCATGTACTTCCCTACTGTCACAAACTGGACAAGGACATGGTTTCTTGGAATTATGTACCACCATTACCTCCTCAGAATGAATACTGGAAACATAGTTTTCCAATTCATCCAGCATGATCCACTCCACATCCATGTTAAACCTATAAAAAAATTATCACACTTATTTACATATTTACAAATGCATGTGCTCTACCAACCCTGTCAAGACAGCAAATCCATTTTAACCCTTTAATCCTGATAATCAGCTTAATACCCCAGTTGTCTCACAGTTTAACCACCCCTGGTAGTTCTTGGTGGGCCTGAAGTATCATCATCTGAGCTACTTGGACTGTCCACATTGTCATCACCAGAAGCAGAGAAATGTGATTGATTTTGAACTGCAGAACCTGAGGCCTGACCTCCTTGTTGATTATTTTGACTGTGTAAAATATCTACAGATTGACCTGTTCCTGGATTATCCCCCAGATCAGATAACCCAGCAATATCCAAATGTACATCATCTGGATCCATTGTATCTTGACGTAGTTGATAATCTTGTCCAAATCCAACAAGTTGTGCCACATTCTATGCAACTACATAGGGATGTTCCTGTCTGTGCAGATGCATAGTTTCATGGTGGATCACGTTTTCCTTTTTTCTATCCTTGATCTTATAAAGAATAGGCAACAATACCTCTATGACTAGATACGGATCTCACCATACCTGCTTCAGCTTTCTTGATTGACCCATCTAAGATGCTGACTGGATCTTGTATACCAGATCACTTCTTCAAAGGAACACTCAGTTAATTTCAGATCATAATCCCTCTTCTGCGACATTGAGCTGATCAGAGATTATCCCGAGCAATAGCGTGCACTTTGTGCAAATATTGTATTAATGTCTTGCATATGCATGGAGAGAATCATGATCTTAGTTTGGAGCACCTAGGTTACAGACTACAGTTGTGATTGGCTGGTTGCGCATCCCAACGGAGATAGTCCGTAATTGTGAAAATACTGTGTTTTCAGCATGCTGTAGCTTCTGTTTAAATAAAGTTAGCTAAGTCAGGTTTGCTGCATCGCAGAGTTGCTTCATTGGTGGTCATATAGGTGCACTGTCTTCCAGGCCAGGTGGGAACTTTATGGTGGGGAAGGACAATGATGTGACCCTGGCAAGAGCACAGTTCATACACCTGTATAAAGCTGACATCCAGGTGTTGTTTCGTATTGTAATTTTCACAAATTAACGAGCTGGGAATTGTATGACAAAACTCCGTCCATATTTTTCTGACATTTTTACCTGTTAAATGCCGTTCACGGAATTTCAAAATACCAAAATGCTGATTTTTTAGACTGAAAAATGCTAATATGAAAAATAGAAGGATTTATAACTGTGGTCTGTGGCCCCTATACTAAACAAAATGTGCACTGGCTTTATTATTTCCCGTCCTAGCATCAACATGTTGGTGGAATAACCTGTTTGCCTATACACCATGCTTCTTATTGCTCCAGCCAAAAGAGGAAAGTCCTTTTCACATGTGTTTTGGATGCCATGCAAGCAGCAGCTAACAGTCTGAAGCACGGGGTAATTGTATCATTCAACTTGCTCATTTGAACATGGCCTGTAAGGTGTTGTCCTGGTCTTGTCAATTTCTGGAAGGTCACAAATAGCCTGGAACAGTTTTCCATCTACATTTATTCCGATGTGCATCTGCAAAGGACATCCAAACCTAGAAAAGAATTCATGCACCACCTTCTCTGCAATTACTTCAGCTGTCTGGTAAGGAATGGCGTAACACTCCATCCACTTACTGAACTGGTCCACCACCATTAAGACACATTGTTTACCATCTTGACTGCATGGAATGGGGCCTAATACATAGAGGTGATATTTATGAATGTGGAACATTATGAACACACTGTACCTCCATTATAACTATGAGTCAGAGAACACAACCCACAGCACAACATGGCCAATGAAGTGTTTATCAAATAGTACAGAAAACATGACCCATATTCATAAATTCCAAACCCAACAATGACTTTCAATACCAATGTGAAGAAACATACATGACTTTCAATACCAATGTGAAGAAACATACATGACTTCCAACACTAATGTGTAGAAACATACATGGACAGTAGCATGGGAGTTCAACTTGTTGGGACCATGTCCAGATCCATACTGGGACACAGTGACCCAACTTTGACACAGATGTACGTATAGTCGGGGGGTGGGGGTGGGGAGGGTAGAGTGCAGGGTGGGGATGGTATCCCCGCATCTAGGGATTTTATGAGCCATACATAGCGTCCTTGCCCAAGCTCTAGAGATAGAGAAATTACTATTGGCACTTGAATCAGTGGTTTTCTTTGTGTCATAAGCTGTCAAAGAGAAAGAACAAAGGTAAAACCTGTCATGCATGTCAAACCTTGATGCACATTTTTTATTCTATGATATCCTTGACATTCAACATGGTGTTTGATCCTAACCCTGCATGAAACAATGTGTCCTGCTCCCTATTTTGCATAAATCAGACAAGCAACACAAGAACATCTGTATCAGGTGATTTTACAATCAATGGCTTGGAAACTGGACCAGAGGAAACATCTATATTTAGGGTCTTTGATGGATAGTTCATAATACGAGTCTGTGATAAAGTCTAACCTTTAACTTTTGGCAATAGGTTAACCTTTCCCATCCTATGGTGACAGGTATTGGTCAGTGGTTCTGGCACTGTCTGGAAGTCATGCTGTTGCTAGGTGATGCTGTATATGACTCTATTGTGTGGTTTGCATTACTATCAAGCACATCCTGAGTATCTGCATTGTCTTGAAATACCTGAAGGGAAAAGCCTTTCAAGTGCTTCCAGTGTCAATTTGTGCAGACGTGTGACTGTGTTGAAGTGCATCCCAGAAGTAACTTTTCCCAATGAACCACCTGCACAGATGCCAGACTCAAGAGTAATTTCCTCAATGTGACTACCTACCAGCTGTTTCACCAGTGCTGCAAGGTATGCAGTTAGTGCTACCTCTTCAGCTCTCCTGAAATAAGACGATGCAGCCTCAAATGCAGTTTCTGTGCCATGCCTTGTCCCTAATAGAATAAGCTAAATCATATTTGTGTTCCAAAAATCTGGTGAACGTTTCCATCAATTTATTTATTTCTTTTAATTAAGATTCCTAGACTTTGGGTTATTTCTGAATGTACTGCAGATGACTTCCATGAAGCATTGTCACACTCTCTATATTCTATTTCTTGATACTGCTATCCTTAACATAAATATGTATTCAAAAGCTTCATCATGAAGCTTAACAGACTGCCTTTGAGTATCAGTGTCAGCTTTTTGGATTTCTGTCATGTCACCTGTTGTAATTTCGGCGACAAGAAGTACGGTAATGGGCTTCCTAAAAACACAAAACAAGGTGCTTAATGTGACACAGCAGAGCCTCCTCATGTTTCTTTAATTGAATTTCAGTTTATATAGTGACACTTTTCACAAGCTTTTTCACCATACCATTGACTGTTAAATTTTTTTCCATGGAAAAGATGCTGATTGGTTGGAAATAGCACTGAATGTTGTTCATCAAACAGAGCAGTCTGTCTTCTCTTAGTATTGGACGATCCATGGGATTGTGAAAATGTGGGTTGCTGTCGCTTTTTATGACAACTTGTGTTTGTAAAACTGCAATAACACCAATCATGACGCCCGTGTCTTTCAATTAGCTATGTGTTACGTATATTGGCACATGTATCATCTAACCTCACTACAGGACTGTCATGTGATGATCTAAATAATGCCACTTCCTTTATTTTTGCAAGGCCTCATTGGTGAGATACTTCACCACCTTTTGGACATTGAGCATAATGATTATGCATGACAGGTTATGAGTCACCGGCCTAGCATGGTGTATAGTCTTCTTAACGAGCACGTGGAATGGACGCTAATCTATCATTTTGATTATTGAAAAATTTTTGTATAAATCGTGTGTTAGAAACAAATGCAGTACCAGAAACTTAACTATTCACCAACAATATCCAAAGCAACGGTAAAAGGAAACATACTTCACAGGTATAAAATGTGATTTACTGCAAGAATTACAATATCTTAAAAGCACAGCCACTAATAAAATCTTAATGTTAGAAATTATATGTATGAAGTGGCAAACACGCACCCAAAACGACACTCACTGTCTATGCAGTATCAACGCTTAGTCTGTCCTGCAGCAAGACTAAAGTCTATATATTGTCAACACTTAACAAATTGATGCAGTTCGCATAACTTTGCAGTAGAGTATTCAAAACAAAAACCAACGAAAGCTAAAGCACAGATTTTGCAATCTCATGTGACTACAAATACTGACTGCAATCAGGACACATGTATGCTTTTGCAGTGCAGTGTGCATCAAACTGCTTATTAAGTCAAAGACACAATTTGTAATATACTAGACCAACAAAACCCAACTTGAATATAAAGCACAAAACTTTGTGTAGTGCAGTGTGCTCTATTTTGACGGACTTGGACAGAATAACAGACACCATCGGAACCATTGCAACATGCAGTGCACACAAATCAATATGCACAGAGTGAAGCCTGGGCCTCAACCCGACAATTTACCAGAAACCTGGACCATCTAAGAGAGTAAAGCGAGAGAAGGCTAATGAATATGGCCAAATCTGGTACCTATTCAAATCAAATCTAAAATGACATATTCGGTCAAACTAGTATATGCAGAATTTACATAACAGACATATATATCCTTGAAACTTTTCGGACATATTTGTTTTATGTTTAGAGAAATATATCCATACTGCACATTCTAATTTATATTTAACAAGACTAAGTCAAATTTACAACAGAATATCATTTTCTTGAGTCTTTGTAATGGTATAACCTGCATATGGCAATGGTTTTGCACATCTCTGACAGATGGCAGCACTTCAAATGTAATATCGCATCTCTTTGTGCTGACTTTAACACCAGAATTTGCGAGAATAACAAACAACCCATTTGTTTATTTGTTCTTTTCTTTGTTAGGTTAGATGACTTGTCAGTCAGCTGAGCTTATGGGATGGTCCTTCCTCCGTTGTCCACACCCCAAGATGAACTTTGACTTCATTTCCAAAACTACTGGGCAGATTTACTTCAAAGTTGGTGGGAATGTACTTTAGAAGGGGCTCTATCAAATTCGTTCACCTGGTCAGACTCTAGTGATTTTGGGATTTTTTAAGAATGTTTTTGTTCTTATTTGGGGAAAACCTGAAAAAAATTATTAAAGAACACTCTTATGGACTCCTAGTTCTAAATTATTACACCAAGTGGCACTGCAGTGTTTTCTCTCTTTTTAATGATTTATATAATTGGTCATGGTCCAGTGAATTTTGTCATTTTTATTTTTTTGGCGAAATGTAAAAAATCTTCTCCAAAATTGCTTGGCCAATTGCTTCCAAATTGCTTAGAACGACTGCTGGGGACCCTGAGACCTTAATGTCAAACAGGTTGCACTGTGATTTTTCAAAAAAAAAATTATGTTAAAAAAAATGTGTTTTCACAATTTTCGACTCCTACTCCAACATCGTCACTCAGATTAAGCTGAAACTTGATGGAAATGTTCATTGTGGAAGAGCCCACCAAAGGTGTTCACAAAATGGAGTTACAATCTCCGAGTTTAATGAATTATTCAATTTGGGTACTACCGGTTAATGCACCCAGTCCGATTACTCACTATGTAAGTGAATGGAGACTGCAATGGTAATTCATGATTTGACTTCTACTCCAAAACAACGGTCCACATTCACTTCATACTTGATGGGAATGTACCTTGGTTGGGTCTCTACTAAGCTTTATCAAATGGACATGCTCCATTGATTTTTCAATTTTGTTTGTTTGTTTGTTTTTTTTTGGGGGGGGGGAGCCAACTTTAAAAAAATTTGCTCCAAAAACACTTGGCCAATTGATTCAAAATTGCACAGGAACACTTGAGGGCATGATAGCTAAGGTTACACGGTACATGGATGACCTTGACCTCATTGTCAAGGTCACAGAGTCACGCGTATTTGGCTCTGCAGATCATAACTTGAGAACTATTTCTGCCTGGACTTTGATGTTTCACATGGTCATGATCCTGTTGGAGGGCCACTCAAACAGTACGTGAGTGACCTTGACCTCATTCCCAAGGTCATAGGACAACTGACATTAAATTTACTGTTCACTTGATAATTTAAGATCTATTTTGAGTTAACACCTTGCTGTTGCCCATTTTAACGTTTCTCAATAAAAGTCACGTTCAGACAGTACATTAGTGACCTTTACCTGATTTCTGAGGTCAGAACTACTTGAACTTGGACCTTGATGTTGCACATGTTAGTGTTCTTCCAAAAAGGTCAGATTTACTCAATACATGGGTGATCTTAATCCTACCCCAAGTTCATAGAACCACAAGTGTGATGAATCTGTAGGCTAGTTGAGCATGGGCTATTCACACTGCCCTCTTGTTTGTGTGTTTTCACCATTTTCAACTTCTGCTCCAGTATCGTCTTTCAGATTAAGCTGAAACTTGGTGGGAATGTTCGTTGTGAAAGATTCAAACAAACTTGTTCACTAGGTGGCACTGCTGTAGATTCCCGATTTTTAACGTGTTTTTTTTTTTTTTTTTTTTTTTTTTTTTTTACAATTTGGGTACTTATCAGTAAATGCACCCTTCCTATTGATTACTATGCAAGTCAATGGGCATTCTAATGCTAATTTTGATTCTTGACATCATCTCCAGCACTGTTTGCTATATTCACTTCAAACTTGGTGCCAGTGTACTTTAGATGCACGCTACCATGTCTGTTCAATTTGTCATGCTTCAGTGATTTTAAATTAAACAGAGCCATTAATGTAGAACTTGCTTTCTGCATTGTATGTCAAGAACTTTTTGAGTTAGGTCATTCACATTACACAGGATTATAGTCCTCTCTAAGGGCAAATTTATGTTTGGGGACTCCATAGGCAAATCTTAGAAATGCTTCTTAATGTCATGTGCACTCAGCTGAAGCTGCACACAGGTCTATTCAGATGCGCGCAACCTTTAATTTGTGAACACGCTTAAATCAGCTGAGCACAGGCTGTTCACACAGCCCTCTTGTTATAATTATCCAGGATATCAATAGCTAATTGTACAATCCTAATTCTAGTTTGGGGTTTATTAAAAGTAAAAATGTGGTTATAATGATACGTAATACACTTTTGGCTTAGATTAATGGCATTTAGAGGAGGAAAATGTGTTATTATCACGTATTGAAAAATAACTTATATTGTTTATTTTTAAAGGTAATATAGATCTGATGTTATGTCATCTGACCTAAATAATACATGACCACAGCCTTTTATATTTAAGATGGAACTTGTAAACATGCGTTCATTCACTTGGTATTTTCAAGGATCCTAGAATAGACAAGGAGCCATAAACTTAACGAGTTGTGTATTAGACTTTTACACCGGGAGCGGCAGTAGACGCTGGCCGATTCTGCAATATTCACGCGAGATGTATTCAACTGTGTAGAAAATGGCAGACAACATGAACTGCGATGAGCGTATGGACGAGATAATATTCAGTGAGGAAGAAGCTCTTAGTGACTTGAGTTCTCTTCCGATGAACATCAGATGATGAATTATTTATCGAAGAATCAGGTGGTGGCAAAGACAAGGCCGAAGTGTGTGGTAATTGTCCCAAATGAGGGCGCAAATACGAACGCCAAGTTCACTTTGAACGTCATCTGTTGAGATGTAATGGTGAAGAAGCAAAGAAGGTCATACGACACGATGATATGCTCCAACCAGAGCGAATGTAGGTATTTTTCTTTTTTTAAAGATATCCGTTGAAACCAATTAATTCTCTGATACCATTTTTGGGAAGTTAGTGACATAACATGTCTTTTCAAAGAGGTGGGATGTGCCACTACAATGTTAATTAACTTTCACTGTGTACCTCTGTCCTGAGTACACAAGTGACAAGGGTTGGGAATAAAAGTTAAATGATAATGTCAGGTTATTTAATTAAAGAGAAGATTAATGTTTTCTCCTCGAAACAAACGGAATGTATAAATATTATTTATAAATATTGTTAATATAGTTTTAAACTATCCCATGTACATTTTGGTGAATATTTCTCCCTTTTATAGCTCTGGAGTCCCACTTTATTTTCCTCTTAAATGACACCTTCGCATTCTTTGTGTATTTTACAGTCAATGTCTTTGAATGATTAACTTGTATTCAAATAGAAAATGATAAATTTCTTATATTTTTGCTTGTTTGCTTGTTTATTATTTTTTTTTTTTTAAGATTAACAAAGAAAATAGACATCATACTTTTAATCAAGAGACCTGGTTTGAACAACAAATCTCATTCCATCTTCCATTATTTTCGTCTTCCAGGGCTTGCTGATGGAGTGGCTGCACTTCAACCCCTAGAAGTGGTACATGAGGTGCTGTCAGAAAAATCATCTGATCCTCAGTTGGGTCTTCTAAAATTCCCTCCTTGGTGGAAGACACAAGTGCTAGCTTCTTCCATCCTCAAAGAAGATATGCTATCTACAAATGCTGTGAAGTGGACAGAATTTGCAGAAAGACTAGTGAAGAAAATAACTGATGCATTGACAAAAGCAAACAGTATAAACTTTACCCATTATGGGACATTACAAATGATGTCCACTTTGAGCCATTTAGCTTTGGACAGTGGATTATTAGCTGAGTGGAAAGATTTACTGGATAAAAATACATCAATTTGGTGGCCAATAATCTCCTTCAACATTTAATTGAAGGACTGACACCTGTTCTCAGTGCTGAAATCCATAAGTTTCAGCCCCCTGTATCCAAGACTGTGAGTGCACAGGACTTAACTTTAGAGGAGGAGCAAGTGCTGTACTATTCATCTGACTCTATTCGAAGAAAATTGTTAAAACGTCACAGTCGATCAAAAGGCAATGCTGCAGCAAAGTTATTTGTTGTGGTCATACAGTCGTGGATCATGGAAAAGTCTGTTGACATGCCAGACACTTACACTGAATAGTTGAAGAAACAAGACCCAGGAGGTCTATATCATGTCAATGGTGACTTCTACAACTTCTTAAAAGGAAGTAGAATTAACACTAGAATTAGACCCATTGTTAATGAGAAAAAATCTCAGCCAATTGATTGATGTGGATGTTGTGCAATATACTGTGGGACATTTGATTGCCTGCTCTGTAGCAATCCCAAAATTCCAACCTATATGGGATTCTGGACAATTCGTCAGCATTCTGGTGTTTTTTCCTCAGCTCTGTGTATAATCTCCATATCATCCGTGCTTAGTTCTTCCAGCCATCTGGCCAATTGCCTTTCTATATACCTAAACCTCATAAGCCAAGCCAGACTTTATTATGGTCAGTTTTGACCACAAATTTCCAACCAAGCAGATAAGGATGGTATTGTCTTGTTAACCTGATTATTGCCAGAAGTTGTCTTCTTGTGGTGCAATAGTTATGCTTAAGGACACATTTCTGGATGAGATTACAAATATCATCAGGGTTCAGACCATTAGCCATACCCGATGAGTCACAGTCTAAAACAAAGCTTCCATCCTTCTTTGCAAACCCCAGCACAGGTGCATTCAACAGAAAATGTTTCAGCTCTAGAAAGGAGTTTTGGTGCTCTTCTTCCCAAATGAACTTCCTTTTAGGACCTGGAAGTTCATAGAAGGGACCAACAATTTCTGCAAATCTAGGTATATGCTCCCGATGGTAATTCACAAAATCTACAAAAAGACTCTACATTCTTGGTGTTCTTAGGTGTACATGCCAATTTTCCACTGCTTTGATCTTTTTTGGATCTATTCTAATACCATCTGTTGATATGTGTTTTCCAAAAAACCCAGTCTTGGTTTGGAATAAGGAGCACTTCCTGGGCTGTAGCTTTATTTGATGTGTCCAGAACCTGTCAGAGACCGCCTTTAGGTCATTAGAATGATACATGAATTACTTCCCAAGGACTAGCACATCATTAAGAAATGTGAGAAGCATAACAAAGGTTAGACCATGCAGTACTAGGTTCATAGCCCTCATAAAAGTTGTATCTAAACATGAATAGAAAAGTTTTCCACCCAGCATACCCAAATAGTACGGAAAACATGATCTATATTCATGAATTCCAAAAGCAACAATGACAGCAAAGTTATTCCAGACTTGCCAAAGCATCAACATTTCTCTTCCAATACCATTGTGAAGAAACAAATTTCACTCCTGACTTGAGACAGGCAGTCACCCATAGAAGGCAACTGGTGGTTTTAAACCGGTCCTTTCAACCTTAGAAATATTCATCATTAACTGCAGACACTAGTTCATTTCCAAAATGTATAGGCCTAACCACCCAAAACACAAATTTCATTACTTCTGCCAAAAATAAAAAGAGAGACCTGTTAGGCCTATCACCTTTTAGTTCTCCCGACTTGTCAGTCACCTAAGTTTACAGCAAAAGAGTAGAGTAGGCCTACATCGTTTTTGGTGATATTTATGAATCTGGAACATTATAAACACACTCTACCTCCACTATAACTATGAGTCGGAGAACAAAGCCCACAGCACAACATAGCCAATGAAGTAATTTTCAAATAGTACAGAAAAACATTATCCATATTCATTAATTCCAAACCCAACAATGACAGCAAAGAGATTCCAGACTTGCCAAAGCATCAACATTACTCTTCCAATACCAATGTGAAGAAACAAATTTCACTCCTGACTTGAGACAGGCAGTCACCCATAGAAGGCAACTGGTGGTTTTATACCGGTCCTTTCAACCTTAGAAATATTCATCATTAACTGCAGACACTAGTTCATTTCCAAAATGTATAGGCCTAACCACCCAAAACACAAATTTCATTACTTCTGCCAAAAATAAAAAGAGAGACCTGTTAGGCCTATCACCTTTTAGTTCTCCCAACTTGTCAGTCACCTAAGTTTACAGCAAAAGAGTAAAGTAGGCCTACATCGTTTTGGTGATATTTGTGATTGAAATAGCGCTAGAAATTTGTAAAAACATTTTGAACTATGGTCAGAATTGACACTGATGTAAATAATCTACTTGCATGACACTTTTGATGTGGTAATGTCATCATGCAAAATTGTCTTCAGCCTGAATCAACATGGATGTAATTTTGTTGGATGACGACTCTGACATGGACAGGTTATTATATTATTGACTTGAGTTTGGATAAGGTCACACTTAAGGGAGCTGCAAACGATAGTCTTATGTAAGCTTCATTTGCAAAGGTTAGGATCACCCTGGCTAACAAACATTCTTATGTGATCTTATTGTTAAAGATCAGATTATCCTTGGATTAGACTTTCTCCTTGCACACAACTGTGGTGTAGACTTTAAGAAAAACATTGTAGTCATTGGGGATAAAGTAATCACAGGAGTGTTGTGTATAAACAGCGAGAGACAGCAAGAAGTTTGCCATTTAGAGATGGACCATAGGTTGGTTATCCCACCTAATAGTTGTGTTTAGGGTGTAGTTATTATAAAGGTTGCACAGTGTGTGGTTAATGTAATAATTCCAGTTATTGGTAACCAAGAGATCCTCTCTCCCAGCCTACTTGTTTGAGGGCAAGGTAGAGTCCCTTTTGTCTTCTTTAATATAGCAGATAAGTGTATGATTCTGAAGCCACGGAATTTAGTAGGTGGTGCTGTGCTACTGGACACAGTTTTAGTGGAGGACACAGGAGTAGCAGATGGGTTCATCTACCTTGATCGACACTTGTAGTGTGAAGGTCTGTGACCCACAATGTCCAGATATAGCTCATTCTGGGGCAGATGGTAGTTCATCAACCTTGGTGGATAACCATAATGTGGTAGATCAACAGCAGTGTTGTGTTGTTCAATGAAAACAGTAACCACTTGTTATGAGGCTCCATCAGTGAGGAAAAAGTTCATCCTCCTATCAAGACACCAGAACATCTTCAGGATTTGGTGACAAGGTCAAGTGCTAATCTCACTTTGTAGGAAATTAAGAAATTAACGCGGCTCTTGACAGATTATTCTGGCATTTGCAGTAAACATGATTTGGACCTTGGTTGTTTTGCCGGTGTAAACCATAAAATCGATACACAAGGTGCAAAGGCAATAAAACATCACATGAGGTGAGTGTCATTAGGATTGGAAAATGAGGAAGAAAAACACCTGCAACAATTGCTTGATGCAAATGTAATACAGCCATCAACATCTGAATTGGTTGCAGCACCAGTTCTAGTCAGAAAAAGGACGCCAGGGTCTGCTGGTAGATTTACTATCGAAATCTCAACAAAGCTACAATCAAGGACGCTTATCCGTTGCCATTAATTGACAAGGTTTAAGGATGGTTTCATGAGCATGGAGACTGTTGAGTTCCTTGAGCTAGTGGACTTAGAAGCTATAAAAATCCCACAGAAGCTTGTAATGAAGGCTGACATGCAGCTGCAACAAGAGCAGGGTAAATCTGGGTCACCTTAAGCTCAACAACCCCCATTTGCGTCCTCAGGCAAAGCAAGACAACGCCCAAATGCTACCTGAGCAACAAAGCCCACAACCAGCAATCAGATGGACAGCCAGCATATACAGATGCACATTGCCTCGCAGTCAGGAGACAATTATGTCAGGGAAGTTTTGGGGTCCCTTTGCAAGGAGCAAGCAGCATGGGCAGAGATTGCCCATGCTTTTGTCATCAACCTCACTTTGAACAACGTTCAGTCCTCTGACTAGGCAATGTCCAGAAACCAGATGGTGGTGCCCATGGCCCCAAACATGGCAAGATGGGAAGACCGTCAAATCCAGCTCAACATTGTGACAGGTAAGGCTCAATCTTCCTTTCATGACATTACAGACACTGTTTCAATTACGGGAGCCATGCAAGAGGAGGTTGTGTTCGATTATGACCAAGGACTGGAGCTAGTTCTACGTTCAGGAGCAAGTAAGCCTAAGCTGGAGATGGTGACCATTCACCAATGGTCCCTAGCTAATTTAGCAATCCTACATACCTTTGCCAAGGAGCAGAGCTATGGCCTCAGTGAGATGCATGACTACATATCTCACACAACACACATTTGTCAGTTGTTTCAGAGATTCCATGCCATCTCCATGTTATTTTATGACTGGGAATATCAAAAAGCACAGTCCTTTCATGGTTTCAGATGGGGCACAGAGATGCTCCATCTCAATATCTATTTTTTGCACACCAGTGGCCATATTCACAAAGAATTTGATCTAATTCAAACTTTAATCACAAAATTAAAACCAATGTGGTTTGCACCGTAAACTTGCTACTCCTTGGCTCAATGTTTAATCATACCTTTGAAGATTAGCCAATATATGCTCTTGGCTGCAATATGAAATTAAGGATTTACAGGCTCGTTTTTTTAAAATAAAACTTCCTTTGAACCAGTATTTAATCTTTTGATCCTGGATTAAAATCTGGATTAAATCAAAATTGGTTTTATAAAATGGAAACTTTAATTCCAAAGTTCATATTAAACTGGAGAACATAGATTAATTAATCCTGCAAGTTTAAATCAAACTTTAGGCCAACGACTCAGTAGTTCAAGGTGAAAAGGTACATTGACTTTCATTCTAAGATTAAGTTCAGGATCAGATTAAACTCTTTGTGAATACGGCCCCAGGTCATGGAATAACAATACTAAGACAGGCACAGGTTCACAAAGGGGTAGCCATCACATAGAGCAAGGGAAAAAAAACATTAATCCCAGTGAAGCGTCAGGAGGGAGCCATGCACAGAAGGGCCCTGTTAATAGTAAAGGCAAGGAGATTTGCAGACGGCTGTGGAGAAAAAACATTGTGGTGGCATAAGGTTAAGGCATAACTGCAGTGCCCCAAGCAGACTTGGCTTAAATGATTAAGTTACATTGCAGGAGCATCATAAATTTGAAACTGTGAACACTTTAGTGAACTTACTTGAGAAGGATGCTTATCTTACCAAGGTTGACATCCAGAGTGCATACAAACAAGAGGACTGTGTGAACAGCCCATGCTCAGCTGATCTTGACATTCATCACACTTGCAGCTCTATGAAATTGGGAAAGGATCAAGGTCACCCATGTTCTGAGTAAGTCTAACCATTATAAAAGAACACTAACATGTGTAACATCAAGGTTCAAGTAGTTCTCAAGTTATAATGAAGAGTAAAATTCATGTATGTTGCACTGTGACCCCAGAAACGAGGTCAAAGTCATTCATGTACTGTCTGAGCATGACCTTCATACAAAAACATTAACATGTGCAGCATCACAGTACTAACTCAAAACAGATCTCAAGTTATCAAGTAAACAGTAAATTTCATGTCAGTTGTCCTGTGAATTAGCATTAGAATGCCCATTGACTTACATATTAATCAATAGGAAAGCTGCATTGACCTATAAGTACCCAAGTTGAAAATACTTAAAAATCAGGAATCTAAAGTAGTGCCACCTAGTAAACAACTTTGTTTCACCCTTCCACAAGAACATATCCATCACATTTCACCTTAATCTGAGTGACGATTCGGAGAACAAGTGAAAAATAGCAAAACCATTTAAAAAAATTCATAAAAAAAATAGAAAAATTGCAGCGCCACCTGGTGAACAAATTGCGAACTACGCGTCCCTGGGATTGTCTATGTACGATATCAAAACAATTGGGTTAGCAGTTTCAGAGGTGAAGAGTTTTTAAGGTTTTCCCCCAAAAAGAACCAAAAAAATCATAAAAATTCCATAAATCAATAGAGCGTGACCATTTGAGCATACTTGGTAGAGATCCACCCAAGGCACATCCGCACCAAGTTTGAAGTAAACTGGCCAAAATTATTTAAGTTATAGCCATTACAAGAAATTCCTATGTTAAACTTTCTTATTAAAACTTTTGTAAAGATTTTTGAAAAAATCATAAAAAAATCCAAAATTCATTGGAACATGACCATTTGGACAAATCTGGTAGACACCCACCCAAGGTACACCCCCACCAAGTTTGAAGTTAATCTGGATGACGGTTTTGGAGAAGAAGTCGAAAATGTGAATTAGCATTAGAATGTGCATTGACTTACATAGTAATCAATAGGGAAGCTGCATTGACCGATAAGTACCCCAGTTGAAAAAAAAATGCTTAAAAATCAGGAATCCGCAGCATTCCTACATAGTGAACCATTTTGTTTGACCCTTCTACAAGGAACATATCCACCATGTTTCAGCTTAATCTGAGTGACGGTTCTGAAAAAGAAGTCGAAAATAGCTATAACACACAAAAATTCATAAAAAATTAGAAAAAAAAATGCAGCGCCACCTGGTGAACAAATTAAGAACTAGGTGTCCCAGGGAGTGTTTTTGTATGATATCAAAGTAATTGGGTGAGCGGTTTCAGAGAAGATTTTTTAAGATTTGGTAGACACCTACCCAAGGCACATCCCCACCAAGTTTGAAGTGGATCTAGATGACGGTTTTGGAGAATAAGTCAAAAATGTGAATTGATGAAGGATGATGGACGAACGGACGACGGACGGAGGACCATAAGATAAGCTCAGCTGAGCTAAAAATGTTCCTATAGATGGGCACAGCTAGCAAGTCACCAGCTTGTCTTGGGAAGTCAATGGTAGACAGATATACCTTCATGACTTTCACCTTCCTTTCAAAGCTCACCTGAGCTGTAGCTGTTTCCATCCCATCTCTTAGGCTATTAAACGCATGATGCAGATGCGTAATTATACTTTATGCATCTACATAGATGATTATATTTATCTTGGAAAAACAAGGGAGAAAGGTACTGAGGCTATGAACTGTCTTATATCATTGCTTAGAAAGCTGGGCCTCCCGATAAACTGGAAGAAAGGTGTTGACCCAAGACAGTGTATAACTTACTTCATTGTTAAAATGGATTCAGTGAATATGTCTGTGTGCCTCCCAGCAGAGAAGCTTATCAAAATTCATGAGCAACTTGACTAGGTTGCTTCCCTTCAGTGGCTATCTAAGAGACAACTACAGAGCATAATAAGACTACTTAATTTTACGGCAGTGTTGGTGCATGGTGGAAAAGTATATCTTTGCAGGTTAATCGATTCATTGTGTAAACTAAATAAAAAGTTACACCAGATCCTCATCACTAGCTAGTTGGTGGGTGACATCTCGTGGTGGAGACAGTACATGCATGTGTCCAATGGGAAATCTCTATTAATTTGTGAATATTCAGTCGCCAGTATAGTCACAGATGCCTGCTTGGAAGGGCGGCAGCGTGTTTTGAGTCTGATTGGCTATATCGTAATTGGAAGATAGACCGGCCAGAGGCACAGAGCCTGCACATAAACGCCAAGGAAACCCTGGCTGTGGTACTAGCAATATGTCACTGGGCCCCGTGGCTGGCTAACCACCTTGTGTATGTGACTTGTAACAATAAATGTACAGTGTCTGCTGTAAACAAAGGGACTTCTGGGAACAAGACTATGATGAAAACCCTTAGACTATTGTTTTGGCTTTCAGCCATATTTAACTTTTAAGTTAAGGGGAATATTCGTTCCAACAGGATTAAATTTCTCTGCAGATTGTATCTCAGGAATACACAGTAAGAAGTTTTTCAGACAACTACATAATTTTGTGCCTTATTCAGACTATCGTAACCATATGTGTGATGCATCATTCTCCAAGGTTTGCAGGTGGAAGCCAAGGACATTGCCCACCGTTTCTTCACAATATGGACTCTAAAGTTGCAGTCTTACAGGCTCAGGTATTTGCCAGCAAAGCCTGGAGGATGTACAGCTGCCACCTGGGGATCTATTTAAACTTTTGTGAGCAAGCAAGGTTAAACCCTGTACCCATGAGTGCATGTGACTGAGCTTCTTACGCAGCCTTCCTCTCAAGGAGGCTAAGCTTTGCATCGATCAGGCAAATACATAAACATTGCTAAACTTTTACATGAGGAGGCTGGATACCCAAATCCCCTCGCAAACAGCAGTTACCAATTACGATTGACATTCCTAGGCATTTAGTCTAGGTTATAGATCTAGGCTCAGAGTTGGACTTATGTTTTTGATGAGCATGTTGCCTATCCTTTTTTTCTTTTTTTGTGTAAGTTAAATTTATTTGTTGATGGAAAGAACCAGCATTTAGGCCTTAAGAGGGGTGACTTCACCTTTCTGCCTCATGGTGTATTGATAAACACATCAGCGTGAAAGACCATTCAGTTTAAGGAAAGACACATCAACATCCCCCTGGACCGGATCCCTGCCTTGGCCCTTGCTGCCCCCTTGTTCCAGTTTCACAACAGGGAGGGTCATGTAGCTGGCTTGTCCTATATGCTCTTCCTAACCCTTCTCAAAGATAAGCTGTCTCGCCTAGGGTATGAGCTCACAACAACGCTAGTAATTCCTTTAGAAGGGGTGGTACCACACTGGCGCTGAGCTGCCAGATCCCAGCAGAGCTTGCATCTATTCAAAGCGATGGGGCCAGCCCAGCTTATTTGAAGTATTTTGCACCCAACATTAATAAAAAGTTCATCCTAGCCCAAACACTGGCCAACCACGTCACTAAATCCTACTCAGTTAAGTCACAGGGTTTGGACCATTTCCGGGATTGGATCTGTGTATTGTCACTTTTATTATATAATTGAAAGTTATGCAATCTTATGCAGCGGCGGCTTTGACAATAAAGCATTAAAGATATTGGTCCCCAAACCCGGTGCCTTGTGTGTTCATTTCAGTTAAGGCTTAATGAAGTCTTTTACCTGAGTGTGGGGAATTAAGTATTTAGGGCAAACCCAATTTTTCAGCAGGGCATATTGCCATCTTTAAAAAAGTTATATAATTGGCAGCTCACAAAATGGTTCAAGATGCTGTGATCTTGAACATTTCTCAACCAATCCAAGGTACATCTCAATGTGGTAAGTACTGGTTATATAAGATTCCATTATTGGGGAGAGAAATGCCAATCGATTATTTGCAGACAAAGTACACTATTTGCAAACATCTAAATTTGATTAACAAACGGACATTTCTATTTTCAAATAATTGCGAGGCAATGTTTTAGATAATTTTGAGCCACAGATGTACATAAATCTGAGCAGTGATTGTTACAAGAGCTTTACAAAATCTGAAAATAAAAACAGTAATCTCAGTGTGAAACAATGTCACTGCTAGTCGATATTTATTGCAGATATGCATGTATTCAGAGAGCGAGGAAAGAGAATGAATGAGCTTATACGTTGGTGTTTGGTTGTCTTGAGTAAAAAATTCTTAATCAGCTGTTCAAGAAAATATTTTGTAACTTAACCACAATGAAAGAAATATGCATATGGCATAAAAACTACTTCCGATGAAAAGTTAAATAATTTGACAAAGTGTTTACTTGGCATGGAAACATGGAAACGGTTTTACCATGAAACATACTGAGAGAGAAAACACTTTAAAAGAAATTACATATTTACATCATCAGGTATGGTCCAATTAGTAACAAAGTTATAGGGCATAATACGAGACTATTTTCAATCAGCAATAAAAGATAACAGGTTTGCGTGTCTTGGTTTCTTCAAAAGGTCAGCTTATCACTTAACACCATGGTCAGGTCAAGGCACCATTGCTCATAACCGACTTTCTGGTCAAATGATAATGACTGTATTCGTGCAATGTGGTTACCAAGCTGGAGAAAACTTTCATTACAGTTTCATTTACTTTTCATTGTTATGATCGTCTATGCCGATGGGAGCCAACCGACTTGTACGAAACTAGGGCCATGTACGTGCAAACTTGACGATGGCAGAATTGTTGATCTCACTTCCCTTGGCTCGACGAGCGGACAGCCAAAGTAAGTGTGAAGCAACGCCTGGTCTTATGACAGTTGATTTGTTCTCTTTGTCAAAGAATCTGTCTGCACAATCCCGTTAATGTTTTAATGTAGGTTGTAGATAAGTGTACGGAAGAACTGTATTGTGCTTTTGGTATTATTTTCTAAACTGGGTCTCATTAAAAAGAGCTTTTTGCTGCACCACAATATTTGTTCTTCTTTCTCGGCCACTGATATGTTGAGAACAACATGTGTGGACATGTTTATGTGACTAGTTAGTCGGTGCTCACCGTATTTACAGAAATGTTCATGTTGTTATATGCATATATTAAATAATATTAAATACCTCTTTGGTGCAGTTTTCTTATGAATACCGATTTTTACTTTAATACTATGGAGGATGCATGAATAACAAACCACACAACATGGGATAAGCCTTCCCTTAAAATTTAATCAACCACACAGGGGACAAAACATCTTATAACTTTGTGCTTTATTCTTTCCATTGACAAAATTATGTCAGTGGAGTATCTTGAAACACAGAATGTGATCTATTTTTGGCAATGGGTCGTCCTGTTCTAATAAATTATAAAGATAGTTTGTGTAAATAAATAATAAGTGTCTAAGCGTCTGTTACTCTGTTCGGGTATACAGTTGGTAAGGCTATAGTTTTCATTTAATTCTCTCAACAGGCCCTCATCTCCCGGAGGATATGTATAGGCCACACCTCATACCATAATTGCTTTTGGCTGATAAAATGTGATTGAAATTGCTGGACCGCTTGCAGGTTGGATGGACTGAGTAGAAACTTAACATCTAGAGATCACCTGACCTTTTATCTTTGGTTAAAAGGCTATAAAGATAACAAGCGATCTCTGAACTATAGTACAATTTATATGAAGTATGGCAGTACCTTCATTGAAAAGAGAGTTCAATTTAATTCACTTTCTGTGTAGTAACATTGCAACATACAATATGTAATTATGTATATATGCATGTAATTATGTACGAATGCGTGTATGTACCTTCTAAAGGTGGACACACTGCGAATGGCAGATTATCAATTTATACTCTAACAACAATAGAAAAATCCAGTTACTTATTAGGAGTGTAACAAAAGTTGGCTCAGGCTTATAGCACTGTCGGCGTGACTTTTTCTCTCATGTCTAATATGCGTTACATTCATAGCCACTGTATCAAAGCGACAGAAATATAAAATATTCATTCATATATACACTGCCACTTTTTACCAACTTGCTCGACCAGTCTCACTATGTTCAAATTTATTTTCTTTATAACTGAGAATTTAAAATAGTAGCCTTAAAATGAATTTAAAAGGAAGAATTTTTGTCTTATGTATAAACATGTTATATACACAAGCCATGTTCAGGCACTTCTTCTTTGTGTGAAAGATATGGTGTACTGTGGAGGCCTCTATCATAATCATTTTGTAATTAAAAAGCAGATAAAGTTGTACATTTTGGACAACTTATTTCTTCATTCACCAAACTAGTTTGGAGCTTATCTGCGAGGCTATTTTAGGTGGCTTAAATTTATCACAGTATTTTTTTTCATGATTGCTATCGAGACAGAGTAAACTTTATAACTTCTAGATTTAACCCGTTTTGAACTGTCATCCCTTGGTCTATCTATATTTAGATCCCATGGGAATCCCAGGTGAGGTATACTTTAATCCCCTGTGGAATGTGACGCTATACTTCTTTAATCCCCTGTGGAATTTAACACTTATACAACCATCCAAGCAGTGTTACTTGTAAAGATACCACCCAGAAGAAATACACAAGGCACAACTATAATGATCTTCCGTGACCGAAGAGGCCTTTTTCACTTTAGCGGCAATTCAAGACTCCGTTTCATGACAAATAATCTACGCTGGAAGCAAAACGGGCGGCAGTGGTCATTGAGTACTCGGCTGATTTCCCAATTTCCAGGGACTTGCGACGGGTCGATACAAACGCTCAGTTCATTTTGTAGCTTTGCAAAATAAATACTGGTGGGAAAAATAATGAATTTAGTGTTTACATTTGTGTTCCAAACGCAGCTTTCAGAAAATATATACTTTGATAGGTCTTTCGATCGCCGATTTGTCACAATTACCAGATATTGTGAGCAACTTCCGTTCACATGCGTTTACTAGATTGCACTCAGCTGCTCTGGTCTTCTGCGTTCATTTGTACATCGTCATAGTCACACCCATATTATTTCCCCAAGTGCAAATTGTCAGGAGAAAATGCAGTTTTCTGAAAGCAACGTTGGAAAGTTGTTCCTGTAGTAAGAAAGAAAAGGAAAACATGTTATATTCATTTCGGAATAATCTTACATTCCTTTAAGGTACACAATCACATTTTGCGTCGAGGTATTAGCTCAGTCGGAATGACTACATAAAAGTTCATATGACATTCGGCACGTCAGCTCCCGCTAGTTTAGCTAGAGAATAATCTTCTAGGAGTTGGAATAACTGCATAAAGGTCCATATGGCATTGGGAATTTCGATTCCCCGCAGGGGAATAGGAGAATGAAGTTCTGTGTACAATGGCTTATTTAATGTGTCACTCTAAATGTTCGAACTACAGATATATGATTACGAACGCAGTCAGAACCTTGAAACATGGGTTCAGAAATCTTATGATGCGAGCTCTTGTTTTAATTCAACAAGTCGATGTTACGTTGTTTCATACAGGACAAAAATTGCTCATTTTACTCTCCGACTGGCTTTGCTAATGTGATCGCGGTCGGGGGTACATGTGGGCACAATAAGTTGACTGTACGTTTACATTTTAATGTGTCCTTGTAAGAGTTTTCGCCGTATAACTTTGTGTACTTTTCAAGGTGGGAAGATGTTCCTGGGCCCGAAAAACGGTACTCGTATTCATACAACCCATGTTTTGACTTTTCGGAACCAACTGCCAGTTCCGACAATTACTGTCTGAATACAGCTGTGAGTATCATTATGTGGTATTGGTATAGGGGCCTTTTTTGGCCCGACACTATTTTTACATTGACAAAGCCGCTGATTTCTAACATATTTTTTTTTGTCTTTTTACATTTTAATAGACACAGCACATTAAAACGTTTAAAAATATAATTATATGACGGGTATCGACAATAATGAGTTTTTCTTTTTCCGTATTTCTGATATTTACATTGAAGATCCCTTTAAAACATTGTGTATCTTAAATTAAGGCAAAAATATGAACTGAAAAAAAAACATTAAAAATGTCAAAGTTATATATACTGTAAAGCACCGTTCACGTGAAGCAACATTTAGAACATATAATTTGTACGTACTTTTACTGCAACAACCTGTGGTGGTATGTGCTACTTACAATGAAATCAGAGCCAAGTATATAAAAAGTTCTTTGGTCCAACTCTAGACGCCTATCCATTTCTGCTGTCCTAGGTTGTTTCAGAATGAGTTGTCGGTCAAATGTTCGATTTCATTGAAAGATTGTGCATTGCACCACGTTTCACGTATATAACGGACTGCACTTGATAATGATATTTGACTGTCTGATGGGCAATTCTGACAGACGTCAATGTGCTCTGAATCTGCATAAATTGGCAGTGAAACGATTAAACTATCTAGTTAGCATTTTGAATTATATTTCCTCTAAAACTTACTATCATATGAGCGCCATCCCCTGTAAAGTATTTTTTTTATCAAAAACACATTTATCTGATTGATAAGTCTGTGGGTTTTTTTGTTTTTGTTTTTGTAGTCCTGTCAAACTGATACGCTTCCTGTCGGCTCACCTCCTGGCCGCTATAACCTGGGGCAACAAGAGTCAGCTTCCTTTGCGGTCATCGAAAGTACCAGCGATAATTTCAAAATGAACATATCATATAATAACAAAGGAACAAAGGATCCACAGCTTAGGTAAGGAGTAAGAAATAGTTTGATTTTGGTCCAGTAATAACTTGACATAAAAAGTAGAGACTCATATCTTTTACATGGATTGCGAAACAGGCCAAGTCTATATTAATTACTCTCTATCGCACACAGATGTTGGTATACTTTCCTTGACGTACCCTTCCTGTAGAAAAAATAATAGCAAGCACTAGCGAGCTCTTGTCATTAACACAGTATGCATGTGGATACATGATATAACCGACCGTTCAGTCATCTAATTTTCCCATTGTTATTCCGACAGAAGACTACTCAGTTTCCAGTCTATGGATTTGGTTTTCATCGTCACCTCCTACTGCGCAAGCGCATGGGCGGCGTCATTGCCTGATTTATACATCCCGGGAAATGTCCAATGTTTTGTTTACACCAAAGTCGCGAACTTACCAGGATTTATGTAAATTATTTCAATAAGTCATGTATATTCAGAAAACGGTATGATAAAGTGTGATAAACGATGACGATTCACGAACTCGCATTGTTGAAACCTTGTTGGAATCTGGGTGGCAAACAGGCTTCTGGGGCTAGAAATGGGTTTCTGCAGAATAGAAAAACTTGACAGGTGTGATGGTAACCTAAATAAACGTCGCAAAGTATGTAACATTAGGTGTGCATGCTGTATCTTACCTTTATTAATGTCTGCAGTCACCAGTGACCAGGTCGTCTCTGGAAGCCTTCAAGATCGCAACTCACACTATGTCCCTTAGGGGCCCCAAAACGCCATGTTTCCAGCTCAGATTTCGTGTTGTCGCGTGAGATTCCAACAATCACTCTCCGTACCCACTACGTCTCTGCCACAGGTTACGACACTATTTCAATGGAGATATAGAGATCTTGGGCACAGTATTTAAATTTGTGGAGCAGTGTCTAAGAAAAAGAAAGGCTGGACGATAGCTGGGTTCGTTCAGCCGAGGAACTGCGGCCTCCCCTCTCTAGACTGGTTCAGTAAATGGCCGCTGGAGGGACCTTACGAATAAGTGCTACTGCCTGATTCATCGACGTCAATATTATGTCTGTGTGCCAACACAGACATATTGTTTTTCTTGTAATTCTTTCATTCTTTCTCTCTTTACAGGCACATTTGTGCAACATTTCATTTGAAAAGTATTACACGTAGAACATCCACACTTGGCACAATTATACTTCTATAGATGAAGTCTTGCCTTTTTATAATGAGAGGTCATGTTTTTCAAAGTTATGCAAATGAGGGCTAATTAAAGTTTTTAATCCTCGATATCTTAGATACTATAGTAGATGTGGTTCCGAGTGTATAGGAGTTCGATCATAGCAAGGTACAGGTCAACTCAAATGTCAAGGTCAAAGGTCAATTTTAGGTCCAAATGTTATTTTTGAGGTCAAGGTTTACTTCAGGTAGAGGTCATCTCAAGGTCAAAGGCACTTTCGATGGTGGCTTTCTTCTACCATAACTTGGTCAATTTTTATCCAATTTTGATCATATTGGGCTCAAATTGTAGCTTTTGTAACATTGCACATTTTTGTAAATAAATTTTTGGCGCAGGAGTCTGAAACTTGCCCTAAATTAATAATTTTGCTTCCTGTTACCATGAATAGGGTTCATGTATCATTACTGGGCACACGTTATTTGATTCTGCGATAATGTCAGGTCAGGTATACCTTTCATTTCCCACAAATTTCCTCGGCTAGAAAATGGAAGATCGGAATGTAGTATGCTTTATCTTTGTCACAATATCATGTTGCATATGGTGATCGACTAGTTTAGCCTCCAGGTCAACAGACTCTATGTAGGCAGGTCAACTGAATAAATAAGCCGAGTTTATCATCCGCCATTACTTCAGAACTTCTTGTGTTTCTCTCCAATGTTTAGGGCCAGAAACATTGTTCATGAGCTCTGTCATAGCTTAACAATCTTTATCCCAATTTCGTGCATATATGAAATTAGCAAACGAACGTGTAAGGTCAGGATATGCATCAGGTCACCGTTGATCTCAGTTCTGACGGAACTTTTCTTTATATACTACAGTAAATTTACTTAAAAATTGCAATAAATCATACATTTTTAGAAAACATACAAACTAAAGACTCACGCTGTGGAATTGGTAATGTTTCTTGGAAACAGTGTTTGGGCAGCAATTATGAAAGTGTGGATAAGTGATCGTCATTCGTTGATATAAATTTTCAATCGAGCTTATACATTCTGATGTATATCTGTGTCACATTCGTGAAAAACTGTAAAACACATTGCAAATAAAAATGCAGGTCCCACATTTGTAAATCTTTCTTGTTGTTCCAAAGATGTAGATGTTTGAAGATGATATGACGACACATTAAAGGCAAGCAAATTTTAACCGACTCTGATGACAAAAAAGCACCAATTTTGTAAAATCCGAGACACGTTTTTATTCATTGCATAAACTGAAGTTTACTCCAGCTTTGAGGTCCCTATCTTTAAAATTCAATGAGCTGCATCAATATTTGTGGCAAGTTACGATGCTCATTTGTGTAATTGTTATGTAACCATTGTCTTCAGCTAACTTTAAAACATTATAATTAAAAAAGAATGTTCAGTTTGTTAGCTTTCAGAAAATGGATGCTTTATCTCACTGTATACAAGAAACAAGGATTATATGTAAAAGTTGTGAAAGTCATTGCTTACCTAACGTATAGCCTGAACAGTTTGTTCCTTCAGCTCAGCATCCATTCCCGCTGGAGCAACTTTGTACACAACTCGAAGCAACAAATTTGTTTTGTCAGCCGTAAATGCGAATTATAAGTAGGCATACCGATATAATGAAACAAAATAATACAATTGAACTTTAAAGCGCTACTTTAGAGACTGATCGAGAAGCTTTGCCAAAGTGTACAAAAAGAATTACCTAGATTATTTACTTTTTTCGCGTACTGCCCAATTTACACTTGGTACACGCGTACCAGAACGAGAAGCTTTTGGACGAATCTGGAATTGGTATTGCTATTTAAAAAATCAGATAAATGTGCTTGTTGTCGTGATTAGCACTCAAAAGAGAGACGTGACGGACTCTTACATGGTAAGTTGCTATCACCCTGCAGCACCCCGCTTTGATCCTCGACGAGTGATTCATTTAATGCTGATGAGCCTATATCATGTAGTTTGTATACGTGTGAATTTATGACTTGTATAATGCAATTGCATATTTTCACGTAAAGCATACTTTTCATTTCAATACTTCAAGATCAAATGAGGTGTATATAACTAATGATTACGAACGCTCCATTTAGAACAGGAACGAGTACGTCACAGGCCACAGAGAATGAATGCTAAGAATCGTAAGTCTCCTTTGCAGAATAACCCATGTTATGCTGACCTGTGTACCTGGCGGACAGGGTGAATTTAAGCCTTTGGGGGACATTGTAATTCAATACACCTACGTAGGTACTTTTTTCTGTTTTTTATGCGCAGCATATTGTATGTTACAAGGTGTGACTTACTTTTTACGTCTAGTTTTCTTCACATTCAGGGAGTCATATTTTAGGGCACAGTGTATATAAGCGAAAATGATCCAGGTACCATGGAGAACGTGAAAGGTTTTTTGAAACCATTCTGCCAAATGCACAGCAGACCGCATATAACAAACAACTGTAGGTCTTGTGCAGCGTCCTTTTTATTATAGTCCAATACGACAAAAATAGTGCAGTCATATATAACTGACTAATACTGCAGCAAAAAGGTCAATCGGGAATCGTATTTACAGCCTTCACGACAAAAGATACATCAAGAGGACTCTGAGAGTCTTTAAATTAAGTGACTTTCATCTCGAAGTATTATCATGAGCAAGTCCAAAGTGCTATTTAAAACACGTCTTTCCATCCCATAAAGAGATAAGGGATGCTAGAGGTACCCAATTTTCATGACTCGTCACTTCCTGCTGGCCGTTCTTAACAACAACTGGCTAATGAGAAGAGCAAAGCTTCTTTGTCCTCAGATGTCTTCATTAACAAGGGTGTCAATCAGGGGATATGTAGCAGTGAAAGCACCTTATTCCCGCACGTACAAGGGATAGCACATTAACAACGTTTGTTTGGAATGTTTTCATTTAATTTGGTTAATAATATTTCCCGTGTTGGACGGTAAGTACTTTGGAAGCTCAATCTGCATATGGCAATATGTGTCCTTTGCAAATTTAAACACGCATCTTTGAACGACGTGCTCAGGCATGAAGTTTCGGGACGCAGTGTTCCAGAGAGACCTACCGAACATGCGTACCCGTCGGCGTAATCGAGAATTCAAGATATATTCTTGTAGAGGGCATGGCGTCCGATAGACGGTAATTATTCATACAAAATAAACACCAGTGACATTTAAGTCCGTTGTAGTAATTAAATTCTCTGAGTTTAAGTTCCACGGCTAAACATGGGATATCTGATGGTTAAGCAGATACGTGAGGAAATTGACCGCTTAACTGCTTCATTGCCAATTATAGATACCAGATATGCTCTGAGTTGACACAATGACACCAGATTCATATTTCTAATAAAACGATCTCCCATTCGGGTATCAGCATGACAATAGTTGTAGAGACAATGAGAAAGCTTTTGACTACGTCACAACTTGGCACTGAAGGAGCTAACAGTTAACATTAACAGGAGGTCTGCTGTTATTAATTCCCAGCATTGAATGTCCTTGCATACCTTCTATCTTCAAATTGTTAAATGCCCAGTCACCAAAATCAGTACAGGAATTTATTATTGTACTTAAGTGCTATTCGTGCAAATGTAAAAACACTGCGTTTTGCTCACTACTGCCAGGTAACTGCCCCTTCCTTTGACAAAAACTTAGCCCTTCATTTATTTTAGGTTTATAAGCTGACGTCACAGTACGCATGCCCAAAGCCACCATCAGGTGCACTGAGCGTTGGAAGTATTCTTCTTATAGTGTGAGTATTGTATATCCCTTAAGTAATGAGACATTCTATCTTTAAACGATGATTTTTTGAGATACTTGATAGGAACATAAATCCAAACGTAATTTAAGACAAGAAGTTGTCTTGAAAGATCAAACAGCCAATATGCCATAAAATAAAGCCCCCTACAGGAGAACGTTTATTGATGCCACTGGGGTATTCTGGGTGCAGTGGAACAGTGTCACATATCTTTATTCTATATTGCGTTATAGTATGAAAAGAACACGAGAATAAAAAATGTCTAATTTCGGAGGTAGGAATGTTTCTTGATAGCCCTCAGACCCAAGCCTAAAATGTCATCACGTGCGTAAAAATCCCAGCTTGTTGCTAACTTAGTTTACGATGTTTATAAATAGGGCATTGCTAAGATTTTTATTAACTTTCTGTGCTACAGACGATGACATGTTACCTTCCTGGATTTTGGATTCGAAGCTTTTTCTTTTTTTCTTTTCTTTTTTTACAAAAATCATATTTTTAGAGATTAAATATGGGCAAAATGCACGGTAACCTACTTTTGTGGCAAAATGATCATTATTATCATATATGAAAGAATTAGCAAAATGAATATATAAGCAGTATCTTTAACTTTGAGTCATAAACACTAATTCACGATTGCTTTCTCCCAGGCCCCCGGTAACTATTAACTAAACACTAAGTGGTCGCCTATCGTTTTATATGCCGGAGTTTTAAACTAGGGTTTCCAAATATAGTGAGAAGGCAGAGTAAATACACCTATACATGTTACATTCGGTACAGCAATTCTTGTAGTGAGAATATTTAAATGAATGACGAGACCAAAATACTTTAACACAAATCTTCATAACATAGTCTGCTTTCTCCGGAATTTATTAACTCTTTAAAGCAAAACAAACGCTTTAACCCATCTTCAAATGGAGTGTTTAATGAACAGGTCAATATAATATTGTCACAGCTGTAAAACAAAAGTGACACACATTCAGGTCAAGTCAGATGTTAAGGATTCAGAGACACGTGACCCGATACAATTACTCGTTCGGGACTCATTCGCCTTAAAATCTTACCCGACCGATGTAACACTGTTACCTTCTTAAAATAATGTGCGTATGCAGAACTCATCACGTGGACCGATTGACTACAAACTCTTGTCAACCTTCCGTTTCCTTGACGTTTTGATTCAATTGTTTGTTCACTCATAGCAGTTATTGTAAGAAAAGACAGCTGAAGTTACTCGTCAATGGTTTGAAGACAGAAGTGGCACTTGGGGAAGTAGGGAGGCTTTACAAATCTCAAAAATAATATTATTGTCCAGACCATAATGTGGGACGACCTATAAAGACGCGTATTTGAAGAATATATTCAGATATCACGGAATGCAGAGCTTGAAAACCAGCAAACACTGCATAACGACTGCATGTCACAGATGATTTGTAGAACAGTGTATGGAACTATTTTGCAAAATAAAACAAAACAAAAAAATCAAAAACAAAAACATAAACAAAAAAAAACAAAAAAACATGTCAATCGGAATCCACTCACCTTCAGCTTTGCCTGTAATTTTAGTCAGAGGAGGCCATACGGAACACAAAGCTGGAAACCAGCAGACACTGCGTCATGAGTTCATGCCATGCCTGGTTTGTGGAAGAGTGTGTTGAAATATTTTGCAAAATAAGACTTTGAATGAGAGAGAAAGAAGTTTCTTATTGCAATTGGAATCTGCACACCTCCCGTTTTGCCTGTAGTTTCAGTAAGCGGAGGCTCCAAAGAGGGGTTCACAAGGCACCAAACCTCAACAAGAGGGCTGTGTGAAGAACCCATGCTCAGCTGACCTAGATATTCATCCCACTTGTAGTTCTGTGAACTTGGGATAGGACAAAATAGGTAGACATTTATCCAAGATACATCGCTACCAAGTTTGACATAGTAATCTATAGGACAGGTGCATCTACAGATAAGTACCCGAATCGAAAAAAAAAACAAAAAAACAAAAAAACATTAAAAATAAAAAATCCACTGCAGTGCCACCTGGTGAGCAACGTTGTTTGACCTTTTCACAAGGAACATATCCTCCAAGTTTCAGCTTAAGTTGCGTAAAGGTTCTGGACAAAAAGTCGAAAACAGTAAATAACATACAAAAAATCAATAAAAAATGGAAACATTGCTGCGCTACCTGCTGAACAAATTCAGATTTATGAGTCCCTAGGAGTCTCCCTGTGTGATATCAAAGCAATCGGATCAGGGGTTTCCGAGTAGAAATTTTTGTGCGAGTTGTTCCAAAGAAAAGAAGAAAAAAAAATATTAAAAATTCAAAAAATCACTGGAGCATGACCATTTGAACAAACTTGGTAGAGACGCACCCAAGGTACATGGCTACCAAGTTGGAAGTGAATCTGGTAGATGGTTTCGGAGAAGCAGTCGAAAGTGTGAATTAGCATTAGAATGTACATTGACTTATATAGTAATCACTAGGAAAGGTGCATTTACCGTTAACTACCCAAATTGAAAAAAAAAACGTTAAAAATCAGGAATCCACAGCATTGCCAACTGGGAAACAGGTTTGATTCACCCTTACACAAAGAACATTTCCACCAAGTTTGAGCTTAATCTGAGGGGTGGTTCTGGAGAATAATTAAAGAATAGCAAAATCACATAAAAAAAATACAAAATAATGCAGCGCTACATGTGAACAAATTAAGCACCAGGAGTCCCCTGGAGTGTTCCTGTGCAATTGGATGAGCAGTGTTGGAGAAGAAGATTTTTTAAGGTTTCTCCCGAACAAGAACAAAAAAAAAGAAAAACATTAAAATAAAAATCACTGGAGCGTGATTATTTGAACAAACTTGGTAGAGACACACCCAAGGCACACCGCTACTAAGTTTGAAGGAATCTGGCTGACGGTATTGGAGAAGTCGAAAATGTGAATTTTGGACAGACGACGGATGGACAACAGACGGTGGACGGACGACGGACCCTCATAAAGACTCAGCTGACCGACAACTCAGCTGAGCTAAAAACGACAAACGAAAGAGGCTGGCTATTGAAAAATCTGCGGTCTGCCAAGTATATTGTTTCCCGCACAAAATGCACCCTGCAAGAACAACTTAGTCATGAACGGCAGAAAACATCCAGTGGATGAAAATGAATATCACATTATGGGAGTCAATATTTTTGTTCACGTCCATATTATCCTAGTTAAATAACACAACAGTCAAATCCGTCTTTGGTGTGCATTTTTACTGATGACGAAAATCCTAAATGATTAAGTATCAGTGTAAGTGTAAAAAATACCCGTCAGCCGATATCACAAAATCATAAAGGGTGACATCATCATCATCATCATCATCATCATCATCATCATCATCATCATCATCATCATCATCATCATCATCATCATCATCATCATCATCATCATCATCATCATCTTTTTTTTTTTTTAATTTCAGATTTGCCGTATTGGTTGCGGTTTATTTAATTGGAGGGGTTCTGTACCTTAAATTCCGGAAAGGCGCGGTTGGAATGGAACTCATTCCAAACAGGGATTTTTGGTTCGCCATACCCGGCCTTGTGAAGGTAGGTGCATGTGATGGGTCTCACAACACGCTCCCCTTGGGGACAAAGAGACTAGTTTCAATTTTGTGGAAGTCCCAGCAGTGTGCAGGTACAAATATGTTTGACCCATTGCTGTTAACCCTACTGCTTGTGTATATTATGGTGGTGATACCTCATTAATGATTGAAAATTGTTTAGACATATTTATCCACACCACTTTTAGTTGAAATGACTATT